>CAMXCT020000464.1:232291-248276 GCA_947184155.2 Cladocopium goreaui | reverse complement strand
TGTTATAACTGGTTATAACTAAAGTTATACAAGAAGTTATGAAAAGTTATGAAGTGAAGAAAATATCAACAATTTTAGCACATGTTTATAACTTAGAAAAATTGAAAAAACACTTGTTTTTAGTGTATCGAAAACAATAGTTTTTCTAATTATAGCGGTTGAGCCGCTTCGAAGTTGTTTTTTTAGAAAAAATCGCGGTTTTCATCGCTTCCATGGCTGAGGGAATGTGCAACTGGTTTTTAAACAGAACAGGCCACTGTGGGAGCGCGCCTTTTTAGGTGCTTTATGCACCTGCAATGGGTTAGTTTGCTCTTTGCAATCTCACCTTTGCAGTTTCTTTTCTTTTTACAAAGACAAAAAAAAACAAAAACAAAAAAACAAGAAACAAAAAAAAAACAACAAACTGCATCTGACCCCCTCCCCTTGGGGTGTGCAATCTTGTTTTTTTTTTTGTTTTTTTGTTTTTTTGTTTTTTTGGTGTTTTGCTTTCTTGGTTCGTTGTTATTTTGAGGGACTGGCAAAAAAAGTGGCAGGATCTAACTCTTTGCCACTTTTCCCCCCTTAGGCATTGCAAATTTGTTTGTGGTTGTTTCTGCTTGCTTTAGGTCTCTGGTTCCATTAGAAACCATGTAAAAACCAAGGAAAAACAGGTATCCTTGGGGGAAGGTTAGGGGCTTGGGGCATGGATTAAGCAATTTTGTTTTTGACTTATTTTAAGGGCTGCCGCCCCTGCCGCCGACCCCGGGTATCCAGATTGTTCACCGCCAAAAGGGAACGTGAGCTGGATTTAGATTGCGTGCGACAGGTTAGTGTTATCTTAACTTGATTCTGCGACAGTTATAATCGAAATTAGTACGGGAGGAAGATTTCGTTCAGATGCTTGGTTTATGTGGCTAGCTCATAAGCTAATACCAGGAAGATGATCTGTTGGATTACGACTGAATGCCTTTAAGTTGGAATCTTGCCTGCTAAGCAGCGTTGTCCAACCAATAAGCTTGGGCTCGGTCTGGCGCGGCCGCTAAAGGTGTAGAAGTGCATACCAATGGAGGTGATAGATGTTTTGGAGAGGACTTAATCCAGGTATTGTGAGTTGTGAGAGTGTCTTTGTGGGACGATCCATTGAGATTCATCGTGTGTTTTTCGGTTTGTTGCTTAGCATATTCCTCATCATGGTGAAGCAATGGCGCATGGCACTTGAAAGAAGCAAGCCTAACGGTGTTCGTTATGTTCCTGCACTGTGTCCAATACCGCTTTTGCTGCTGCTGGTGGTGGTGGTAGTGATGGTGGTGTCCCTTCTGAAACCCTACTAGAAAGCCAATTTTGTCCAATTTTGATCTCCAATTTTGACTGCTGCTGCTGCCTCTAATAAAGCCAGAAACCAGCAGCCAGACACCTTTTTCGAAACACAGCCGAAACAGCAAAACACCACCTAATTTCGTGCCGAAAATTACGCAAAATCAGTCGCAATAACAGGTTCCCCGGACGCCGAAACGTCCCTTCTGAAACCCTACTAGAAAGCCAATTTTGTCCAATTTTGATCTCCAATTTTGACTGCTGCTGCTGCCTCTAATAAAGCCAGAAACCAGCAGCCAGACCCCTTTTTCGAAACACAGCCGAAACAGCAAAACACCACCTAATTTCGTGCCGAAAATGACGCAAAATCAGTCGCAATAACCGGTTCCCCGGAGGCCGAAACGTCCCTTCTGAAACCCTACTAGAAATACTAGAAAGCAAATTTTGTCCAATTTTGATCTCCAATTTTGACTGCTGCTGCTGCCTCTAATAAAGCCAGAAACCAGCAGCCAGACACCTTTTTCGAAACACAGCCGAAACAGCAAAACACCACCTAATTTCGTGCCGAAAATGACACAAAATCAGTCGCAATAACAGGTTCCCCGGACGCCGAAACGTCCCTTCTGAAACCCTACTAGAAAGCCAATTTTGTCCAATTTTGATCTCCAATTTTGACTGCTGCTGCTGCCTCTAATAAAGCCAGAAACCAGCAGCCAGACACCTTTTTCGAAACACAGCCGAAACAGCAAAACACCACCTACTTTCGAGCCGAAAATGACGCAAAATCAGTCGCAATAACCGGTTCCCCGGGGGCCGAAACGTCCCTTCTGAAACCCTACTAGAAAGCCAATTTTGTCCAATTTTGATCTCCAATTTTGACTGCTGCTGCTGCCTCTAATAAAGCCAGAAACCAGCAGCCAGACACCTTTTTCGAAACACAGCCAAAACAGCAAAACACAACCTAATTTCGTGCCGAAAATGACGCAAAATCAGTCGCAATAACCGGTTCCCCGGAGGCCGAAACGTCCCTTCTGAAACCCTACTAGAAAGCCAATTTTGTCCAATTTTGATCTCCAATTTTGATTGCTGCTGCTGCCTCTAATAAAGCTAGAAACCAGCAGCCAGACACCTTTTTCGAAACACAGCCAGAACAGCAAAACACCACCTAATTTCGTGCCGAAAATGGAGGTGGGAATGCGATGGGGTGGTGATTGGTGTGGTAATTGGTGCGTTGATGTTTCATTTCCATGTGGTTTTTTGTTACTTTTATCCTTGTGGTTATTTTTGTTTGTTGTTTTTCCGCACATCTTCCCAATAACAGGTTCCTTTTCCCCGGAGGCCGAAACGTCCCTTCTAAAACCATACTAGAAAGCCAATTTTGCCCAATTTGGATCTCCAATTTTGATTGCTGCTGCTGCCTCTAATAAAGCCAGAAACCAGCAGCCAGACACCTTTTTCGAAACACAGCCGAAACAGCAAAACACCACCTAATTTCGTGCCGAAAATGACGCAAAATCAGTCGCAATAACCGGTTCCCCGGACGCCGAAACGTCCCTTCTGAAACCCTACTAGAAAGCCAATTTTGTCCAATTTTGATCTCCAATTTTGATTGCTGCTGCTGCCTCTAATAAAGCTAGAAACCAGCAGCCAGACACCTTTTTCGAAACACAGCCAGAACAGCAAAACACCACCTAATTTCGTGCCGAAAATGACGCAAAATCAGTCGCAATAACCGGTTCCCCGGAGGCCGAAACGTCCCTTCTGAAACCCTACTAGAAAGCCAATTTTGTCCAATTTTGATCTCCAATTTTGACTGCTGCTGCCTCTAATAAAGCCAGAAACCAGCAGCCAGACACCTTCTTCGAAACACAGCCGAAACAGCAAAACACCACCTAATTTCGTGCCGAAAATGACGCAAAATCAGTCGCAATAACCGGTTCCCCGGAGGCCGAAACGTCCCTTCTGAAATCCTACTAGAAAGCCAATTTTGTCCAATTTTGATCTCCAATTTTGACTGCTGCTGCTGCCTCTAATAAAGCCAGAAACCAGCAGCCAGACACCTTTTTCGAAACACAGCCGAAACAGCAAAGCACCACCTAATTTCGTGCCGAAAATGACGCAAAATCAGTCGCAATAACCGGTTCCCCGGAGGCCGAAACGTCCCTTCTGAAATCCCACTAGAAAGCCAATTTTGTCCAATTTTGATCTCCAATTTTGACTGCTGCTGCTGCCTCTAATAAAGCCAGAAACCAGCAGCCAGACACCTTTTTCGAAACACAGCCGAAACAGCAAAACACCACCAAATTTCGTGCCGAAAATGACGCAAAATCAGTCGCAATAACCGGTTCCCCGGAGGCCGAAACGTCCCTTCTGAAATCCTACTAGAAATCTCACTAGATCTCCTCCTCCTCCTGCTGCTTGCTGCTGTTGCTGTTCAGCTACTTTGGAAAGCTTCCCAAGAACCGTTGTTGTATTTCTTGTTGTCCCCAACCTCTCTGCCCTGACGCGCTCCCCCTTGCCGTCGGCCGGGGTCGGCGGATTTGACTTCTGCTGGTCTGCCATGCTGCTGCTGCTGGTGGCTGCTCAGCAGCAGTAGTAGTAGTAGTAGTAGTAGCAGTAGTAGTAGTAGTAGTCGTGGTGGTGGTGGTGGTTGGGTGGTGGCGGGAAAGTATAGTCAAGTAGTAGTAGTATAAAGTGTAAGTAGTAGTAGTAGTAGTAGTAGTAGTAGTAGTGGTAGTGGTAGTGGTAGTGGTAGTGGTAGTGGTAGTGGTAGTGGTAGTGGTAGTGGTGGTAGTGGTAGTAGTGGTAGTAGTGGTAGTAGTGGTAGTAGTGGTAGTAGAGTAGTGGTAGTAGTGGTAGTAGTGGTAGTAGTGGTAGTAGTGGTGGTGGTAGTAGTAGTAGTAGTAGCAGTAGTAGTAGTAGTAGCTGGCGGTGGCAAATTCTTGTCTTATTCCCTGGCGCGCTCCCCCTTGCGCAGCCGGGGTCGGCGGATTTTTGAAAACATGCCAGAAGACTATGAAAAAACAAAGGCAGCCAATGAGTACTTTTTTTGATATTGACATTGCTGACTATAAACCCCAGTTTCCCCTAGTACATCCCAATATATCCCACCCATATGGGAATGTCTCAAAATGAGGCGAGCCCTTTTTTTTTTAGTAGCGTTTTGGGGGTCAAAAAAGGCGCGCCTCATTTTGAGACGTCCCCATATACCACAGAGGTCTTTACAGGCTTGGGTGAGGGACTGAGGGGTTGAATTAGATTAGATTGGATTAGATTAGATAGATTGGATTGGCTTGGCTTGCTTTGGATTGGATTGGATTGGGTGAGGGACTGGATTGGATTAGATTAGATAGATTGGATTGGCTTGGATTGGATTGGATTGGGTTGGGTTGGTTTGGACTGGATTGGATTGGATTAGATTAGATTAGATTAGATAGATTGGACTTGACTGGATTGGATTAGATTAGATTAGATAGATTGGATTTGAGTGGGTTGGATTAGATTGGGTTGGGTTGGATTAGATTAGGTTAGGTTAGATTGGATTGGATTTGGTTTTGTTGGATTGGAATTAGACTGGATTGGATTGGATTGGATTGGAATTAGATTAGATTAGATTGGATTAGATTAGCTTAGATTAGTTTAGATTAGGTTGGATTGGATTGGATTTGATTGGATTGGATGGGGTTGTTTGATTGGATTGGATTGGATCGGGTTGGATTGGATTGGATTGGATCAGATTAGATTAGATTAGATTGGATTGGATTGGATTAGGGAGTGTACCAGTATACCACCAGTGTGCCACCAGTATACCACCAGTATACCACCAGTATACCACCAGTATACCACCAGTATACCATGGTATACGGTCAGTATACCATGGTATACGGTCAGTATACCATGGTATACGGTCAGTATACCATGGTATACCGTAGTATCCCCAAGTAAACCCCAGTTTCCCCTAGTATATCTCAATATATCCCACCCACATACCACAGAGGCCTTTACAGCACTTCAATAAGATTGGATTGGATTGAATTGGAATTAGATTAGATTAGATTAGATTGGGTTGGATTGGATTGGATTGAAATTACATTAGATAAGGTTAGATTAGAGTAGGTTAGATTGGATTGGATTGGGTTGGATTGGAATTAGATTAGATTAGATAGATTGGATTGGATTGGAATGGATTGGGATGGGTTGGGTTGGATTGGACTGGATTGGATTGGATTAAAATTAGATTAGATTAGGTTAGATTGGATTGGGTTGGATTGGAATTAGATTAGATTAGATTACATTAGATTAGATTGGATTGGATTGGCTTGGATTGGATTAGATTGGATTAGATTAGATAGATTGGATTTGATTGGATTGGATTGAATTGGATAGGATTGGATTGGATTAGATTTGATTTGGCTAGATTAGATAGGTTGGATTGGATTGGATATGATTGGATTGGATTGGACTGGATTGGATTGGATTTGTTTGGGTTTGATTGGATTGGATTGGATTATATAGATGAGATATCTCTGGATTGGATTGGATTGAATTGGATTAGATTAGAGTAGATTAGATACATATATCAATGAACAGTAATCCAGGTTTCCACGGATGCTGCTTTTTCAAAGGAAGATTGTGTTGCCATAAAGGACAATGCTCTGTTGTAAGGAGCGAAAAAACATTCTGAAAAAATCTCACATTTCAAAACATATTGCACTTTTGAAAGGGATGCTCTATGTCAAAAATACAGCATATTGTGCAGCAATATTGGCTTTTCTAAAAGGGATACTGCTCCTTTGAAAGGAAGGTTAGACATGTGGAAATAACAAGATTTCCTTTGAAACGGGCCCCCAAGGTGAAAGAGGTCCTGGCCAAGAATGTTCCTTATGCGCGCGAAGCCCCCAAGATTAATTTCGACCGAGTTTTTCATACAAAGGCAAAAACTCGGTCGAAATTAATCTCGGAGGCTTCTAGGCCAGGACCCCTTTCACCTTGAGGACCCCTTTCAAAGGAAATTTTGTTAAATGCACACTGTACTCCTCCAAAGGGCATGGTGTATCTTTTAAAGGAACATTTGATATTTCATAGGGATATTGTTCTGCAAAAACACACTGCGTTGCTCCAAAGGAAGATTGCACTTATGAAGAAGGGTATGCTGCATTTCTGTTTTGAATACTGCATGCATTTGTTGGCAGGTATGGGTATGTTGATGTATATTGTAATTACGTTGAAGACATCTAGGATATCCTGCAAAAATTGAGTTTTGTCAAAGGGACTCTGCAGCATTTAGCCAAGGTAAAGTGAACACCTGGACACTTCTTCAAGCAATACATCCTCTCTAGTGGACATGAACACATCTTCATTCACAGTTTGGGTTTTAACACGTGATTAATTATAGTGTTTGACATGCTGAAAACGGCTGTTCCAACAAAAATAGTTTTTAGAGGTTTGAAAACCGCTCCATTTGGCATTTTTTTGAGCAGTTGAAAACGCTTCAAACAGCAAGCACTCAAAATCATCAAAAAGATCAAAATTTGATCACTTTTAAAGACACTTTTTTTTATAGCAAAAAAGAAGTTACAACAAGTTAGCTAAGAAGTTATGACTTAGTAACTGGGATATAACCCTAGGTTATAACCCACTTATAAGTCCGAGCTGGCACCAAAGCACTCGTTGCAAAACACATAGGAGGAACCAATTCGCGCATGAAACGACCCCAGCCGCACCCGTCGCACAGACGAGGTATACCTTTCATCGTCGGCTGCAGCCACTTTATACGGAAAAACACAAGGTTTCGTGCTCCGGCTTCCTCCCCACAAGATAGCCCATGCAACCTTGATGCAGCCATTCCAATGCAATCTGCAACCAAAGATTCAAGAACCGCATAGAACTACACGCGCAGACACAACCACTCGTTGCAAAACACATAGGAGGAACCAATTCGCGCATGAAACGACCCCAGCCGCACCCGTCGCACAGACGAGGTACCTTTCATCGTCGGCTGCAGCCACTTTATACGGAAAAACACAAGGTTTCGTGCTCCGGCTTCCTCCCCACAACACAGAGCATGCAACATTCATGCAGCCATTCCAATGCGATCCACAACCACCGCTTCAAGAAACGCATAGAACTACGCAGACAGACACAACCACTCGTTGCAAAACACATAGGAGGAACCAATTCGCGCATGAAACGACCCCAGCCGCACCCGTCGCAAAGACGAGGTACCTTTCATCGTCGGCTGCAGCCACTTTACACGGAAAAACACAAGGTTTCGTGCTCCGGCTTCCTCCCCACAAGATAGCCCATGCAACATTCATGCAGCCATTCCAATGCGATCCACAACCAGAAATTCAAGAAACGCATAGAACAACTTAGACAGACACAACCACTCGTTGCAAAACACATAGGAGGAACCAATTCGCGCATGAAACGACCCCAGCCGCACCCGCCGCACACACGAGGTACCTTTCATCGTCGCCTGCAGCCACTTTATACGGAAAAAAACAAGGTTTCGTGCTCCGGCTTCCTCCCCACAACACACAGCATGCAACATTCATGCACCCATTCCAATGCGATCCACAACCACCGCTTCAAGAAACGCATAGAACTACGCACACAGGAACAACCATTGTTGCAAAACACATAGAAGGAACCAAACGACCGCAGCCGCAACCGCCGCACAGACGAGGTACCTTTCATCGCCGGCTGCAGCCACTTTACACGGAAAAACACAAGGATTCATGGTCCAGCTTCCTCCCCAACACAAAGCCGATGCAACATCATCACTTCCCTTCTTCACCACTTCCCTTCTTCACCACTTCCCTTCGTCACGACTTCCCTTCTTCACCACTTCCCTTCCTCACCACTTCCCTTCGTCACCACTCCCCTTCATCATCACTTCCCTTCTTCACCACTTCCCTTCGTCACCACTTTCCTTCTCCACCACTTCCCTTCGTCACCACTTCCCTTCGTCACCACTCCCCTTCATCATCACTTCCCTTCTTCACCACTTCCCTTCGTCACCACTTCCCTTCCTCACCACTTCCCTTCCTCACCACTTCCCATCGTAACCACATCCCTTCGTCACCACCCTGTGTCATAGCTTCTTATTCTTTTGTTATGTATTGTCATGTGATCTACCACCCTTCATCATAGTCAATTTCATAGCTTCTTATTCTTTTGTTATGTATTGCTAGATTATGTTTTGTTATGTGATCTACCACCCTTCATCATAGTCAATTTCATAGCTTCTTATTCTTTTGTTATGTATTGTTAGATTATGTTTTGTTTTGTGATCTACCACCCTTCATCATAGTCAATTTCATAGCTTCTTATTCTTTTGTTATGTATTGTTAGATTATGTATTGTTATGTGATCTACCACCCTTCATCATAGTCAACTTCATCGCTTCTTATTCTTTTGCTATGTATTGTTAGATTATGTATTGTTACATGATGTACCACCCTTCTTCAGAGTCAATTTCATCGCTTCTTATTCTTTTGTTATGTATTGTTAGATTATGTATTGTTACATGATCTACCACCCTTCATCAAGGTCAATTTCATAGCTTCTTATTCTTTTGTTATGCATTGTTATGCTATGTATTGTTAGATCACGTACCACCCTTCATCATAGTCAATTCCACCATCAAGTAAAAGTCATTCGTAACTCGGAAGTATTGCTTCCCAACTTCCTTTGATCAATAATCAATGGATGAACTAATTGGGAACATCATGGCAGCTATTTACCATGAACTCTTGTTTGTCATAGTCAGTTATAACCTTGTTTGCCATAGCCAGATACCCTATGTCAGGAAATATCCACGAACATTATCCCCAAAATCAACCAAATGTCCGTAAATATACCAGCACCATGGAGCATACGGTGGATGGTTGCGAAATCTGAATCACGAGTTCATAGATGGCTTATCCCATTATTTTTTTGGGGTTTCACCATCCGTTTGGTGGTGCAGGACTTCTTCCATCCACTGTATGGGACATGTTTTTATAGGAAAATAGACAGCCTGCTCAGCAAAACAGCCAGTTCTTGGGCATCCAAGCGCAGTTGTTGAGGCGTTCAAAATGAACCAACGAACTCGCCTCAACAAATGCGAACTCGGACGCTTGAAAATCCCAGATTGTTTTATCCCATTATGAATCATAGTAGCGTCAAGGGATGAATTGTTTAATTATTTGAATTATTAGCTAAATGTGGATAATCCCATTATTATCGCATATCCCCATATTTCATCCCGTATAATTCCCATAAAGTCAAGGTTGGGCTATGGCATTTTATCTGCGTTCCACTGTCCAGCGCTGTGCCAGGCCGGACTCTTGAATTCCTCCAGTCGTGCTTTGCTGGGCGACCGGAATGTCAGTCAGGACTTTGTGCATCTCTGGAGGAAGAGCAAAATGATGAACACTAGGTCCATCTTACATGGATACTTTAATCCTTTAGTCTTTTGGTATTGATGGGAATATCTACTAACCAGCAAATAACTATTTTTTTTGCAGGGTATCTAAGATTGGCAATGAACATACTGTATTGCACCCCTGTGGGGATAATATGGGAATGGGTCAAGTCACCCTGTACCCCTTTTTTCGTTCACATCAAAATAGCTGGTTGTTATGAATGGATCTTCACCCCCTAAGAAATTGCATTTATAGGGTTTGATTTATAGTCATATGGTTTTTTAATGGGGATATCATGGAGACCTAACCAACAAATTTTCAGGAGAATGGGAGAATATTGGGATACTTTTTTCGGATGAACACTATGGTTTTAGAGGAATCATGGATAGTCATGGATAGTAATGGCTTTACCTTCTGGTGTCCTTGAACGTTACTGGAAAATCATTTGCACATGAGGCTTCTACTTGGAAAATCCTCAAACTCAATGGGTCTCTGGCGTTCGAAAAAAGCGGAGCAATCCAGGAGGCATTCTAGTCATTGGAATTTGCCATGGAAAAGTCACATCTCGATGATTGGCGGTGGTAACTTCGAGCCAGCCCTGCGTAATAATGATTATATTTCGGAAACCTTGGATGGATACAAGGCGGTACCTTACCAGTTATGTTGCTTGGTTTCTGGTCACTATCTATATATATATATATACATATATATATAATAAAAACCCTGGCTATTGGAGTTTTAGACTAACTTCGCTGACAAATAGAACCTAATCTTGGCCGGTGTTTCAGGAGTTTGGGGTTGGCGACCACTATCAACACCCACCTGGGTTTGTCTGAAAATAGGGGATACGGGATACATCGGGATACCATTTTTGTTTAAATAGGGAAAGGATGATTATAGTATAATACATATATGTACATATACATATGTATGTATATATATATATTTTTATGTTTATTCCATTGATACTGGCGGGATGTTCCCATAACTTTTTAGACAAGGCCGTTTTCTTTGGCAAATGATTGAGTATAGTCTCAACGTTTGAAGGGAAGGCCCATCTGTTGCTGGGTGTTGGCGTCTCTGAGACTTGAAGTATGTCCATGTGTTTTTGTTGGTGAATACATGCATTTTTTTCTTGATACCCTACTTTATATGTTTGATGGGTCATAAATTGACCATGACCAAATAATCCACATCTGGGTAAGAAAAGAAAATGACAGTAAGTACTAAGTCACCCCATTTATAGAATATAGATAATAATGAATCCCATAGAAATAACCAGTTATAACTAATAAATGGCCACATCTGCAGCCGCTCTCAGCGAGACAGCCAGGAGTACGCTAAGACCACTGCAGCCCGCGATGCTGCACGGCACCGTGCACGCTGGTGCCGGAGTTAGCACGAGATTGTTCAGTGGCAGGATTGCTTCAAGCCATTCTATAGCTAAAAAGTTGGAACATGCTTTGAACACATGGAAAATGTTGGAAAATTGGAAAGTTGCTTCAAGCCATTGCCCCAAGATAGAAAAGTTGGAACCTGTTTTGGACAAATGGAAATATCAGGTAAATATCATTGAACTAACATCTGGAAACACTTTTCGGCGTCAATTGGGGCTTACTGTTGGGAAATTGCAGCCACCACTCTATCTGCCTATTTTGCCCAAAAAATGGCCTAGTACTTAGGATGTCAACCCATTTTTCCATAGACACATGTCCCCATATCTTGCCATGTCAAATCCAAATCTTTGGCAGTTAAATCCATCTCCCTATTCCATGATTGTTAGTCAAATCAGCATTGTCCAATAAATCAGTTAAATCTTCATCATTTAACTAATCAACTAATCATTTAACTAGTTTAAACTAATAACAATCCATCTCCCTGTTCCATCGATACTTAAACAATAAATCATGGATTACCAATTATTTAACAAAGGATGAAGTTATGATTTAACATCTTTACCAACATTTCTTGGTCGATCAGCCATAGCCATGGCGCTCCGCAGGCTGCGCGAGGAACTCCAGAGCGTGGAGGCGCCGGGGTGAAATCGGAGATTTTCCTTGGGACAATGGGTATCAATCGGTTATATAATCACTATATGATATTTATATATATATATATATATATTTAACTACCCATTTACAATTTAGTAATATTCACCTATAACTATAGTTGGTGATATATTATCATGAAATAAGCCCATAAAAAAAAAAACAAGATGAAGCCCACGAACCCGAATGCTCACACGTATGTTAATGGTACAGATGTCAAAACACATGGTTTTGCAGTCACGCACAATACCTTTCTGCAATAGTTTATTTGAACAGTCTTGTACATGTTTCCCTTGTTACCAGTCTGCAGTGTGGAGTCGAAAGTGTAGAGTGTGGAGTGTGGAGTGTGAAGTAAGGAGTGTGGAGTGTAAAGTGTGGAGTGGGGAGTGTAGAGTGTGTAAAGTGTAGAATGCGGAGTGTAAAGTGTAGAGTGTGGAGTAAGGAGTGTAAAGTGTGGAGTGTAGAGTGTGGAGTGTAGAGTGAGGAGTGTAAAGTGCAAAGTGTGGAGTGTGGAGTGTGGAGTGTAAAGTGAGGAGTGTAAAGTGTGGAGTGAGGAGTGTGGAGTGTAAAGTCAGGAGTCAGGAGTGTAAAGTGTGGAGTGAGGAGTGTGGAGTTTGTAAATTGTAGAGTGTGAAGTGTAGAGTGTAAAGTGTAGAGTGTAAAGTGTAGAGTGTGGAGTGTAGAGTGTGGAGTCTGGAGTGGTGAGTGGAAAGTGTAGAGTGTGGTGTGTAGAGTGTGGAGTGTGGAGTGTAAAGTGTGGAGTGTAGAGTGTGGAGTGTGGAGTCTAAAGTGTAGAGTGTGGAGTGTAAAGTGTGGAGTGTAAATGTAGAGTGTGGAGTGTAAAGTGTGGAGTGTAAAGTGTGGAATGAGGAGTGTAAAGTCTGGAGTGTAGAGTGTGGAGTGTGGAGTGTAAAGTGTAGAGTGTGGAGTGTGGAGTGTAAAGTGTGGAGGGTAGAGTGTGGAGTGTGGAGTGTAAAGTGTGGTGGAAAGTGTGGAGTGAGGAGTGTAAAGTGTGGAGTGTGGAGTTTAAAGTGTGGAGTGATGAGTGGAAAGTGCGGAGTGTGAAGTGTGAATTGTAAAGTGAGGAGTGTGGAGTGAGGAGTGTAAAGTGTGGAGTGTGGAGTGAGGAGTGTAAAGTGCGCAGTGTGGAGTGTAAAGTGTGGAGTGTCGAGTGAGGAGTGTAAAGTGTGGAGTGTGGAGTGGAAAGTGTGGAGTGTGAAGTGTGGGGTGTGGAGTGTTGAGCGTAAAGTGTAGAGTGTGGAGTCTGGAGTGGAAAGTGTAGAGTGTGGTGTGTAGAGTGTGGAGTGTGGTGTGTAAAGTGAGGAGTGTAAAGTGTGGAGTGTGGAGTGAGAAGTGAAAAGTATAAAGTGTGGAGTGTGGAGTCTAAAGTGTAGAGTGTGGAGTGTGGAGTGTAAAGTGTGGAGTGTAAAGTGTCGAGTGAGGAGTGTAGAGTGGAAAGCGTGGAGTGTAAAGTGTAAAGTGTGGAGTGTAGAGTGTTTAGTGTAGAGTGTAAAGTGTAGAGTGTGGAGTGTGGAGTGTAAAGTGTGGAGGGTAGAGTGGGGAGTGTGGAGTGTAAAGTGTGGTGTAAAGTGTGGAGTGAGGAGTGTAAAGTCCCTGCGGCGTTTCCCGTTTCGCGTGTGGAGTGTGGCGTGTCCACGTGTGTCGGTTCGCTGTGGCTTTGGCTTTTCACGTGTGGTTGCCCGTGTGGCGTGCGGCCGTGTCCCGTGTGGGCGTTGGCGTTACCCGGGATGCCGTGTTGCGTGGCCCCCGTGTGGCTGTGCCGTTATTCCTTGTCCAGTTAGGAGCGTGTGAGTGGGGTGGTAAAGGGTGGACGGGGATGAGGAGTGTAATGTGACAGTGTTGAGTGTGCGCTTGTGGAGTGTCGAGTGAGGAGTGTAAAGTGTGGAGTGTGGAGTGGAAAGTGCGGAGTGTGAAGTGTGGGGTGTGGAGTGTTGAGCGTAAAGTGTAGAGTGTGGAGTCTGGAGTGGAAAGTGTAGAGTGTGGTGTGTAGAGTGTGGAGTGTGGTGTGTAAAGTGAGGAGTGTAAAGTGTGGAGTGTGGAGTGAGAAGTGCAAAGTATAAAGTGCGGAGTGTGGAGTCTAAAGTGTAGAGTGTGGAGTGTGGAGTGTAAAGTGTGGAGTGTAAAGTGTCGAGTGAGGAGTGTAGAGTGGAAAGCGTGGAGTGTAAAGGGTAAAGTGTGGAGTGTAGAGTGTTTAGTGTAGAGTGTAAAGTGTAGAGTGTGGAGTGTAAAGTGTGGAGGGTAGAGTGTGGAGTGTGGAGTGTAAAGTGTGGTGGAAAGTGTGGAGTGAGGAGTGTAAAGTGTGGAGTGTGGAGTTTAAAGTGTGGAGTGTTGAGTGGAAAGTGTGGAGTGTGAAGTGTGAATTGTAAAGTGAGGAGTGTGGAGTGAGGAGTGTAAAGTGTGGAGTGTGGAGTGAGGAGTGTAAAGTGTGCAGTGTGGAGTGTAAAGTGTGGAGTGTCGAGTGAGGAGTGTAAAGTGTGGAGTGTGGAGTGGAAAGTGTGGAGTGTGAAGTGTGGGGTGTGGAGTGTTGAGCGTAAAGTGTAGAGTGTGGAGTGTGGAGTCTGGAGTGGAAAGTGTAGAGTGTGGTGTGTAGAGTGTGGAGTGTGGAGTGTAAAGTGAGGAGTGTAAAGTGCGGAGTGTGGCGTGAGGAGTGTAGAGTATAAAGTGTGGAGTGTGGAGTGAACAGTAAAGTGTGGAGTGTGGAGTGCGGAGTGTAGGGCGTGGACACCTTGTCGCGTGTGGAGTGTAGAGTGTAAAGTGTAGAGTGTAGAGTGTAAAGTATAGTGTAGAGTGTAAAGTGTAGAGTGTGGAGTGTAAAGTGTAAAGTGTGGAGTGTAAAGTGTGGAGTGTGGAGTGTGGAGGGTAAAGTGTAGAGTGTGGAGTCTGGAGTGGAAAGTGTAGAGTGTGGTGTGTAGAGTGTGGAGTGTGGTGTGTAAAGTGAGGAGTGTAAAGTGTGGAGTGAGGAGTGTAAAGTATAAAGTGTGGAGTGTACAGTAAAGTGTGGAGTGCGGAGTGTGGAGTGGAAAGTGCGGAGCTTCCCCATAGACACGGCGACGCCACAGGAAAACCAGAGACTTGAGACGAGACACGTGGGTGCAAAAAAACGAGCATTTCATGCGAGACTTCCTCCAATTTTGATATTTTCGACACGTTATCAAACAGGTTGGAATGTCACAAAGTGCCACGCCTGCCACGCAAAATGACATGACAACCTGCTTGGACACATTCGAATAGGAGATGTTTTCCAGCTTCCCCCATAGACACGGCGACGCCACAGGAAAACCAGCGACTCGAGACAAGACACGTGGATGCAGAAAAACCAGCATTTCGTACGAGACTTCATCCAATTTTGACATTTTTGACACATAATCGAACAGGTTGGAATGCCAAAAAGTGCCACGTCTGCCACGCAAAACAACATGACAACCTGCTTGGAAACATTCGAAAAGGACAGGTTTTCCAGCTTCCCCCATAGACACGGCGACGCCACAGAAAAACAAGCGACTCGAGACAAGACACGTGGATGCAGAAAAACAAGCATTTTGTGCGAGACTTCCGGCAATTTTCACAGTTGGCAACACGACAAAAAGACAAGTTTTGCAGCTTCCCCCATAGACACGGCGAGGCCACGGGAAAACCAGACACGCGAGAAGAGACAGGTGGGAGCACCAAAACGACCATTTCGTGCGAGACTTCCTCCAATTTTCACATTCAACAGCTTCAAAATCGACGTTTTCCTACGAGTTTTCCTTAGAACCCGAAAATTGGCAACATCAAAATCGATGTTTCGTGCGAGGCCTCCGTCAATTTTCAGCACATCGCACAAAATGCCACGCCTGCCACGGAATTTGCACCTTGTCACCACTTGACGCAGCCCTGCCAATGCGATTTACAAAAAACACGCAACAGGACACGTCTAAAGTGCTGCGCCTGCCACGAAAAATGACGATGGACACGTCCAAAGTGCTGCGCCTGCCACGAAAACTGCAACACATCTTCTGAAAACGTCACAAAAGTATTGCGCCTGCCACGCAAAACGATTTTCAAGACGTTGCAAAACATGTCTGAATGTCACGAAGTGCCACGCCTGCCACGCGAAACGAAGCAACGACACGTCTGAAACCTCCAAAAATGACCACCTCTGCAGAACTTCCCATAGGCACGGCCATACGGAGTTCGTACGAACGGTTGCGAACGGCTGCGGACGGTTGCGGA
>CAMXCT020000464.1:203374-231856 GCA_947184155.2 Cladocopium goreaui | reverse complement strand
CACCCAACCGTTGGGTGATGGTCATCAATACATGTGGTTACAATTTATATATCCCACCATTATATTCACATTATATCCCAATTACTTTCCCATTATGTTTTTTTGTTGCATCCCATAATGTTATAGTCCCAAACAGTTGTAACTGGCAAAAGAAAAATACATTTAAGTGATATAGTTATCGAAGGAAGTTTAGAAGTCAAACTTCCGACAATATTGACAGATGAAAAGCAGAGATGGGAAGGGTCAGAGAGAAGAGAAGAATAGCAGAGAGAAGAGTAGAAGAGAGAAGAGCAGAAGAGAGAAGATCAGAGAGGAGAAAGAGTCAGAAGAAAGAAGATGCAGGTGCGTGAAAAGGTAGGGAAGTCGCGAAACACTGTGTTTTTCCAATGATTTGGGGCTCCGGAGGGTCGAAAAGTAAGCTCGCTAAAGCGGCGGGTGCTGAGCCAGCTGGCCAGATGAGAGATGAAGAAGTGCACGCCGTTGTGGCGCGAAATACATTTCGAAGTCAAATGCACAAAGCACATCAAAACACACCATTCTCGGACCACTTTTGGAAGTTGAGATGTCGAAAAAGTGCACGCCGCGAAGCACATTTCGAAGTCAAAATGTGCAAAACACATCAAAACGCACCACGTTCGGACCACTTTTGGACGTTCAGAGCTCGTTTCGCGTGGCAAGCGCAAGGGATTGTGCACCTTGTCAAAAAGTGAGCAAAACGTGAGGGTGTTGTAGCATTTCCAAAAAGGATGGCAGACGTGGGACATTTGAAGAGGATCTGCAAGGATGCATTTCGCGTGGCAGGCGCAATATAAAAGACATGTTCATCAGAGATGTTAGGAGGTCAGGGCGCTGATTTCCTGAGAGGGCATGCATTTTGGAGCACCATATCTGTCGGGTTGCTAAGATGATTTTGCGTGACAGGTGCAGCACTTCGTATGACCTGGCATCATTTTTTCGTGGCAGGTGCAGTACTTTAGACAGGTGGAGTGGAAAAATCGCAAAACGCATTGGTACGAGGCCGTCAGCGCTGCACTCAACTTTCCATTTTTGAAGGGCGTCTCGCAGAATTGCTTTGTTTTTGATGTTGTATGATGTTGTCAAGTTCAAAAATAAAATTGAAGAAGTCTCGCAGAATTGCTTCGTTTTGGATGTTGTCAAGTTCAAAAATTGAGGAAGTCTCGCAGAATTCCTTCGTTTTTGACGTTGTTCAGTTCAAAATTTGAGGAAGTCTCGCAGAATTGCTCAGTTTGCAAGCTTGCAGATAGACAGGTAGATAGACAGACAGACAGACAGACAGACAGAGAGAGAGAGAGAGAGATAGAGAGATAGATAGATAGATAGGTAGATAAGTAGGTAGGTGGATAGGTAGATAGATAGATAGATAGATAGACAGGTAGATAGACAGATGAGGTAGATAGCTAGCTAGATAGATAGATGGACAGGTAGACAGATAGACAGATACATAGAGAGACAGCCAGATAGATGGATGGATAGATAGATAGATAGGTAGATAGATAGACACATAGTTAGATAGATAGACAGATAGCAGATAGACAGATAAACAGATAGATAGATACATAGATAGATAGATAGATAGATAGATAGCTAGGTAGGTAGGTAGTCAGAGAAAGAGACAGAAAGAGAGAGAGAGAGAGAGAAAGAGAGGAGACATCAATCACCTTTCGATCCATCAGTGTTTTCGCTCTGCCATCCGCCATTCACAACAACCAACCTCTCCTATAGGTTTCCTATTTTTGAAACTTCCGCCACCGCCTTGTGCAGTACAACTGGTATAACCAACCAGTTGCAGGAGTCATAATCCCATGGCCAAAAGTGGCTATGACGGGCATTTCACTGCAATCATAAGCCATCCCATTAGCCGACCATGACTGGGCCGTCATTTTACATCATCCCAAAGAACGGCTCAACGTTGGGGATGTTTTACTAGCCCATATGCTCCATGGTGCTGGTATATTTACCTACAAAACTGGGTGATTGTTAGG
This sequence comes from Cladocopium goreaui, assembly GCA_947184155.2. Taxonomy (NCBI): domain Eukaryota; class Dinophyceae; order Suessiales; family Symbiodiniaceae; genus Cladocopium; species Cladocopium goreaui. Next base: position 229,853 of record CAMXCT020000464.1, on the reverse strand, counting down.
GCAAACGTAGGTAAATATTCCAGCACCATGGGTGGGTACTACATATCTAATTATTCACAAAGACATGTAGAGATCCTAAGGCTGCACTTGCATCAATTAAGAGGGATAAAGGGGAAACCAAGAAGAAAGCTAGAGCTCAAGGTTTTTCATACTTGGATCAGCTCTTTGAGGACCAGCCATGTATGAAGAAACCCGTCACCGTGATGATCTATGACATGAAACCATTCCTACAGTCATGCTGACAGGGATGCCAAGCCGATGAAGCATGTCTCAACTCCGTTCCATGAGGAGCGCATCGCAAGACCTGTAGTTGACGAAAATGAGAAGAAAGGGGTCCTCGCCCTCATCGCAGCCAGAGTACTCATGAAAATCTTGTTTGCTGCTCGCATGGCCAGATTTGACCTTCTCAGGGCAGTACAAGGTCTTGCTGCCAGAGTCACTAAGTGGTTGTATGATTGTGACAAAGCCCTACATCGTCTGGTTTGTTATATCCACTCCACGGTTGACGTAAGACTCAAAGCATTCATCGGCGACCCACTTTCCAAGTGCAAGTTATGGTGCTTCGCCGATGCCGACCACGCCGGTGAATATGACAATAGAAGCACTACCGGTTGCTTCCTATTACTTGTTGGCCCTAACACGTACTTTCCTTGCAACCAGTGACTTGGTCACGGTCAGGCCCGAAGAGAAGCGCAACAAACTGCGGAGGAATTGACCGCGAGGCACAGCGGGGGGTCCACGTCCTTGGTCGCAAAGAGCTGCGAAGCCACATGGCACACGGGTGAAATAATGAATGGCCATAACTATATAGATGAACAGGTATTGATACTGGTTGAATGTTAAATGTTTAACAATGGATTAATCGCGTTTCATTCAGACATGTTGTTTTTTGATTTAAATGCGAATCATATAGATTAATAATGGGGAATGTGGCTGAAAGATCTAACTCTATCTATGTTACCCCTTGGCAAACTGACATAGCGAACTGGAAAATCGTCCATTTTCAATAGGAAAAGCCATGAATTAAATTCCATGTTTAATAGTTATGCTAACAAATTACGAGAGCGTAATTTTGTGATTAATCATGGCTAATGTGGGTTGAAGATGTAACTCTTCAAATATATATATATATATATATGTATTATATGTATTGCGGTTATGGCCCTGTAAACCAAGTGCGGCCATGAGATGATTTCTGCAAGTAGAAGGTCATAGATATCACTTCAACGGGGTTTTCTTGACCAGTTAATAGATGTTAAGGACCGTAACCCCATATGCTCCATGTATGGAATATTTACCTACATTTACACCCAAAATCAACCAAATGTAGGTAAATATTCCATACAATAAGCATCTGGGAACTGTAAACAATGTAGATAGTATGATGAACAATGGTCAACAACGGTGGTGAAATGGATGACCCCAGCGTCGTTGATTTTGCCATCGTGACTATATAGTGACTAATTTTGGACCATGTCATTCTGTTTTTTTCAGAAACCCCAAGAAGTGCCACTTAGCAAGTGGTTTTGTTCCAAAAATTGGTTGCCTCAACATGGATGTTCAGCTACTGACATTAGCAAACTCTCCTTTCGTTTGTTCGAAAATATGGTACCGCATGGTACCCCGAAAATACAGTGCCTGAAGAACCATGGTGTTTCCATTGATGATTTCATGGTTTTTTTTGGGTCACCTTATAGGACGATGCTCCAGGTTGCAAGTTTTTGGGGTTCTCCCAACAGAGGGAGGATGGAAAGAACGGTGCCATTTAAAGATCCTGACAGTTTGAGGTCCGTTCGAAATTTCACACAGAGGCGGAAATCTCGGTCCCAGTCGCTGCTTCGCTTCGGCTCTCCGGATCTCAGGTCGTTGAGGTTGAAGCAAAGTGAAGCAGTGGGGCTCCAAGAGGATCATCTCCTAAAGAGTTATGGCGCTGCAGTTATCGCCTAACTGATTTGATTTAAGTGATATGAGAACTCAACCAGGTTCAGGAGTTATAGTCCCATTTATTAAGGGCTATAGCTAGTACTGTAGAGGCTATAACTATTACTGTAGAGGGTATTTGCCTTTGAAGAAACAACATGTTGGCCCAGGAAAAAAACAATTCAATTCTGCACAACTGGGGGTATAAGAGGGGTTTTAGGCCTCTTATCTTTGTGTAGCGATAGACCCACCACTTGGTGGTAAGTTGGCCCAGCTGTCACCGGTGCAAGCAACACATCACCTTTCCGAACTGCTGATGGAACATTGGATTCATTAGATGTGAGTAATGTGACCTTTGATCTGTGTGACTATAAAGCTTGTTCATGCCAAGTGCGATGGGTTTCTGATATTGACTTTCAACACATTCGTTCCTATGTCGCATCGGGGAAGACTGAATCCTCAGATGGGGAAATGACATCGCTATACCAATTACATCCAAATTGCCAGGTTGTTTCATGGCCGTTCCCAGCTATTTCCTTAGACGCTTACCCTCTGTGTAATTTAGCACTATGGAAAACTTTGGGTCAAATCAATGAATATTACCATGTGTATGTTTGCCATCCATAGCTATTTACCATTATCATTCATTGGAAAACTTGAGAAAATCATTCATAGCTATGGGAAATCATCTAAATTAATGGGCCAAAAAAACTTCCATAGCTACCATAGCAGAGCATGAAAATCTCCATCACTGGGCTCACCGACTGAGGCCCTGGAACGACAAAGAGCTGAGGCCAGGACCCGGCGAACAGGAACACATCATACGCCGCCAGGGGTGTAGTTGCGGTTAGAACTGGACGTAAAAATGCTCAAAAAAAAACATGTTTGTTGGGATAAGAATGGATGGGATGTGAAATCTATCCACTTTAAACTGGAACATCTTCAGGTGCAGCTCTTAGCAGCCGCAGCTCTTAGGTTTCGGATTGATTCCAGCTCTTAGTGGCTGGAGTTCAAGCGGTTCACCTGCATCAAAGTTGTATCGCCAAATTGTACCTCACGACCTCAGTAGGGTCATATCTATGGAACTATACTCTTAATCCAGCCTAAGATGATCATATATATATATTTGCTTCTATGATAATTTTATAGAGTTCCGTAATCATAATCACTGATTGGTGGTTTGGAACATATTTTTCCCACATATTGGGAGTAATCATCCCAACTTTCATATTTTTTCAGAGGGGTGGGCATACCACCAAGCAGATCAGATGATCTATGATACTACATTCTATGGTAATTTCGATGGCAATCTTTCGGACTTTGGAAGGTTCGAGCAAAGGCTGAGGAGGCAAGAAACACGGGAGAGCGGAGAACTTCCTTATTTGTGTTGGTTGTGTGCAGATGATAAATCATGGGGCATCTGTATCTATGTATGGCCCATAATATGTATATATATATATATATATATTTATTTAATTATTTATTTATTTAATTATAGATATTAAATGAAATATATACATACAGTGTATACATATATATATAATTATATGTATGTAGGTTTCTTAAGTCACGGGGGATCCCCAGTCATCACCATGCTTGCTTTACGAAGACTATAGTCATGACATGGATGTTTTGGGGGTAGCCCTCTTTTAGGAACCCCCAGTTTTTTTTTGTTCGCGGGGTATTTAAAAATTAGCCGTTTTTGTATGTTTTTGTGGATTCCTAGATTCATGGATTCACGTTGGCCCATGTTGGAAATGATTTATTGTTGGACTACTGATGGAAACCTATCGAGATGAATCTTGAAACCTAGACCGTGTAAATCGGTGCAAGGCAGTCCCCATATGGCCCAACTTTGTTGGGGGCATCCAGCAATTGATTACCGCCTCCTGTTTTGTTAGTGTAAACATCGGTGGATGTGTCTGAAATTGGGCAGACTCTCGACTCATTTGGAGATTTCGAATAGCGGAGAATGTGATGATTGGCCAGATTTGGGGGAGATACCGGGATACCCCATGTTTGGACACACCATTTACCAACAGAAATCCCATTGTTGTAGCTATAGAAAATGAATAATCCAAGCAGCAAGAATGGACAACTCTTCAGTGAAGATTAAGCTAAAGTTTAACTGAAAATCACTGAATAAAGTATATATTAGACATCCCTTAAATGGCCTACTAAACCATGGTTAAAATGTTTTAATAATAAGGGGACGGGATTGATGTTTTGATTTGAAGAACAGGTGCACTATCTCAGAACACTTCATTAAAAATCACTAAAGCATATATAAAAATGAATCCAGAAGACCTCAATGATCATGGAGGATATGTCTACAAAGTGGGGGACCCCAAAGGACAACTAAGTTGGATTATGCCTTCAATTTCAGTCGGGTTTATGGTACGTATATCGAACTAGACAATCTCAAGGCTTCCCTGAAGAAGCTGGAAGCATCGACGCAGAAAGCGGAATGCCCGGGCAGCCGGGGGATATTGAATCCATGGCTGGGCTGGGGAAATTATGGAAAAAGTGAGGCAACAACTTTTGGGGTGCCATGGGTGCCAATTCCATGTAATTAAATATGGAGAAGCCAACAGCCATTGAGCCACTAGTTTTGACACGGAGATTTCGGAGCCAGGATTCCCACAGCAACCCCCGAAAAGATAAAGAAAAGTGTAAAACCAGGATGTCATAGATGATATTTACTTCATATTCCCAGGTTTCCCCACTTTTTTTTTTATCCATTTTGGGTTTGCCATATAATACTATATACTGTTTGGTGGTTTCAAACATGAATTTTATGTTCCATAATGTATGGGATAATCCTTCCCATTGACTAAAATTGTTCAAGAAGGTTAAAACCACCAACCAGTATATAATATATATATATATAGAGAATATATACGGTACGGGATCCATGGCCTGGGGATCTTTGATTTTTTGTTGAATGGAAGATTGAAATCTCAGGTTTGGGGTTGAACATGGGACCATAGTGGTTCAACTGATGCCACGAAACAAGTGGAAATTCAATTCTACAGTTATAGCCCCAAATACATCCAAATACCAGTTATAAGTATATACTAAGAAAACCCCATTTATGGAATGTATAATCCCATTTATGACCAGTTCAAACTGTACTTGATTCTATATCTTATCGGGGTTAGCAATGATAGATTCTGTTTCAGATAGTTTGAGCATGTTTTAGATAATTACTATATATGGGTCCCCAAAACGATGCCGCGCAGTGTTTCTAGAATGGTATAGAGATGATGTTTCTAACTGTTCGGCATCTTTTTGGGGGGTTGCTGTACATGGGGGTGCATGCCACTTAAGAAAAGGATTATACCGTATAATACCCTTAGCTATATAAGGATGATCTCCTACTATATACAGTGTGTATATATATATAATTATTATAATACTAATAACAATAATAATATAATAATAATAACAATAATAATATATATATATATATTTGATTGTATGGGTTGTTTGTGGATTATTATAAACCACAGATCCTAAGTGGGATGCACATCCAAGCAGATATCAAGTTCTACCCTAGGCTCGTAGCGTTATCGCCATGGGATGAACTAACTCACCTATCATTACCATATGACTGAGGGAATATACATCCATTAACCAGCTTTTATATGCTTTTATAGGGTACTTGGGGTACCAGGATTTCTAAACATAGCCATTTTTCTCATTTCATATCATTTCAGTGGGTGCCATAACTGCACTTTCTCATGGGACGGAGCACATTTTATGCGAGTTTCCATGGTCTTTCCAGGGCGTGCCGTGGATGTTTTTGGATGGAACCACGACGACGGTGTAAGGGGGTGTAACTAATATGAAGTTCGGATGGGATGATCCAGCATAAAACCTATATATATATATAAATATCCCCATATATCCAATATATATATATCTCTCTCTCTCCCCATATCTGGGTAAGTTGTAACGACTTCATTGTTTTCCCTCACTCTAATCATGGATTTTTATAGGGGAACCATCCCCAAGATTGCCGAACTTTTCAGCTTAGTGAACTGTTATAATTTTCCCAGCCATATAACAGATTAAAATTGTAGTAGGTACCAACTAATAGAACTCCGGCATCAGCTTGTGGGACAACCGGAACCACCGGAACTGCCGCGGAGTTTTGTTTCCCCGTTCTTTGGCTTTGTCAATGGGGGGATGCCCAAATATACAATGTGGGACCCCCCGGTGATGTTTGTTGGTTTGTAAATACCATGAATACTATTCTTATGAGTATCATAAACCACTGTGAACTTGGATATTTTCACCAACTTGGCTATTGTTTGGGGGCCCCACTATGCATGGCAATCGGGAAATTCATGTCATCGTTTTCCCAACATTCTCGGAGCATGAACCATCGGATTGTGGCTGTTCTTCCCAGCATTTTCAGACAACCCCGCAGCTCTTGTCGCAGGTCTGATTTTGTTTAATATGTGTTTGGGCTCAAAGTATATAGTCTAGGTCCATCAGCTAAGATATAGCTGGACAGGAAGCCGAAGCTCGGCAAGCATCAGACACCAGGAAGACAACATCGATAGTTCAACAAGCATGGGGTGTGTTGTTGATGATGTTGCCGATGATGATTCTCTGTATGATTATAGTTATAAAAGTTACAATTGTATCAGACGATGTACAAAGTACAGACCATCACAAACCAACAACAACTTGGAAAGAGATGAGGATGTGACGGTTTGACAACGTCAACCAGTACCATGGAGGTATGAGTCTGAACTGTTTTTTTTTAAGTCGTGACGAAAACGGGTGAAAACAGGTTGTATGTTTAGCGATATGTTCCTGGTGTCCAGTGGTATTCCTGTATCCCACTTCCAAAGTGCAGCATGTTTGAAAGGACCCAAAAAGGTGATGCTCCAAGGTGAACCGTCGGGTTTTATCCAGTGTTTTGAAAGATGACTTTACTACAGCTTTCACTAGGAAACTTTCAATAAATTGACATGAACACATCGGCAAAGAACCACAGTTATGGCCCTTACACTTATAATTGGCAAACTGACCCGATTTAAGTGATATATAACCTTAGTTGCCGCAGGATTTATTGAATCAATTTACAACTGTTAAGGGCTACTACAACTGGATTCTGATCATAATTTGCCAGATTTTGAGTCCACGACCGCTGTCACAATTGACAATGTCAGCATATCTAGGATCATTTGACAGAACACACACAATGGGCAGACCATCAGCTAGTCAACTTCTTTCAAATCTGGGGTTCATTATAAATTGTGCATGATATAGGACTACCCAATCTGATCCGTATTGACTTGGGGGTGTCCTAAAACAACAAAAAACATGAACATCATCCAAACAAATACGCTTTTTTTAGATAGACACCAGTGTTTTTTTTGTTGTTGGGGTCCTCCCTTTTTCAGAAACAGCAAGCACATCTGTGGGACTGATCGAATCTATGGCAATCTATGGTATACTTGTGGTGGTTTTTGGCCACTTGTGATACATCCCCGTAATCCCTGGTTGTAGTGAACCAAGTTAGCGTCAACCCCACGGATTCCATGACCAGCCCGGTCAGAGTTCCTAGGATCGGACCGTGCGGACCGTGCGCGTCACAGCGGTTTCTGAGCCCCTTGCCGCTGTCGATGGGGGGTATAAAAACCGGCCCATTAAAACTGCGCCATTTGAGCAAAAAAATGGGAAAATGAGAACTAACCGGTGGCTTTTTTGTCCCCTGTTTTCAGCCACGCTCGATGCAGACATGTTTTTTTGTTTGGAATGGAAGATGCATAAACTATACCCTCTGGTTATTTAACATGGCCATGGTATAGATGGCCCATTTATAGATGGTTTACCTATTACAAATGGTGATTTGCTATGGCTATGTTAGTCATAACCAGATGGCTGGTGACTATTGATCAATGGGATAACTGGTGAATCATGATTAATAAGGGTTATAGGTGTTAATATGGAGACCAATCGATAAGAACAGGTAGAAGAGGATAACTGACCCCAAGGGTTAGATAGCCAACCAGTTGCAAGAGTTATTTCATCCCATTTACACCGCCCTTAAGGGCGACAACTGCATGATAGTTTCAACCGATCGCTTGGGGATTGGATGACGGATTAAACTCTTGGGCACCTCGGTCAACTGTTGGGTTTATGATGGATATATACATATACAGTATATATATATACACATGTATATGTATATATATATATATATATAGAATATACATACCTACAAACTCTATTGACACATAAAAGTAGCCTTGTTTACTCCATATGTTTAGTGCATTCACAGATTTTGATGGGTACTTTGAGTGTGTTGATATACAGAATATAGATGGGACTAACAAATTCGTGGGCCCTTCTTCATCGCCCCTTGACGACCCGATTTTTGTTGCGTTCGACGGGATTTCAATCTACAGGATGACCACATGTGTTGTTAACTACTTAGCACGGAATGGGAATCAACAAACCGCCAAGTTGTTCTGTACATTTGGGTCTCCGGTGTTTCGGTGGATATGAACAGCCACTCATTGAGAAAAAACGTAGGAAAAACGCAGGAAAAACGCATATGCCAAAAGCCATGTGGATTTGTTGGGTCTTCGGCGGGCGACGACTTCAAAATCTGGTGCTCAGTTCGAAGCTGTGGATCCCGGATTGATCGCCAAGTGCCAAGTTAGATGGATTGGATACGGGGATCAATCCAGTAAGGTTTAATGAAAAAACAATGGCACATCTTTTACGTAATGTAAGGCATTTACTGGAAGTTCATTAATGATATCATTAAACTGGATATCATTTAATGTTCATTAGTAATGGTTTAATGAGTGATATCCTGTGTGTGTAATTAAGGCATCTACTGGAAGTTCAGGCCCGCTGCTTCTCGAGCATTCTGCATAAGCGTTCGCTGACTCACTGGGTTTAGGGAAAATCTACAGGACACCATTGTTTCTACAAAGAAATATAGGAGGTTCCTGTAACAACTCCTCTTGAACTGGCTGGCTGGTTTTATCATGACCCTTTAACATCATCTTTCCCATTAAAAATTGACATTTTATGGGCTAAATTGCCACTTATTCCTCTCAAATATCAGATCGTTGGTGATATTCCATTATATTCCAATTTGATAATTATATCCAACTATATAATACTATATTATATATATATATACCAGTAGTACCGCACAAGGCGGTGGCGGAAGTTTCAAAAATAGGAAACCTATAGGAGAAGTTGGTTGTTGTGAACCAGGGATGGCAGAGCGAAGCCACTGATTGACCGAAAGGTGGTTGGAGTTGTGTTTGCTGGAATGGTTGCAATGGTTGCAGTGGTCACCTCACCCACAACTGCTGGATGTAGTGTGATGTACTGCAACTGTAGTTGTAGTTGTAGCGTAGTGGAGTTGTAGTCGTGGTGTAATGTAATTAGTGTAGTGTAGTTGCAGTCATATGGTTGTAGCTGTAGTTGTTTTGTAGTTGTAGTTGTAGCTGTTGTAGTTGTAGTTGTTGTGTGGTAGTAGTTGTTGTGCAGTGTAGTTGTTGTAGTAGTAGTAGTAGTAGTAGTAGTAGTTGTTGTTGTTGTTGTAGTTGTTGTAGTTGTAGTTGTTGTTGTTGCTGTTGTTGTAGTTGTAGTAGTAGTAGTAGTTGTTGTTGTTGTTGTTGATGTTGATGTTGTTGTTGTTGTTGTTGTAGCTGTAGTTGTTGTAGTTGTAGTTCTAGTTGTAGTTGTTGTGTAGTTGTAGTTGTAGTTGTAGTTGTTGTTGTTGTTGTTGTTGCTGTTGCTGTTGCTGTTGGTGTTGTTGTTGTTGCTGTTGCTGTTGCTGTTGGTGTTGTTGTTGTTGTTGCTGTTGTTGTTGTTGTAGCTGTTGTAGTTGTAGTTCTAGTTCTAGTTGTTGTTGTTGTGGTTGTGGCTGGTGTTGTTGTTGTTGTTGTTGTTGTTGTTGTTGTTGTTGCTGTTGCTGTTGCTGTTGTCGTCGAAGTTAGGGTAGTAAAGTTAGTTAAGTTAGTCAAGTTAGTTAAGTTAATCAGTGTCTACCTTTTCGACATCTTCACGTCAAAAAAGGCTCAAAACCCTCAGTTTTTTATACTTTTGACTTCGAAATGTGCTTCGCGCCACAACGGCGTGCACTTTTTCGACACTTTTTCGACATCTGAACCTCCAAAAGTGGTCCGAACTCCTAGTGTTTTTAACATTTTGACTTGGAAATGTGCTTCGCGCCACAACGGCGTGCACTTTTTCGACATCTGAACTTCCAAAAGTGGTCCGACATTGGTGTGTCTTGTACATTTTGACTTGGAAATGTGCTTCGCGCCACAACGGCGTGCACTTTTTCGACATCTCAACTTCCAAAAGTGGTCCGACATTGGTGTGTTTTGTACATTTTGACTTCCAAATGTGCTTCGCGCCACAACGGCGTGCACTTTTTCGACATCGCAACTTCCAAAAGTGGTCCGATCCTCTAGTGTTTTCCATTTTGACTTGGAAATGTGCTTCGCGCCACAACGGCGTGCACTTTTTCATGTCTCATCTGGCCAGCTGGCTCCGCACCCGCCGCTTTAGCGAGCCTACTTTTCGACCCTCCGGAGCCCCAAATCATTGGAAAAACACAGTGTTTCGCGACTTTCCTATCTTTTCGCGCATCTGCATCTTCTTTCTTCTGATCTTTTCTCTTCTGACTCTTCTCACCTCTGCTTTTCAACTGTCCATATTGTCGGAAGTTTCACTTCTAAACTTCCTTCGATTATATTATGTTATATTATCATATGTATAGTTGGATATAATTCTCATATTGGTATATAATTGAATTTTATATACATATACATATATATATATATCTTATTAAACAATTCCATTCCATAGAGTTGGTCTATGACCACTATTTTTTCATCACAGCCTGAGATGTTCCAGCCAAGGCCAGGGGACTCTTGGACGACGACTTGTTGTCCTTAGACGATGAGTCTTTTGGACGAAATTTTCGGGGAGCTGGATCAATGGGAATAAAAAAGGATCCAACAGATGGCGGTACTGTAATTTATAAGTCCATATTTTCTGGGAATCTTCCCTGAAATTTAGGCCTAAAAAATACATGGAATCGGTACCTCCAATCAATCGGTTCCTGGAATTGCCATTGACTGGAGTTCCAAAGCATCAACCTGGCGGACCTGTTGGGCCTGGCTCTGACTGATCTGATGGAGTTTTCTGACCATCGGATTTTTCGTCATCAGATGATATTGATGGAACTTAATGATCTATTTGATCCAGTCTTTTGAGATCCATTCGATAATGTGGTTCATTAAGATAATTATCAAATTTATCAACGGATCTTAGTAGATGGAACTTGACGTTAATATAACTTAACAATTTATTGAATGATGTCCAAGTGAAATATTCGGCGATGATGGTTCATCATCCTAACGGTAATGAGTTCCCATATTATTGCCAGGTTGTGCTATTTTCAGTTATTTACAATATCCCATATACCTCATGTATGGTATATCTACGTACAAAACTGGGTGATTTGGGGAATTATTTACAGTATTATTACTCTACCCTATGGATCCAGTCGTACCTTCTGAAAGGAAGTGGGTCTGGGATATAATTTACTATAATTTGGAGGGTTAGCCGTACCTTCTCAGACAGTGGCCATGGATCCATAGGGCTATATTACTTCGATGTAACAGCTATGGTTGAAAACCCGATACAGCTATGGGTCGAAACCTATTTGTGGATTATACATAAGTGTCATGGTCAAAAATTGGGTGAAGTACCCAAAAAAAGATGGTCATACCTCGTTATAATCAGGATTGGTTGATATACGTTAACCGTTAAGTATTACTGGAATCCCATTTATGGTGACCATAGCCCATATGAATCCATACGACCATTGGCTATTGCCTTGGCTACATGATATATAGTCATGAAATATCCCAGAAAGCTATTTTTCGGAAATCCACCGAAAACAAAAAGGGGCCCTAACTGGGCAATTTCTTCAACCATCTCGGTGAACTAGGGAAAATCACCATGTCATGTCCAATAGGTAAATCATCGAAGAAAATGGGCCATTTTCCATAGCGCATTGTTAAATTACCAGAGGGTATATAAAAACTGTACTGTAACTCGTTTGGTGCGTTTACAAAGAAGGTACAACGAAGCCCATCTGTTTGGATTTGCTATTTTGGTCAGGTACTGATTGCATTTTTCGACATATGTTCACCGCTTTTTTGAGGGGATTAGAAAGAGCCACGTTTCCGTTTGGGCTTGTGACGTTTGATTGGGATGAATTGTTACCTCATTTACATAGATCTGATTCTGACCCATCATTGGTGCAAGGCGGGCCCTCCAAACCATGGCGTGGTTTCGTTTTCTAGCTCAACTGTTGGGATGGTGATGACATAGCTCGAGTTAGATGGGTTTATAAAACTAACATGCCAGCGGGTAGAAGCAACTTAACCAGTGATATGGGTGTGTCTAAAAATAGTGTACCCCCGAGTCCAAGACTTCATGATCATCCCAATAAAATTACCTGCGAGATAAACCACATTTTCAGACAGACCCATATTAGTTATAACCTCCAGTTATATCAATCACCAACTTGGCGACTAACTTCATCATCACCTTGTAGATACTCCGACTGGATAGGGAGTTTCATCCTTTAGTTTTTTGCCATTGAGAATATCCATAGCAACAGATGGCTTTTTGATATTATTGTTTGGCCGACTACCAAAGATTGTCAATGTAACCAGCAGAAGTATTGCAAAAATATGCTTTCCTGCCAGATATACAGCCCGAGCGCTGGTTAAGAATCCGAAAGCTTGAGGTCCAGGGTCCCTCAAATTATTACTTTTAAATGCAGGCGAATTTACACCACAACAGGCCGAGGGCCCCTCAAATTCTTAGGGCGTTCTTAGTTATGTATTGCATGCATCTGCACAAGTTGGAGCAAGCTTCAACGAGGTAACAAGGTGGAGTTGGCAGATTTAACAAGAGGCATGCGAAAAAATGATTTTTTGGAGCCTGATCTGTTTGGTGCAAAGCCGAGCTTCTCTGAGTTTCAAAAGAGCAGTGTGGAAAAATCATTTTTTTAGAGCCTGAAAAATTGTTTTTCCGCAACTGCAACCCATGCTAAACCCAGCCTTTTGCAGCCAGAGGAAAGAAAGATAATGAGAAAGCAATTTTTTTTGAAAGCAAGGCTCCTGTAGCGCAATGGTTAGCGTGTTGGACATCACTCTTGAAGGTCGGGAGCTCAATTCCCGGCGCGGCGCTTTTCCCAAGTCTACCCGCATGTTGAATTTTGTGTGGATTGTGAGCAGTCCAAGCATGCGCGAAAAAAAAAATCGGAGCTTGAAAAATAGTTTTTCTGCAAAGCCTCCGTTTTCTTCAAGCTATTGAGGAAAACAATGTTTCAGGTCCCCAAGCCTACCCATATATTGATTTGGGTGGATTGGAAGCAGTCCAAGCATGCGCGAAAAACAATTTTTCGGAGCTTGAAAAATTGATTTTCTGCAAAACCCAATTTCATCCCGTAAGACAATATAAGGGGTCACGCCAAGAAAATGAAATACAAATGGGAATTGCAAACCTCACGTATAAGCAGTAATTTCAAAATTTGCAAACCTATTCCAGGGTCCCTCAAATTCTTAAAGTACTATGTGTTTGGTATACCTGAAAATATGTAGCCCGCCTTGGATTCGAGCCCCTCAAATTCTTATACAGTGAATTCTTGTACAATACTCAAGCTGTATATGTGTATATATATATTAGTTCATGTATGTATCATGGTTGAAGACATGTCTATATATATATATACTTACCCTCTGGTAAACTAACACAACTATGGAAAAGCGCCATTTTTAATGGATAAATCGACTATTTCTATGGCCATTTTCAATAGCAAAGAGTTAGTTTCCCAGACCGAGATCCAGTCCGGGTGTATTGCCGGCAGCATCTCCGGTTGACGTTGAGACTGCCCCAACTGAACCTTTTGTGAGGAATCTTCCGTCAGTGATTCGCGACTCGAAGCGGAGGTTCATAATCTTTCTCATTGGCGTGTGATCGGTGTGACAGTGCCTCGAAAGCGACAAATTCCCAGAAATAAGATCTATATGAACAATGGTATATAGTTATTTAATTATATCTAATTGTGTATATATATATATATATACATATAGTTTATATAACTATACATATGTATACATATAGTTATACATACTTATATAGATATATGTATCCGAAGAGAACGGATGCTTGTTCTCAAGCCCCCAGAACATGTCCCATGGCTGGTCCTTGGCTCCGAGGCGAGAACGGTGTCGTCTCCTGTGCTGGTGCGTACAGCCGGCAAGGCGCGGAACCCGTTACGTTACTTTTGATTGGTTGATGTGAATATATGTATCTGTATATATATATATATATATTATTTATATTTAATTATGTATATGCAATTTATTTATGAAGATTTATATATGTATATGCAGTTTGTTTATCTATGAATATTTATATATGTATATGTAATTTATTTATCTGTGAACATATAAATATTATGTTCCTATGTGTCAAATTAAAGAAAACATGAAGCACTTTATGATGCTATAATTCCGTATCTTCTATTTATATATATATGTATTGAACCAGTTATTTGTTTGAAGTTTTGCCTGGTATCTAAGAGAGACCATGGAAAAAAATGCTAAATGGGAAAACTATGCAGGAATACCATGGCCATGGAAAATAATGGGACAACTATTTGGAATATGATTGGTTAGTTGTGATTGAACTACCAAAAATCCGACAAATCATCTACAAGGTTGTTCCCCCCCAAGTAAGTTCTTTTGTACACCTCCAAACTATAGGTATAATCAGCAAAAGCCTAACAGTTAATCTAGTTATAAGCCAATTTGGCAAACAAAAAAATGGGCATTCGCAACATTTCACAGTTCTTCGCTCTTCGCCTCCCGGAGGTTCTTGCCTTTTACTTTGGATACAGCCTTTTCAACCTTTGGTTGGCGATGTCATTTCTTCATTTTTTTGAACCATAGGATCCATGTATGGTATATATGCTAACAAAAAGGGTGTATATTGATGGCATCCATGTTACCATATATAGCAGCACCATGGATCCTATGGGTTGAACCATATTGCAGCCATATTTGGGATGAAACCGACGGTTGTGGCGCCAAAAAAATGCTTTCCGCATTCAAAAAATATGTTCCACGACCAAAAGGAGACGCGACGTTCCACGAAGAGGAACAAAGAGACGCGAAATGCCAAGCTGGTTGGTGGTTTGGAACATGTTTAATTTTCCCATATATTGGGAATGTCATCAACCAGCAAGAACTTTTCAAATTTCCGTTCAACCTTTGGTTGTCTCAGCGTCCTGATGTCATGCCAGAAGACGAAGATGAGCGTCCTATGGCAGCGATTCCTACAACTGAGCAATTAATGAACACGTATCAACCAAGTTTTTTTTCCCACATATCCACAATTTATCCCTGTATTAGTCCCAACTGTACGAATTGACCAACAAAAAAATGGGGCGTTAAGAATCACAACTGCGAACCTGTGTTCAGGCAGTTCTCTTGATGCCGAGGAGGAGTTTGCGGGAGAAAGGAATGGTGATTAGATGTGATTAGCAATAGGAAACCATCCCCAATCACTAGGTCAATCTTGGATGGATATTTTAATCCTTTAGTCTCTTGGTATCAATGGAATTATCTACCTTCACCAGCTAAGATTTTTTCATGTTCCAACCCCTCTCTGCCAGGGTCGAACTGTTAAACTGGAGGGTTTGCATGTGGGTGATTTTCAGGGATTTTTATGGAATTTCAGGATCCTAAACATGGAGGTACCTAAACATCTAAAGTTCCAAGTTCGGTTCCTGAAATGGCGACTAAACATCACAGTTTTTTTGCGCACAAAAAACGCCAGTTATGGCCATGGAATTATAACTCCCGCAAATGGTTGCTATTATATAGCACTTCAAATGTGGGTAAATTATAAGGACCTCACTGCGACCTCACTAGAATAATGGTTAGTACGGGGAATTATCCCAATATAGCCGAACTGTTCAGGTTAGTGAAATACTATAATTTACTGTACCCAGACTTAAACGAGGTTATAAGCCAGTTATAACTGTTACTGGTAAGGGCTATAGCTATAACTGTAGTTGGTTAATAATTATATCTATTAATGTTAGTAAAGCAATAGTAACCATCCGATCATTATATATATATACATATTCCCATCATATCCCATCATACCTACATCAATGTTAGTAAAGCAAAAGGAACCACCATCCCCAAATTTGCATTTTTTAAGGGGGGGCTCCAACCATCAATCCATATGGGTGGTTTATGACATTCACATTAGATGTCATTAGTTAAACAGTTTTGAGAGCCCAATCATAAACCATTCCCGATAGAGGTTGTAACTATCATTTGTCTAATTTGATATAATTATATTAGTATCAATTATATATTTATCAACCCTTCGTACAGTTAGGCCTTATTAAATTATTGAAGAATTTAATTGAAATAACATAATACTGATAACTTCATTTCCACTTACCTATTGTTTGATTACCGATTGGTTATCATAAATGGGACAGAATTTTGTCCAGGCGCCTTTTATTTTAGCTTGGCCTGTCCCTTAGCACTACCAATGCAGTACCGGCCCAGAAAAAGATAAGAGGAAAACAACGATAACGAGCTTATACATGTATATGTTCATGAACCCTGAAGATGGCAACCTGCACAGGCCTTCAAACCGATAGCAAAACAATAACAAAACGATACAGTAAGGACATATGAAAAAAGGGCCAGCATTTGGGCGGATACCCACCTGACCGGTTTGAGCATATCGCCTTTTGAATACCTGTATGTTTGATACGTAGCGATGGAACATGACAAGAAATGAATGCAACATGAAAGGAACATGACAGGAAATGAACTCGAAACGAAAAGAAATGAATGCAACGTGAAAGACACATTATATAAGGGACATGACTGCAAAATGAAAAACGATGAAAGGAAATGACAGGCAAACATGATATTTGTTGACTTACGACTTTCGACCAAGGATACTTTCACACTCACAGAAAGCAGGAAAATTCACATTTCTAGTACAGAGGGCCCACCACCTGAGAGATAAAGGGAAAAAAATGATACCCTCTGGTAAACTAACATAACTATGGAAAATCACCATTTTCAATGTGTAAATCCACTATTTCTAGGGGCCATTTTCAATAGCAAACTGTTAAAATACCAGAGGGTAATATGATTCTGGGACATTTAAAATGACACAAGGGCTTTATACAATCCCAATTGGGGTATTGGGATTTACCAATGATTTTTTCGATGATTTTCCGGCCCAGAAATGTCATGCCTGGATTAATAAACTCCGTTTACGTCTGTTTAATTGGAGGGGTACCATAAAAAAGTATCAGATGACATGGCTATTGGGGGGAGTTGCCTCCTCGTTAAAAAGAAACATGACTTAATTATCTATGCAGGGTTGACATAGCCATGCTTAAGCTTGTTATAAAGCCATTTTTGATACAAGGTGGGGTGGGGTCCGACCTTGTGTATTTTCCACGACTAGACGGGTCTTTCCAAACTTACTCGTAGCAACCACTTGTTTGTTGTTCCTGCTTACGCCGTGAAAGCTCTTGTTCTTTGCTGTATATCTCCAATGTATCCGTAGAGTCCCAATGTTAGATGGTTAGTTACATCTCTTATCCCAGTACATCCCAATTATTTCATGATATTATAGCGTTTTAGCACATGATAGGAAACACTTGGCCCACATGTTATCATTGTTTTCAAATCGCATAAACAGTTTTTGCATCTACCATAAACATCCGCATAAACATGTGTTTTTCTCCGAGGCAAAAACAAAACAACGTAGCTGTCGAACTTCGGCCTTATCCTTTAATGATCCCATATTATCCCCCAAACAGCATATGGTCCCATGAGTCAAAAGCCTGGTACCCAAAACGCTACCCCAACAGTAGCTGTTTAGTGGATGTCTGGTTGGTGCTGACTGGCACATTTTTTCCATTCAGTTGGGAATGGAACAATCATCCCAACTGACGTTCACTCCATGATTTTTCAGAGGGGTTCAAACCACCAATAAGATGTTGATTCCCGCAAATATGATAGTAATAATCAATGAGAATTTCAGGATCCTAAAGTGGAGCTACTGTCCCATATTGTTGGCCATATTTTCTGGGTATATTCCCTGAAATTTAGGCCTAACAAATAAGCCAAACATATATGGAAGCGGTACCTCCAATAATTCGGTTCCTGAAGAAATGGCCAGTGAAATCATATAACCCATGATGGATCCATGGTGCTGCTATATATGGTGTGCCATGGATCCCATCAATATACCCCCTTTATCTTAACATTAATATACAAGCGCACCATGGATCCGTCGTGGGATATGATTTAACTGATTTTAATATAGGATATGTATGGTATATTAATCATTTAAACCTATTAATATGGTATGTTTCACGGAGGCTGTTTGGATTTCATGGGAATAGGTGTTGACCCATCCCTATCGTCCGATGTGCCCACGAGCCGAGGAGCAAATGGCTGGCGATTTCTCACAGACGCTGGGGGCAGCGCTCTCGAAGTCCCTCGGGCCCGACCTACGGATCCACGCACCACGCGCGTTGTTGTGGATCACCCGTTGTGAAACATAAAAAAATGGGCTTTGTCATCGAAGAAAAATAGGGTGGTTCAAGGTTCAAAAAATAGGCAGTTCTGGTGTTTTAATTCGGAATTGCTTGGGCTAAAAAAACATGTATGAAGATGTTTGAAATATCCCAGATATGGGATCTCGTTGGGCAATTGGTTGGGTACCCAATAATGGTACCATTGGAGCTGGGAATCCCGTTCTTTTAACCAGCCGGTATGGCTATGGAATTACAGAGGCTTTGGAACAGTGCTGAATTGTGAATTGATTACCATCTGGTTATGACTAACATAGCCATGGAAAATCACAATTTTTAATAGGTAAACCATCTATAAATGGGCCATTTTCCATGGCTATGTTAAGTAACCAGAGGGTAATCAATGAATTTGATACTGGTTGGTGGTTTCAAACATTTTTTTTCCATTTCATATATGGGATAATCCTTCCCATTGACTAAAATTTTTCAGGGGGGTTGAAACCACCAACCAGGATATTATTTCGTGTTTGGGCTTGGTAAGGGTTGGTGGTTGGGAAGACAGAGGTCAGAGGAATACTGAACGGGACATTATATACCATTATCATTGTATCCCACAAAACATGCCCATAAAAAATGGTCAAAGCGAAATTACAGAAGAAGAATCTACCCGAAGCATTCACTAATTGGTGCCCTATTTTAAAAAAAAAACTACAATGTGGCCCCCCCCAGTTATAAGTTGGTTTATAAGCCCCAGTAACTTTAGTTATAAGTACCATAAACCATAGTTATTGGAGTTATGTGCACCAACTTAGCTATCAAACGGGGGCCTCACATTGTAAGTGTGTCATCCTTTGGGCCTCCTAGGGGTTGATCATCCTGATATATACAAGTGTTTTTGTTGTTGCATAACTGGTCTAAATTACCCACCACTGCAAGGTGGACCAAGCTCGATATATCTACCATAAAACATAGAATGCAAATAAAGCAACTTGGCGAACGAACTGGGGCCCCATCTGAACTACCAACTGACTAACGCATGTGCATTAACAAGCAACTTGGCTAACATTAATGAGATACCATCTGGTTATTTAACATAGCCATGGAAAATCACATTTTTTAATAGGTAAAACCATCTAAAAATGGGCCATTTTCCATGGATATGTTTAATGGCCAGAGGGTATCAGATAAATTAACTATCACTCACCTTGTTCAGTAGTTAAATGTTTGTTTCCACTGCATTGTCCACCAAGTTTCATTCTGAAAACATAATATTGTGTCCCATATATGATCCAAGATTTTACAACATGTTCCCACATGTTTCCCACATGTTTCCTGTTTCCCATCCAGTTATGGCCCGTTACCAGTTACATAGAAGTACTAAGTCACCCCATTTATGGAACGTGTAATCCCATAGAAATCACCAGTTATTTCATCCTTTATAATTAGTATTTCGGGCCACAACTGGCATGATAAAAATTAACTAGTTCGTGAAATATCTACCATAAACCAGAGTTAATTCAGCAACTTTTTTCCGGCAACTCTATCGACTGAGGGCACCATCCTGTATTGTTCCCATGATTTTGCTGAATCTCCCATAGTTCTCCCAGGTTTAACTGCGCGCTGAGCTCCTGTGACACTACCTCCTGTGGCAGCGCGCAGGGCGCGCAGCCTGCAGAGCCGCAGACCGCCGTGCGGCCAGTGGGCCCCTCACTGTCGGAGGTGTCAACATGTGGGGAACCCGTTGGATAGCCAAGTTGGTGAACACAACTACTACAACTATAGTTTATGATATTGATAACTATAATTATTGGGGTTTATAAACCAACTTATAACTGGGGAACCCCACATTGTATTACCATATTTGGACCACTTACCAGCTATTTCTTGAGATATGATGATGGGATTACCCAATTTTCGAACTGTTAAATTACCAGAAGGTGCCTTTTTTTTGGGCAATTCACCAGCAACAAATTGCAAAATTCATGGACATCTGACGGGAATTTCATGGGAGTTAGCCTCTGGTAAACGATGAAACAGTAAGCGAAGTGGGTTCAATCACCAGCAAAAAAGTACGCTACATCAACTGTGGGCCTATGGGCCTATGGGCACTGTGAAAAACGACCAGGAGATGGGCGCATATTTGGGCCATTCAGCAGCTATAAATTTAGGGTACCCAGGGTCCATTTCATAAGGTTTTGGGGATTTCATGGGGATGGAAACTTGAGGGGATGGAATCTGGCTATTGAATGCGTACAAAAGGATAGCCACAAGTAAGACACCATCTATAGATACCATGAACATAGCCCAACTAGGCAAACAAACCAACTTAGCTAGGAATTGATGCTTTCGAAGCCCGGTGTCCGCATGGCTAGCTGTGAAATCCCCCCCCACAAAATGGAGATTTGAATGGGGAAATTTGTTGAACTAAATGCAAACAAAAACAACAAACCATGTATGGTATATTTACCTACATTTGGGTGATTTATGGGATAAATGTTGGTAATTTTTCCTTTGATGTTTTGGCATTTTTTCCCAAATGTAGGTAAATACCCCATAACGATTACTGGAGGGCATCTATACTTAGAATATGTTATTGTTAGAGAATCACTTGTAATCACCATAAACCCTAGCTAACATAACTATTAACAAACTTAGCTATGTTTGGGGCTCCACTTTTGGTTTGGGGATATGGCCACTAGACGCCACTAGATATGAGTACATGTCTATGATGAATAGAAATGTGGATTACAGTCTTTCTGATTTATGAGAACTGTTTCAACCATCAATGAACCATAAACATTACCAAGAATAAGGGATTTAACCACTCTACAATGGTAATAGAATTTGGGGATGTTAGCAACCCGCAAATCAACATAATCTTGTCAAAATCTGATGAACATACAGTAAGTCGTAAGATTTTCAGCGTTTCTATATACATCACATCATTCTGGTGATTTTATAGAACCCAGCGTTCAATTTTTCTTAACAAGCTATACACATTCGTGTAGCGGTTGAACCAACGAGCTTTGGATGAATGATTAGCAGTGAAACATCCGCCAAAACGGGATCCATGGGATGCAAATCCAATCGGTTCTGGATTGAAGATGCCCTGAAGATCATTGGGTTTCAGGCGTTTTTTTGTCGGAAGCCCTAATGAGAACAATACACCTTGTTTCTGGTGAAGATATTCCCTTAAAGCAACCAATGGAAGTAAACTTAGGCCCTGGGGGGTTGGAGTCATAACTACAATGTGGCCAAACAGTTTTAGGTGGGGGTATACCGTATCTAACTTTAGAATTAGATCAACCAAACCATAGCTAGAAGGTGGTTTCGGTGCTGTCCCCAGTTATGTTTGTTGCTTTACAAACCCACCAAGTATAGATATTTTCATCCAAAAGGACAACAGTTCGGAGATGTTTGTCTTTTTACCACAGCCAACATAAATCATATGGGTTTGTCAATAGGGGACTCCAAAATCCCATATAGTTCATCAGTATTTTCCATGGGGGATAGCCCATTTCCTGACACGAATCAGATAGAATCCGCATGAATCAATTACTATCAATCCCACATTTTTGGATACATTCACTATCAAATAATATCAAATACCAGGAATTCCCATTTTGGGTGGGTTTCTTAAAGTGGAGAATCCCCAGTCGTCACCATGGCTTTACTAAAAGGGTCATCCATGACGACTGGATGGCCAGGTCAGCCATGATGGGGCGTCTTCACAGGCTCGGGGTGCGGGAAGTGGTGCCATGACGGCGCTGGGAACAACAGACTGTGCAAAGAACTGGGGCAAAACCTCACACCCCAGTTCAATCTGGAAGATCTATAGGGGCCTGGCTCACGGAACCTTCATTCCCACACTCTTCCCATGCAGGTTTCTTATGGAAGTATGATGATGCCCCATAAATGGCCCCATAAATTTCCACGAAATAAAGTTGGCTGCTGCGAGCAGGGCCCATGATTTGTCGAAGGCTCGAAGCCCCCGATTTACTCTACATGCACAAACTGCACAGCAGGGTACTTGAAGGTAAAAGTCTAATTTCCAAATGCTCCATGGTGCTGGAATATGTCCTTACATTTACCCCAAAAATGACCCAGTTTTGTAGGTCGTAGGTAAATATTCCAGCACCATGGTTCGCATCTGGGATGGTTTTCTGTTACCAATTGACATTACACCCCCAACAGCTCGACACCCCAAGCGAGACCTGGAATGCGTCAACGAGGTCCCTTAAAACTTTCGGGTAGTATTATAATATATATATACGTACAATGTGGCCCCCCCCCAGTGATGTGAATGTTGGTTTAGATTCGCCCCAGTAACTAGTTCGTTATTTGCGTACCACAAACCATAGTGAAATTAGAGTTATGTGAACCCCAACTGAGCGCTATCCAACGGGGGCCTCACATTGTATGGATTCTCGATTGCAATGTGTGATTTTCCATGGCTATGTTAAATAACCAGATGGTATGTATGTATATATATATATATATATGTATATATATATATATGTATATATATGTATATATATATATATACGTATGCATATGCATAGTTGTATGAGGTGGTGCCCAAAAAACAGTTGTAAGTTTTCGTAAACGCCATTATGATAAGGTTCGATCTATCCACTGATATCCACCATGAACATCACCGTTAATAAGCAGCTTACTTGCGAAGCCGGAGCCCTAAAAAAAAGGGCCGCTTACCCATGGAACACTCACCCTGAAATCCTATGAATTCTCATCATATCCCAGAAAATTCCCATGAAATCCAAACAGTTTCCGTGAAACATACCATTAAAATCAGTTAAATCATATCCCATGACGGATCCATGGTGCTGGTATATATGCTAACATGAAGGGGGTATATTGATGGGATCCATGTTACCATATATAGCAGCACCATGGATCCTATGGGTATTAGTCTCACCCAAATCCCTTGAAATCCCCTTGAAGAGTCACGAACTTCGTGGTGAAATCTGCGATTCGCCACGAGTTCAGGGCTGCGTCTCCGTCCACGACGCTTCTGTGCTGGCCGGAAAGACCACAGTGCTTCGGAGAGATTCAAAAATGGCACAATTTTCAATAGTGATTAATGGTGAATAATACTTGTTAATAGTGATTAATGATGGTTATCAATAGTGATTAATAATGGCTAGTAGTGATAAATGGTTATTTCGATGGGATTACCCTCTGGTAAACTAACAATAGCTTTGGAAAACCAGAATTTTTAATAGGTAACATTAGGTAAATTATCTATAAATGGGCCATTTTGCGTAGCCATGTTAGTTTACTGGAAGTTAATGGGAATTTGATGGGATTTAGTACAGGATGGTGCCCTCCAGTTATGTTTGTTGGTTTGTAAATCCCATGAATACTTAGAAGTATCATAAACCATCGTTATTGGATTTATAAGCGAACTTGGCTATAGTTTTGGGAACAGTTATGGCCCTTTACCAATTGTAAGTACTTATAGCCCCATTTATGGAATGTATAAAATGTATAACCCCATCATTGGCATTTGCCCTCTGGTAATTTAACATGACTATTGAACATGGCCTTCATATCCATTTATAATAGTTGATTTACCTAATGATTGTGGTTTTCCATAGCCATCTTAGTTTACCAGAGGGTAATGGGAATTTGATGGGATTTTGTAGGAATTGAAAGGGAATTTCGCGGATACCATGGGATTTCGTTGAAGCCAATTGGATTTAATGGGATTAAGTGGGAATTTGTATACGGTTTAGTGTGAATTGACTGGGGCATTTGTTGAAATTCATGAAAAATTAGGAATTAGTGTGAATATCATGGGGTTTGGTTGAAATCAATTGGATTTAATGGGATTCAATTGCATTGGGAAAAGAAATGATTTTGGTGGAAATTCATATGCAGGGAATAAATTCGGGGGATTTAGTTGAAACCAATTGGATTTAATGGAAGTAAAGTGGGAATTTCTTGGGATTCTGTGGGACTTAAATGAGAAGTTGAATGAGATTTAACAGGATTTCATGGGAAATTTCATGGCATGGGAGTTCTTTTTTTTGAATTCATGGGAATGCTCCACTGTCCCCGGCTGAATCGCGAAATCGGCCAACTCTTAGAGGATCAAAAACATCAAAAACCCGCATTGCTAATTATTTTGTTTATCCCATCCAACATCATCCAACTGTCTATATATATATATTACCCATAGGATCCATGGTGCTGCTATATATGGTAACATGAATCCCATCAATATACCCCCTTTGTGTTAGCATATATACCACACATGGATCCTATGGGTTACTGGTTGGTGGTTTGGAACATTTTTTTATGACTGTCCATTCAGTTGGGAATGTCATCATCCCAACTGACGAACTCATATTTTTCAGAGGGGCAGGCTCAACCACCAACCAGTATATATATATTTAATTATATATACTATAGTTTGTACACTATGTTTATGGTTAACTATAAACCATTTAGTTAACATAGTTCATAGCCATAAATTGTTTTTGAATCTAAAATAGTTAACTATCAACCATAGTTAGATCCTATAAATGGCTTTCAAACTATAGATGAAACAAAAAAACAATATGTTTTCATAGCCATAAACCCCAGAAAAAAATATCGTTGATCAAGTGACTCGTCCGTGACGCGTCGGCTGAATGACTCATGTGGGTAAAGCAATGCCAGAAACCACCCATGACTGGGGGATGGTAAACATACCACCTATATATTTATGGTGATGACTGGGGGATGGTTTATGATTGTTTTACCATGTTTTACCCACATCATGTTTTTTTTTGCAAGAAATATCTGAGAAAAGAACAACACTAAAAAACATGTGTTGATCTTTACCAAAAAGCTTACAACAACCAGGTTTTCCTAACAGTTCGCGAACTTGAACATGACCCAGTCGAAATAGTGGATTTTCCCATTGTTTAAATGGTGGATCTTTCCATAGCCCATGACGGATCCATGGTGCTGGTATATATGCTAACATATTGGGGGTATATTGATGGGATCCATGTTAGCATATATAGCATACCCTCTGGTAATTTAACATAGCTATTGAACATGGTCATTTATAGTGGATTTACCCATTAAAAATAGTGATTTTCCATAGCTATGTTAAATTACCAGAGGGTACATGGATCCTATGGGTAGTGGTTGAATCGATCATCGGACATTCCTCATGCTGCCGCGGCAACGAGGTGATGGTCAAAAACGTCCCGGTGAAATACACCCAGAGAGCCCTTGCTGAAGATCAGATGTTTTGAAAAAACGTGTCCTATTCGAATGTGGTGCCCCCCTGTTACGTTGGTTGAAAAAAAAAACCATTAACATCCATTAATTACTGTAACTAGTTCCTTATATCCATAAACCATAGAGTTCAGCCACTTGTAAGGCAACTGAACGCTATCGACTGGGGGCCCCACATAGTAGGAGTGGCAGGAATATTCCAGAATTGACTCCAAACGATTCTATTCGCTTCTCCAAATGAGTCTTGACTTCCAAAATGAGTGCAGTTGTAGCCCTTTCAGCCATTTATGGCCATGGGATGAAATAATTGCTGCAAGTAGTTGGTTATACACACATACACGTAATATGTACCTTAAACGGGGTCAGTTTGCCAGTTAAAACTGTTAAGGTCCCATAACATAATTGTATCCAGAGGCCAGAAAAAAAAAAAAAAACGATTTAGTGTTTGGTCATTTGTTACAATTTGCTATGGTATGGATGGACCATACAAATAGATAAATACACATGATGAATTACCGGACTGAATGCTGATTTTCGGTCAAATCACCACAGGAGAATCTAAGCAAAGTCACACCTGAGGAACACGGCTGAAAAATTGCAGCATACTGTGGCATCATCAAGCTTCAAGCAATGTGG
>CAMXCT020000464.1:180874-198374 GCA_947184155.2 Cladocopium goreaui | reverse complement strand
CATATTTTGACAAAAATATATTGGAAAAACAGTTTTAAAATTTCATTGCAATACCTTAAAGCTGCCTTTTTGGAACATAGATGGCGCAACTCCCACTCATTCGCCAAAATCAGGCTGCAAATGCCCACATAGATGGCGCAACTCCCTCATATCTCCCGACATCCATCAACCAACCTAACAAACATATGCCACATCGATCAGAGTTATCCCAAGACAGGAGGCAAAACCACCAGGAAAGACATCAGAGTTGTCCCAGGACAGGAGGCAAAACCACCAGGAAAGACATCAGAGTTGTCCTTTTTGGGACATGGATGGCGCAACTTCCGTCATTTTTCCAGCAAAGGTCGAGACGCTTTAAAACCCAAGTTTAACAAGTGACCTGAGGAACCGTTTCTTGACCGCAAAAACGGTTCCTCAGGTCACTTGTTAAAATTGGGTTTTAAAGTGTCTCGACCTTTGCTGGCTCAAAACAACTTCCGTCATTTCGCCAAAATCAGGCTGGGAATGCCCACATAGATGGCGCAACTCCGGGAGTTGCGCCATCTATGTCCCAAAAAAGCAGCTTGATGTTGAGAAAAAAATATGGGTGGAAACCAGCGCAGAAGATTGCAAAAATATGTCATTTTTAGGGACATAGATGGCTCAATTGCCCCGTTTTAAAGGGAGTTGAGCCATCTATCCCCCATTTTTGTTTTTGACATAGATGGCGCAACTCAAGATTCGGAGCCATCTACTTTGAGGGGCGAGTATCTATCGATCTATCTATCTATCTTTCTATCTATCTATCTAATCTAATCTAATCTAATCTAATCTAATCTAATCTAATCTAATCTAATCTAATCTATCTATTTATCTTTCTGTCTATCTACCTACCTATCTATCTATCTACCTATCTATCTATCTATCTATCTATCTATCTATCTAATCTTTCTATCTTTCTATCTATCTATCTATCTAATCTTTCTATCTATCTATCTATCTTTCTATCTATCTATCTATCTATCTATCTGTCTATCTATCTATCTGTCTATCTATCTATCTATCTATCCATCTATCTATCTATCTATCTATCTATCTATCTATCTATCTATCTATCTATCTATCTATCTATCTATCTATCTATCTATCTATCATTATCATATCTATCATTATCTATCTATCAATCATTTTTCTTTCATTTTATATCTATCACAATCTATCTATCATTATCTATCTATGATTATCTATCTATCATTATCTATTTATCATTGTCAATCTATCATTATCTTTCTATCATTATCTATCTATCATTATTTATCTATGATTATCTATCTTTGATTATCTGTCTATCATTATCTTTCTATCTATCATTATCTTTCTATCATTTCTATCTATCATTGTCTATCTATCTTTATCTATCTATCATTCTCTATCTATCATTCTCTATCTATGATTATCTATCTATGATTGTCTGTGTATCATTATCTATCTATGATTGTCTGTCTATCATTATGTATCTATCATTATCTTTCTATCATTATCTATCTATCATTATCTATCTATCATTATCTTTCTATCAGTATCTTTCTATCATTATCTATCTATCATTATCTATCTATCATTATCTATCTATCACTATCTATCACTATCTATCACTATCTATCACTATCTATCTATCTAATCTTTCTATCTTTCTATCTATCTATCTATCTAATCTTTCTATCTATCTATCTATCTGTCTATCTATCTATCTATCTATCTATCTATGAATCTATGAATCTATGAATCGATCTATGTATCTATCTATCTATCTATCTGTCTATCTGCAAGTTTGAAACTGAAGCTATTCTGCGAGACTTCTTCATTTTTTGAACTTGACAACATCAGAAGTGTGGCAGTTCTGCGAGACTTTCTCAATTTTTCGAAATTGACAACATCAAGAACGAAGCAATTCTGCGAGACGTCCTTCAAAAATGGAAAGTTGATTGCAGAAATGACGGCCTCGTGCCAATGCGTTTTGCGATTGTTCTATTCCATTTGTCTAAAGTACTGCGCCTGCCACGAAAAAGTGATGCCAGGTCGTATGAAGTGCTGCACCTGTCACGCAAAATTGCGTCTGCCACGCGAAATTCATCTTTGCAGATGCCAACGTTTTTAAAACTGCTACAAAACCCACCCGTTTTTGCTCACGAAGATGCAGAATCCCTTGCGCCTGCCACACGGAACGGCATCTGAAGGTCCAAAAGTGCTCCGAGAATGGTGCGATTGGTTGAAACCTGCTTCGCGCCACAACGGCGTGCACTTTTTCGACATCTAAATTTCCAAAAGTGCTCCGAGACCGTCTGTTCTTATATAACACTTTTGACTTCGAAATGCGCTTCGCGCCACAACGGTGTGCAATTTTTCATCTCTCATTGCGAGCCTACTTTTTGACCCTCCTGAGCCAGAAATCATTGGAAAAACAGACTCATTCCCGAATTTTTCCTTTTTCGCGCACCTGCATCTTATTTCTTCTGATTCTTTCTCTTGTCTGACCTTCTCTCTTCTTCTCTTCTCTTCTCTTCTCTTCTCGTCTCTTCTCTGACTCTTCCCACCTCTGCTTTTCCATCTGCCCATATTGTCGGAAGTTTGATAAATTTGAATCTCAGATACCCAAGGATGAGAAGACAGTGAGAAGTGACCTGATCGCACACCTGTCTGAAAGCATGGAGGCCGACCCTGAGAAAGCTGAGGTTTATGAAGTCCTCCTGGAGATAGCACGTAAGGTCCCACAGGGTTCCTTAGAGGATGAGAAAAAGTTCTCTGATATGTCGAGAGACCTCAGATTCATTGGAGGCTGGGAAAAGCACAAGGAACTCAAGGGGTACCCCCAGTTATCCCCTGCGTACGACTGGTCAGCCTCGGTTGGAGCAGGGCGATGCTGCTGTCGATCAGTCCCTCATGCTGTAGAGAGCATCATCTGTGAGTCACTTGAGGGAGATAGCCCCATGGAAAAATGGGCCTCAATCGTGAAACGTTGAACCCCCATCTAAACTTTCGGAAAAGGCCCCATGTTGTCCTTTTTGTTCGTGCCTCCAAGGTGTAAGTTCATTTATTCCATGTAACTAGGGTTACGCCTTTCACTTTAACCAAAGTAAACCCTGCAGTTAAATTAGTTCTAAAAAATAGCTATCTACTTGGAGCACCACCCCACTTAGAAAATGGTTAATACATGTTAATAACGCTGCTATTTGTAAGTCTTCTTTGGGTTATCCCATGTCAAAAATTTGAACTAGCCACAATCACTTCCAGTCAGGAGTCGTGGGATGATTGACCCCAACTAGGGGATTCATCATCATTCCCATAAGATGCTATAGTATATCCATATCTATGGCTATTGGTCGAATTCAAAGACCTGGGCGCCTACGGATTAGTCCATCTTTTGTGCGTCCAATTTTTTGGGCACCCAGTTTTTGCCCATGACATCCCATGACAATATATATTTATATTTACATATTTATATATATATATAAATACATTTAATTATATTCCCATACTGTTCCCAATAAGATGCGGGGGTTTATGACTCCCATAACTGTGTAATTCGCATGCGGAGGACTTTATTTACCTACCCATTGATCCACGCAGCCGCTGCATCTCGTCAAATTTGGAAAGGTGGAGTGACAAGTTGGTTTAGC
Source organism: Cladocopium goreaui (assembly GCA_947184155.2). Classification (NCBI taxonomy): domain Eukaryota; class Dinophyceae; order Suessiales; family Symbiodiniaceae; genus Cladocopium; species Cladocopium goreaui. The sequence continues at coordinate 194,718 of CAMXCT020000464.1, read as the reverse complement.
CCTCAATAAGATCGGGAACCGAAGAGCGATTAAGGTAATTGTCCACATTCCCCAGCGATTGTGCAGTTCGGAGCTAAGAGTTTTCCAACCAGATTCATATTATGATTTTAGTGGGATTTTGTTTTTTTTGTTTTTTTCGGTCTGTTTTGTTTTGGGGGTTATGATTATATACCATATACTCAGATGGTGCCATTCTCCATGTGCAAACTGGGTGGCACCACCAGGTGATCAGCTTGCAACCGTTGCTATGATGTCACTGGAATGACGGTGAATGTAGTTAGCGAACCGCCCATTCCCAACAGTGGGCACCAGAAGGGAGCAGAATAAACACGATAAAAAGTGAAGAACATTTTTTTTCTAAGGAGACTGCGGTTATTTGACACACAAATCTTCAAAATTGACACAGTGAAGTGACAGACTCAATAAATCAATTGAAGTTTTGGTAACCCACAAAAGTACGAGCAAACCAAAAAACAATCACGAGAAAAAGGATGAGCAAACCACAAAAAAAAACACGAGAAAAACACAACGGAAAACACGAACAAACCACAAAAAAACACGAGCCTAGAGCACGAGAACATCCGGAAAAATAAAAACATTGATTTTTTGGTGTTTCACTGTGTTTTTGTTTGATGCATTTTTTTGTGTTTTTATATTTTTGAAATACGTGTTTTAATTTTTAACAGGGTGGGAAAAAACACACGAAAAAACACGAGGGAAAGAGGCTCTGAAAATTTATTTCGCACATCAACAAAAAAACAAACCTCGAAATTTGGATTTGCGGGTATAGGGTTTTAATTCGGTTTGGGGTTTTGGGAATTAGGGTTTAGGATAAGAACATCAAACATGTTGAAACATCAAAAACAACTCTGTTCAGGAGAATCGTTTTCAAATTAAGGACGCACATCAGGCTGCTGATCGAAAACGAAGCCTCAACGGGAGAAGGTATAAGACTGTCAGGCTATCGTAAGAAGTGCAATTTTTTGGCTGAAACAATTATATATAATAAGCATTAATAAGCAATCTTCACAACCGAAAGCGTTGCAGTATATTGCAGTGACATGCAGTAATTCATTGGTGTGGACAGTGCTTCACAGAAAATACAACATGGGATCCAAAAGTGAAGATCCAAAATGTTGCAAACCCAGAATCAAAGACAAAATCTTTGAAACCCACGCTTTCCAAATTCAGAAACAACTCCCAAAATTGAGGAAACATAGTTCCCCAAAAACAATGTTTTCAGATTTTTTCGAATATTGGCACCCAAGAAAACCTGATTTGCTTGTGTTCCTCCAGTTGTTTAAAGCAAGACAACCCCTACACCTGGCTGTTACAGGTGTGGTGTGGCACTACGAGCTGTTATTACCCATAGGATCCATGTTGCTGGTGCATATGCTAACATAAAGGGGGTATTTTGATGTGATCCATGTTACCATATATAGCATACATGGATCCTATGGGTTTTGTTATGGTCAAAATTATCAGACAAAAAACTTGAGATTCGTTTCAACTGTTGGAACACTCCTTTGAAGTGGAGATGGAATCCGCATGAGTCGTTCCTATATTGACCACTGCTGTTTCATGAGACTTGTGCAGTGGGTATATCATTGGTATTTCTCAAAATCCATTCCACATCCTTGGTAGAGTGTCAACCAAATTAAGCGACTTTGCTCGGTTATGTTGGCAATGTATATGCTCCAGAAAAACGGCAACGATTCCAATTGCACGTTTTGCAAACAAATCAACCATAGAGTTTCGGTTCGTACTGGGTTTACATGATCTGGATTGTATAGCCATACCCTTTGATGTTTAGTTTTTTGGGTGTAGGGGTCGACAAAAAATCTCCCGCTGATGAACTGAAGATCCTCTTCAGAGGCCCGGTCTGCCCCAGGAATTTACAAAACTAGATGATTAGATTCCAATGATTAGTATATTATAGACTATTATAGGAATATCCCAGATATGTTCTGGCAACCCAAATATGATAACGACTTATCCCAAAAAACATAATCTATGATTTTCCGAGGTTTTTCCCATCCATTTCCCAATCATCACCAGGGGAACATCTTCACCCCCCATACTTCCGGGTGAAATTCGGTTTTTTCCCCCACCTGCCAGGTGAGGGTTGTTAGATTTTATGTCAGTTGCCTCCTCCTCCTCCTCCTTCTCCTCCTCCGCCTCCTCCTGCCTCGTCCTCCTCTCCTCCTCCTCCTCGTCCTCCTCGTCGTCCTCGTCGTCCTCGTCGTCCTTGCTCAACTGCGACCCGCGATCCACAGTGTTCTCTGTCGGACCTCAACCACGACCATCCATGCTCAGTGTTCCCTGCCGGACCTCAACCACGACCATCCACGCCCAATGTTCCCTGCCGGACCTCAACCACGACCATCCTCGCCCAGTGTTCCCTGCCGGACCTCAACCACGACCATCCCCGCCCAGTGTTCCCTGCCGGACCTCAACCGCGAGTATCCACGCCCAGTGTTCCCTGCCGGACCTCAACCGCGACTTCCAGATCGCAGTGGGCACTGCCGGACCTCAACGGCAAGAAAGTCAGAAAAGATGTCAGATAGAATGTCAGAAGATATGTCAGAAAGAATGTCAAAAGATATGCCAGACAGAATGTCAGAAGATATGCCAGAAAGAATGTCAGAAGATTTGCCAGATAGAATGCCAGAAGATATGCCAGATAAAATGCCATGAGATATGAGAAGATATGCCAGATAGAATGCCAGAAGATATACCAGAAGATATACCAGATAGAATGCCAGAAGATATGCCAGATAGAATGCCAGAAGATATGCCAGATAGAATGCCAGAAGATTTGCCAGATAGAATGCCAGAAGATAGAATGCCAGAAGATATGCCAGATAGATATGCCAGAAGAAATGCCAGAAGATATGCCAGATAGAATGCCAGAAGATATGTCAGAATATATGCCAGAAAGATATGCCAGATAGAATGCCAGATAGAATGCCAGAAGATATGTCAGATAGAATGCCAGAAGATATGCCAGATAGAATGCCAGAAGATTTGCCAGATAGAATGCCAGAAGATAGAATGCCAGAAGATATGCTAGATAGAATGCCAAATAGAATGTCAGAAGATATGTCAGATAGAATGCCAGAAGATTTGCCAGTAAAAATGTATAAATGTCATGGTGGGGATCCCACGAAGTAAAGTAATTTTGACAATCCAAATGGCCTTCAGACTCCAGACTGATGATTTACTAGAATGTTCACTCTGGTTCATGGTACGACATATACATATATAATGTATCTATAATCTATATATGATTATATATATATCAGGTGCGATAGTGGAGCTTATAAACTGAAACACAACTGGCGGGCACCCCCTTGCACGATTCAGCCAAGGCTCGCGTGGCTTTGCATTTTGCAACTTTTCGTCACCGGAAGTGACTCAAGAATTCTTTAGCGCCCTGACGAAAAACCAGAGCTTGGAGGGGATATTCTCCCAAATCCATGTTGGTTTAATTTTCACTCACCCAATATAAATAAATAAGTAAATATATATATATATATATTTATTTATAACAGGGGTATGTTGGGTTTTGCACCGCAAATGGTTTGGGTCTCAGGATTGAGGACCTGAAAGTAAACCTCATCGTCAAACTGGTACAGTTATTGTAGCCCGTAACAAAGCCAGTTATGGCTATGGGATGAAATAAGTCCTGCAACTGGTTGGTGAACATATGACTTAGACTGGGTTTCATAGCCAGTTATAATTCTGAAAAAGGCCACCATAAGTGTATTATCCAGTGCATGAAACTGATTGCTTCCTTTGATACCTCCGGTGCCACTTGGACATCCACAAGTTACCAAAGATGTTGGGCTATCATTACCACTCTCTTTTGGACCAAAAAGATATGTTCGGTGGGGCCCCCAAATGTAAGTTGGTTATAGTTGTACAAACCCAGCAAAGTATAGCTATTTCATCACCATAAATCTGGACGTATTGTGGGATAATAATGCATAATCATGACCATGATCCGCCGTTGTCATTAAGAGCCATGATGATGATGATGATGCTGATGATGATGATGATGATACTGCTATTTCGCTCTGATGCTATGATCGCATGATACTTGGTTACCCCTGTGAAACACCCCTTCAACAGTCATCAAAACTATGAAGCTTGTGCGCTTCTTCCAGGAATCAATGTATACCAGGTCCTTCCATTGCATGGCAAAAGCCATTCCCTTTTAGGAAAAGGAGCACTGGTAACCGCACAAGACTTGTTGTTGCTCCTTCAACAAGGATGCCAGAAGAGTTGGTGGTGATCCTGCGATGAAACGGCCCTGCAGGAAGACCACCTTGTTTAGCTTCACTTAGGCGTTGTGCTACAATGCGCCAAACTCGTCATAAGCAATTTTTCGTTGGGTCATACGAAGCGTGGCAGTGGCAATGCATCACGCTTCAAAGGACTGGGCGATTCCGATTTCAAACCCCACCTTGTATAACCTTGTCGACGGGGTCGCCTTATCTGGTCCCAAAGGTCCAATCTAACATCGGGATGATTTCAGTTTCTATCTTAGTTAAGTGGATGGTATATGTGTTTCTGGTGTAACAGGACAGGCTGGTACTTCGAATACTGTTCGGGCTTGAGCGCTGGCGGCAACTTTCTGTCAGAATTAAGTGTCTTTGTAAGTATGGGGTATGCGGGATTATAGTCATTTGGTCATTTGTTTCATACTACCATTTCTGGATCGGCCAATAACATTGCTGACATTTGGCATCCCAACATAGTTTCTGACCTTTTGGTGAAGCAGCAGCAACAACCCCCGCCTTTGTATGAAAAAATAGGGTGCCCAAAAATCCAGTCAACTCCCGACCATCGCGCTATCCGCTCGATGAATCCGAGGCACTTTTCATAAAAAGTTCCTCAACTCGTATGACGCAGAGGTTCCTCTAGAGGCCATGGGCTCGGGTTCAATGGATGGTTCAGCTGCAACAGTTTGAACCTGAGATTTCACATTTTTGGGTTGGAAAGTAGTCTTGCATCTTCCTAATATTTTTTACACCCCATAAACGGTCTCACATATCTGTAGGCTCACTACTGAACCATGATTTGTTGGGGGTGTTTAATATGCAGGGGGATTAGTCTGCCCCAAACTCACGGCAGGGTCGATTTGTCATGACCCCCGTTTTTTTGTGCAAAGGGCTAAGGGGCAGAAGTCAATTGCGAAAGACGAGTGACTTCATAATCATCTGCAATCATCTGGTGGTTTCAAATTTCAGTAAGCAGTATGTTACCAGTATGATGTTTACATCTCAAATCTCCTAAATCTATGGATCAAACCGTTACCCAACCATTCCTACCTCTTACATCCTATTTTCTGAGACTTCGCCATGTTGAGCTTTTAAATCCAATTTCTAGGTAGGTTTTTGGGTTTCATTTCTATTCAAATCCAATTGTTTGACGGTTTGACCGTTTGACCTGTTATTTCTCCATTAAATCCAATTTTTTCCGCCTTTAGTTCATCCATGTTTGAATAACTTAATGTGTGGGTCTTCCCCCCGATGTCTTGATCCTACATCCACTCACCATTTCACAAGTACCTGGGAAAAATTGGTCATCTACCCACAGGATTAGGTGCCCCCCCGGTGAAAAAAGTTGGTTTATCAACCCCATTAACTAGGGACTTAAAGTGACCATAAGCCATAACTATGGTTATTTTTACTATGCTTTAAGTGACCATAAGTTGCCTTTTTTAAACTCCCGGCTATAAGTTGGTTATATCAACCATAAACCATACAATGTGGCCCCGCCCCAGTGATGTGAATGTTGGTTTAGATTCGCCCCAGTAACTAGTTGTTTATTTGCGTACCATAAACCCTACCATGTGAGGCCCCCCAGTTATAAGTTGGTTTATAAGCCCCAGTAACTATAGTTCTAAGTACCATAAACCATAGTTATTGGAGTTATGAACCAACTTAGCTATCTTGGGGGCCTCACATTGTAGTGACATTGGAGTTATGTTCACCAACTGAACGCTATCCGTTTCGGGGGCCAAAAACATAACGTAGACGTTTCGGTCGCCCGGTCGCCCGGTCAGGTCGCCGCTGCGGAGATCCAAGGCTTCGAAGCCAATGCGGAACACTATTTGATCGTCAAGGCTTCGAAGCCACGGAGTCCGCGATGCTTCCGATGGTTCCGATGGTGGATGAATTTCATGGGGGAAACAGCCTCTGGTTATAGATGCTTAGACCATTTTTTATACCATTTTTTTATAGCATTATTAATGATTAACCATTTTTTATACCATTATTAACCATTATTAACCATTATTAGTCATTATTATCATATACCCTCTGGTTATGACTAACAGGGCAAGCCATGGAAAGATCCACCATGCTATAAAGTTCGGTAAAGCATCTATTTCGATTAGGGCCATGGCTTCCATGGCGAACTGTGAATGTCATAACCAGAGGGGATTCCCAGCATCGTATTATGATACTGGGAATCATGGGATATCATGGGATAACCATGGATATAATAAACCATCATCTACATAGTGGTGCCCCATAGATAGCGTTCAGTTGGTTTATAACTACAATAAGTGGGACTTATGGTAGATATATCTATAGTTGATGGGGGTTATAAACTGACTTATAACTGGGGGGTACCGCATTGTAGACTATTTTTTAATTAACCACCATCCTATTATGATGGTGAATTAATGCTAACTATATCTATTTTACCATATAGAATTATGAATCACCTAGAAATACCATATCTGGTGATTTCATGGGGGAAGGTTCATATATTACACATTTAACATGGGCTACTGTACCAGGGAATCATGGGATATCATGGGATAGTGGGAATAGGAAAATAAATAGTGATATGTAATAATAATAATAATCTGGCTGGTGGTTTCAAACATGAACTTTATTTTCCATTATATGTGGGATAATCCTTCCCATTGACTAATATTTTTCAAGATGGTTAAAACCACCAACCAGTCATATATTACACATGGACCTCCAGGAACATAGATTTCATAGAGTATATATTACATAGATTTCCTGGGGAAATATATGTATGTATATATATATATATACACTATATGGAACTATTGTGGCTGCGAAATCAGTTGATGGTTGCGAGTCAGCCCGTTTTCGCCAGTTGATGGGCAGTTTATCTCACTTAGTTGCATAGTCACCCAATAGCTACCCTTCCTGGAGCAACGCAACCATCCACAGTATTTTTGTAACATGATGTTACATTTGGCACTATTTCTTGCGGGGGGGGGGGTCATGTATTGAAACCAAGATGTGATGACATTTCATACACAACATATGTGATTTCCATACCACTCTACACTATACATATTCCATATGTCATGTTACTTATGGAATTTATGATTGGAATGTGCACATGTGTAACCAACACATAAGATATGGTTATGACGGTTATGGTTATGATGATTGTACCGGCATATAATATAGTACTATATATATATACATATTATCCTGACATATACTCCATGCGTATAATTCATTTGGTCTTATATAGTATAATTTTTAAATATATTATATATCATATATAATTCGTATATATTATATATCCCAATCAGATGTATTGGGCAGATATGGAATATCTGATTGGCATATTTACTACATAAGATTTCAGACCATATGTTTTTTCTTGTTTTTTTCCTTTACAAAAGGACATGCTAGCATATATCTGGATGAAATTGATTGGGGAAGTCACGGAATATCTATGATATATGATATATATGATAATATATATATATACACTGTATTTACACATTGTATATACACATTGTATATACACATTGTATATACACATTGTAAATACACATTGTATATACACATTGTATTTACACTGTATACATATAGATATAATTTAATATAATATATATATATATATAATGCAATGTATGGTGTACAATTATATATATATATACAGAATGTGTTTACGGTAGGTATATCTATAGTTATGGGTGGTTAACAGGTTATAATTGGCGAGGGGAAGCACCTTTTTTTGGTTTGCCGTAGTAAGTATGACATCATACAATTGAGAACATAACACATCCATATGGAAACTTCCTGGAACGTCGAAGGCTTCCCGTCCGGAAAATGATTGAGAACCTAGTGGATTCAACATAGATTCTGCCAGCCAAATGGAGTTGGAAGACTACGACTGCCAAGAAACATGAGTGATTCTTAAGGGTCTATGTTCGTGGGGGGTGATGCTCGCGCTCAAATTGAAAGACAATGAGATAAGAGAGGCCAGCATTAGTAACTGCTATTTATATTCATTTCTATGTTTGTTGAGTCCATGGAAATCTAATCAGATCCATGCATTTCTGCTAGCAGTTGAGTTGGAAGCCACTTCCAGCTTTACCCCAAGGCCTTCTATTTTTTTGGGGTTAGCCCCTTTGAATCCTGGCATGGGAGCCTTAGATTTCCATGGATGTTCCGAATCGTTTTTTCCGAAGCCACCAGTCATCTCTCCATCTGACAGGATCTGACGAATTGCCATGAATTGCCTGGCTTACAAGCTCGGGCTAATTATAAGATGTTATAAGTTGATCGCACTTCCCATTTTTTGGAAGAATGTATTACTATTATCTACTATAAGTCCTAGTTAGGTTACCCCCATATTCATTAATGATTAGTTAGTTTGCAAACTATCTTTCATGAGTGTAATCCTACATAGTCGGTGGTTTCCATAGGGCTACCCCCAGTCATCATCCAGCTTTTCATGCAAGGTGGTGCCCCATAGTTAGCTAAGTTGGTTTATAACTCCCATAACTTTGGTTTATGGCAGATTTAACTATAGTTAATGGGGTTTATAAACCAACTTATAACTGGGGGGCCTCACAATTGTGGGATTCTCCCTTTTAAAGCATCCAGCTATTGGGGTACCCCCCATGACTTTTCGGACACCCGTTGCAATCCTCCTCCCCCTTTTGTCGAAGGCCAGCCGCAAGGAAAAAGGTCGGGACACTTTTGGTTGTCCGAAACTCGACGCAAAAATTGTGCGGAGCTCATGTATTTAAACCTGAAAAAGTTTGCCGAAGACCTGAAAGTGAACCTGAACTTCAAGGACCTTCGACTGTGTTTTATAATGTGTTTGACACGGAAAGTGAAAGGATACCAAAAGGCCACCCCACCAACCACAAAAGACATAAGGCCTGACTATTGACCACATGCTTAGGAGCTTATTAAGCCCCTTGTTGGGAGGGTTACCATTGCGAAAGTAATCTTTAACTTACACGATGAATGGGTCAGTTTGTGCGTGGCTTAAAAGTTAAAACCTATTAATATGTATTGGCCCATCATTTGGGGAATGAACATCAATTTACATCCATTTCCCAACTTTGTAAAATGAACTAAGTTATTAAGTTGACCCCATAATTGGTTGTGCTTCAGCCATACAAAAAGGAGCTTGACATTACGAGCAGATGTTGCTCAACCACCAGATCAGGTGGTTGGAGACTAGCTGTGAAACTGCTGGAGTTTCTGAGGGAAGAAAACGTTGTTTTTTTCTGCAAAGCAACAGGTGCAGTTATGGCCCGTAACAGTTCTACTTATGGCCCAACTAACAGTTATTTCTATGGGCTTATTTCATGATATATTTCACCAGCTAGCGGAGTTAGTTCAGTCCATTTATACCATACCATAACTGTTGGTTGTGCAAAGGCCATAAGTGGTGGTGAAAGTTCTGAAAGATGGCCCATTCTTTGCTGAGCTCGATGTTTGTGGCCTTTAGATCACCACTTTGGGTGATGGAAAAACTCATCAAATCACACCAAATTCATATGTGAATGTTTGGTCCTTGTATGTCCTTGTCATCATTTGATGATTGTGTTTGACAAATGTCCTTTTACTTGGTCCTTTTTCATTTTGACCTTCCATGGTTTCATAATTAACATTAAGGCATATTAAATCCCTTTTTCCCCTGTCCTTCCATTATGCTTGGCAGTCGATGAGGACATTTTTAAAGCCGCTGCCGCAGCAATTCCTTAGTCACTTACGCGAAGAAGCACCAGAGGAGAGCGGTCAAACGGTGCCGTGGTGGGCTAGGTTTCAGTCGTTTTTTAATACTCATAGGTATACATATTATTATTAGTATATGTTTGTTTCAAATATTAGTAATATAATATAATATACCAGTAGTACCCGCACGAGGCGGGGCGGAAGTTGCCTTAAAGATATATATATATATATATAACACCTTTCTCATCTATAGAACTTGCGTGCGCCGTGCGCCAGCCAAGCCCGTGCGTGCGTGCATTCTGCGAAAGTGGTGTCCTGGTGCACATGTCGCATTTGAAGCTCCACTTTGCACTTCACACTTCTCACTGCGTCTTCACACTCCACACTTCACACTTCACACTCCACACCCCACACTTCACACTGCATTCTTCGCACTCCACACTTCACACTTCACACTGCACTCTTCCCACTCCACATGTCACACTTCACACTTCACAGTCCACACTTCTCACTTCTCACTGCTTTCTTCACACTCCACACTTCACACTGCGCTCTTCACGCCCCACACTTCACACTGCACTCTTCACACTCCACACTTCATCTCATCTGAGCTCTTCTCACCTTATCCCAGCTCATCTCTTCTCATGTGTCATCTAAGTTTTCATGAATCACGTCCCAGTACTACTACTAAGGAACTTGATTCTTGCTTCTTGGCGTGCACTGCAAACAAGGATTCAACACTTGCTGCGCCAAAGGATTGCAATTCTACTCTTCTTCGATCAAGGATCTCCACGAACTTGTCGATCGAGCAAATCGATGCAACACACAGCTGTGCTTCCTATCTTCATCCAGCTTTTCATAGCTCCGTCGTCAAAAAATTCTGCCAAATACATATTCTGGCTTACCTGTACGCTCAGCCACACACATGAGTTCAAGCAACGTCGACTTTTGCATAGCTTTCAAGACATCTCTATTATTTTCAAGCATTTTGATAAAACGATAGAACTGCTGCTGCAAAGCTTGCGGTACCATAGCTTCTTGCACGCAATTTGTTCTTTCCCATTCTTTGAGCACGTCTTCTTATGTGATCTACCACCCTTCATCAAGGTCAATTCCATAGCTTCTTATTCTTTGTTATGTATTGTGATGTTATGTATTGTTGTGTGATCTACCACCCTTCATCAAGGTCAATTCCATAGCTTCTTATTCTTTTGTTATGTATTGTCATGTTATGTATTGTTGTGTGATCTACCACCCTTCATCAAGGTCAATTCCATAGCTTCTTATTCTTTTGTTATGTATTGGCATGTTATGTAATGTTATATGATCTACCACCCGTCATCAAGGTCAATTCCATAGTCTCTTATTCTTTTGTTATGTATTGTTATGTTATGTATTGTTAGATCACGTACGACCCTTCATCATTTCAAGTCTCAGAATTCTATTTGTCCGTAAAACGGAAGTATTGCTTCCCAGCTTCCTTTGATAATATCATATAATAAAATAATATAATATAATATAATATAATACAATATAATTAATATAATTAATATAACATAAATTAATATAATTAATAAAATATATTTTAATATAATTTAATATAATATGATATAACATAACATAATATAATATAATATATTTCAATTAATTTAATATAATATAATTTAATATAATATGATATAACATAACATAATATAATATGATATAATATATATAATATAATAGAATAGAACATAATATAATATCATATAATATAATATAATACAATGTAATTTAATATAATATAATATAATATAATATAATTTAATTTAATTTAATATAATATAATATAATATCATATCATATCATATAATATAATATAATATAATACAATATAATTTAATATAATATAATATAATATAATTTAATATAATATAATTTAATTTAATATAATATAATATAATATATAATATAATATAATATAATATAATATAATATATATATAGATAGATATAGCAGCCCCAAACAGTTGGAAACCTGGAAACACTTGTTCTATACATTGTTTTGCATTTAAGCACATGTGTGGCATGGCCAGAAGATGCAGGAGTCCCAAGAACAGCTGGGATCACCGCAGCCAATATAGCCCGGACATGCCTCGTGCCTGACGTTTGTTATGAACATAGTCCCCCTATGCTTCATACATTTTAAGATTTCTGACTTGCCATGAATTGATAGTTCATAGTAGCAGCTCACCCCCCAAAGGAATACATTTTTGTGCTGCTGCAGGGCAGGTTCCCCCCATGTGCAATTCAATCACAATCATAGCCTTCTTGGCACCTCTTTCCGTCGCGAACCTTGACCACCTGTCCCCCTACTTCTCATACATTTGATATAAATGTATGCAGTGGGGGGTGTATGTAGACGGAAAATTGCCTTAACATGTTGTGTCTCGGAGAAAAAAAACAAAAAATGTTGTACAAATTAGGGAGCAAGATGACCCACAAGCGTTGCGACATTTGAGTCAGTATCTGCGAGCCAAACCAGAGTGGAATCTTCTGCCTGATCTTTTTTCTTGGTCAGATCTTGAGCCGCGATGTCTTCCTTTTTGATGCCGCCCACGTTTGACAGACGGTGTGGCGGGGTGACTCGGCTTTGGCCTTGACATCGGCCTGTGCTATGAGGGTACCGCCACCGTCAACACGCCTTGAGCCCTTGCACGAGACTCCGAGCGTAGAAAAAATCGGGTGACGCTCAGATAGCTTAGGATCCAGCCATCGCACCCGTCTCATGGTGATTACACGGGGTTATACTATCCAAGGTGAACATATTGAGGACTGCACAATCCACTGTGGGAAATAATCAGTTCCTAACCGACCTGTTTTTTGTTTCCTGTCCTCCTGTCCTCCAAACCCATAGATTTTCCCATATTTTGGGTAAAAAATGCCCCATGAATCTTTGTAAATCCCCATGATATCCCCAGGTTTTCTGTGCCCAGGAGCCTCCGCCCCCAGATCGCCCCGACCGCCGCCTGCGCGCCGCAACTGCTGCCCCCGCGCCCAGTTTGGCCCTGGCCCCGGGATTGCCAGTACCCTCAATGCCAGCGCTGCTGAGCATGGAGTTTCCTGGACCGCAGCGCGTGCAGCCAAAGGTGGAAACCAGGTACCGAAGATGTCGGGGAAATGACTGAACATGTGATTTTCTATCATGAATGACATATGTTTTAATTTAATACTGTGTATGTATATATATGTATATATATAGAGACATATATATATATATATATATTTACATATATAATGCTGACCCCGGATTAATAACCACCCCCCCCCTATAGGCCAACTAGGTCAACAAGGTCCAGTGTGGAGGTCCAAAAACCGAACCCCCCAAAAATAATTGACCAATCATTCATCCATAAACGATTATTATACGATTCCTATGGGAAAAGATTGGAAAACCAATGATAAACCATCAGATTCCTATGAGAAAAGATCAGAAAACCTATGGTAAACCATCAAATTCTTATGAGAAAAGATTAGAAAACCTATGGTAAACCATCAAATTCCTATGAGGGAAGATGAGAAAACCTATGATAAACCATGAAAATCCTATGAGAAAAGATCAGAAAACCTATGGTAAACCATCAGATTCCTATGAGAAAAGATGAGAACACCTATGATAAACCATCAGATTCCTATGAGAAAAGATGAGAAAACCTATGATAAACCATCAGATTCCTATGAGAAAAGATGAGAAAATCTATGATAAACCATCAGATTCCTATAAGAAAAGATGAGAAAATCTATGATAAACCATCAGATTCCTATGAGAAAAGATGAGAAAACCCATGATAAACCATCAGATTCCTATGAGAAAAGA
>CAMXCT020000464.1:118883-180774 GCA_947184155.2 Cladocopium goreaui | reverse complement strand
AAAAACCTCTGAAACCCGTGTGTTTGGCAATAGCGCGGCTTCGACCTAATGAAAGCACAGCTCTTGCAATGAAAGAGAGTCACTTCTTCCCAACGTGATGAGCCAACCCACAAAAAACCTCTGAAACCAGTGTGTTTGGCAATAGTGCGGCTTCGACCCCCTGAAAGCACAGCCCTTGCACTGATAGAGGGTGCCTTCAAGATGCCCTCTTTTTTTTTGGTTGTGGCTTATCCGGATCCACTTGTATATGTGCATATCAAATTACGTCGTCGTCGTCGTAGTAGTAGTAGTAGTAGTAGCCGTAGTAGCAGTAGCAGCAGCAGCAGTAGCAGTAGCAGTAGTAGTAGTAGTAGTAGTAGCAGTAGTAACAGCAGTAGAAGCAGCAGCAGCAGGAGGAGGAGTAGTAGTAGTAGTAGCAGTAGTAAAAAAAGTGCCACGTTGCAAGAGCATACTTGCGAGGTGGATGAGGAAAGATCAGATTCCTATGAGAAAAGATAAGCAAACCTATGGTAAACCATCAAATTCCTATGAGGGAAGATTCGAAAATGAATGGTAAACCATGAGATTCCTATGAGAAAAGATGAGAAAACCTATGGTAAACCATCAGATTCCTATGAGAAAAGATCAGAAAACCTCTGGTTAACCATCAAAATCCTTTGAGGGAAGATGAGGAAACCACGTAGAAACCATCAAATTCCTATGAGGAAAAATTCGAAAATGAATGGTAAACCATGAGATTCCTATGAGAAAAGGTAAGAAAACGTATGGTAAACAATCAAATTCCTATGAGGGAAGATGAGGAAACCACGTAGAAACCATCAAATTCCTATGAGGAAACATTCGAAAATGAATGGTAAACCATAAAATTCCAATGAGACATGATCAGAAACCTTTGGTAAACCATCAAATTCCTTTGAGGGAAGATGAGGAAACCACGTAGAAACCATCAAATTCCTATGAGGGAAGATTCGAAAATGAATGGTAAACCATCAGATTCCAGTGAGAAAAGAGAAGAATACCTATGGTAAACCAAAATAGGAAGTAACCCTGGAAATTGCAATCCGAATTAAAAAGTAAAAGGGAGCAATAGCAAATTAGTCCCACCAAAAATTTGGGGATCCCGGAGGGGCATGATTAATTGGGGGGTGTTTCACGGTTATTAGGGGGGGAAATCAGCACGTAGAGGACTTTAGTATTGCCCCAAAATTTCCGGTGAAAAAGCGCTTGATTAACTCGGGGGCTTTATTAATCCTACCTCAACATTATATATATATATATATCATTATATATACATATACTGGTGTTAATCCCACCCCAATTATCCCCTTTGACGCTTTCTGGAAGGGTTCATAGATAACCTGAATCAACAAACATTGAAACCGACTGTTGAATTGGTTGCTTAGATGGTTGGAAGTCATCACTGGGATACAATTGGATGATATAAGCCAGACACCAATGAGCGCACCTCCAAGTAGTTCACGTTCTTTCTGCCAATGGGACGATCATTCATACCCAGATTAAATGCAGAGGCTTGATATTTGATATATCTACCAAAAACCATAGAATTAACCTCGGCGAATAAACCAACTTAGCTATCGTTTGGGGGTTCCCCACCTTGTAACAGCTCCAGTCCGTGACGCCGATCACTTCTGGGCAGGCAACGGCAGATGTACTTTGAGCCGAAGCATCTGGGGCGCACTTCAAACATGTTGGAAAAGGATTAAGACACCACGTTGTTGTTCTATTTTTTCCGGTATGCACAAACTCAAATTTGAGATTTAGTTTTGTACTAACATTGTTTTGCACTGTACCAACATCGTTTTACCAACATGGGTTTAGGGTATAAAGCACTTTGGCTAATTGTGGTGACCCCACCGTGTGACTCTAAGTCGTCTTGGAGTCTTCTGCGAGGTATCATGGGATTCCTTCCTTGCTTCTGAATAGTGTATTCTTTGGTCAGGATTTACCCTCCGTGGCAATGGACAACCCGTAAAACTAGGTGTTTTAATGCGAACATCATCTATAAATGGGAGTCCATGGGGGGTTGCTTCTTCTTGGATTTCTGCCATTGTTGTTTTCGCGGTTGGATGTCCTGAAGAATGATAAGAATGGACATCACCATGGGTCAAGCAGCCTGTTGGTCATTATGGCATAGGTTTTGTTCATTCCAAACAAATACCCCAGTGGCCTCAATGACCAGTAGACGATTTGCTGAAATGAATCAAGAATAGCCTCAGGTAAAACAAATCCGATGTGGAACACGCTTACCCTCTGGAAAACGTTTACATAACTATGGAAAATCACCATTTTTAATGGGTAAATCAACTATAAATGGGCCATGTTCAAAAGCGAACTGTTAGTTTACCAGAGGGTAATTGTTTGCTTGTCTTCGTCCTACTGCTCAGAGAACAGGTGGGCTTTCCATCTTTAGAAGGTTAATTGACCGGATGGTTGCCGGATTTGTTATCCCCCTGGTACTCCTGGCAAATTCTATGGTTGTAGATGTATCTACAGTTAGTTCGGTCATGGCCGGTCTATAACCGTTACTGTAGCTGGTTTTATGACATAGGATTTTTATTGGGTTTTTCTAGGCTAGGTATACTTTACGAAGGACAAAGGTTCCATGGGTAACCCAACTCACACCTGGGTGGGTCCAGATTGGCCATAGTGACACACACACACACACACTTGAAAGACCGCTTGTCGTCGATGCGAGTTGAGAACTCTTTAGAGTAGTGGGATAATTCCCAGGAAGGCCTGTTGCCGTTAATGATTTGGGTGGTTTCTGGCTTGGCCACCTTGCCATGATATCCAAAAAATATGAATTGACTAACAAATGGTAAGTCGAAGCAACAGTTTCATCACAGGTACATCAGTGAGCGTCCTCACTGATATCAGTACCACCACAGAAGCCTCTTCGTTGGACTGTCACTTCTGTGGGGTAGACAGTCCCCCTGGAATGATTTTTTGAAAACAGGCAGTGACAGGAAAGCCCTTAGAAACAGGGCTGGACACACACACACACAGAGACGCACGCGAACGCGTGTTAATCGAACTGGATGAGCCGGATGAACCCCCAAGACAAGCCGCCCACGCTTATCCAAGCACCGGCAGCTATACATATAGGCCAATTGCCGCGACCTAACGACTTCCCCACAACCGACGGTTTGTTTATAGGATTCCAACATGACCTTCAATTGCGCTTAAGAAGCGTAGCACCCGCTTATTGTGATTGGAACCTTTGAATCCAAGGTGCATGACAACTAAAATTCTGTGATTTTGTGAGCATGAGTACGACAGTTGTAGTACAATATATACAATGTGAGGCCCCCAAGATAGCTAAGTTGGTTTATTATGGTTTATGGTACTTATAACTATAGTTACTGGGGCTTAAAAACCAACTTATAACTGGGGGGCCTCACATTGTAACTGGTTAACATATTTTAAATGAGATGATCTACCTGCACAAGCCTGCACAAGCTGATCAACCAGGAATTACGCAGTGGATGATGTCCAAGATTGGATACCCCTATTTTCAGAAAACTGTCAATTTTGTTAGTTATAAGTTTTAACTCTTTAATTTTCCTAATTATCCAACTGTATATCCCCATGATATCATCAGTTGTCATAGTTAAGTCCTCATTTTGGTTGTAAACATTTATCATAGCACCCAAAAGATGCCGAACAGGAAATCTTCAGGATGATAGTGCGATCAAGAACTTCCAGGATGCGATTTTCCGCATTTTTTGTTTGCTGTAATGCAACCTGAGTTCCCATTTGTTTTATCTCCTTTATATCATAATATATCCCCATAATATTCCCTGTAAATCCTTATAAAACCTGCACTCCCTAGACTTGACTAGATTGTTCTGAAAAATATCAAATCAAAACATCTACCACAGTTATAGCCATCAACAGTTATGGCCATGGGACGGGTTAACTCCTGCAACTGGTGAAACATATCACTTAAATGAGGCTTTTGTTCGCCAGTTATAACTGGTTTTTTGGGCCATAGCTGTATCCCGTCTCATGAAATACTAGCTGGTTGAAAACGGGCAAGCCGCATCCTGCAAAATGGTTTTGAACATAATCCACAGTAATTATAAGTCCCATTAAGTCCCAACAAATTCACCACTTTTAATGGCACTCTTGTTCACCATTTCCAACATCGTTTGGATCGCCCCGAGGGCGACGGCTTCGACTCTCTCTCAGCCGGAGATTGCACAGGTGCACGGTGTAGATGATGCCCAGCCCCTCCGGTAATTGGTCTCAGTGGAATACAATAGGCAATAATAGGATATAATTTCCGGTAATATAAATAAATACGTGGATATCGGCTATATATATAATATATATAATTTAATATATAATGTATATATATAATATTTAAGTTAATATATAATATAATATATATGTATATATTTAATATTTAATATACAGTATAATATAATATAATATAATATAATACAATATAATTTAATATAATATAGTATAGTATAGTATGATATAATATAATATAATATAATATAATAAAGTATAGTATAATATAATATAATATAAGATAATATAATTTAATATATATATATATATGGATAATATATATCATATATATATATATATATTATATGATATCAATATCATCAACAATGGAAAATCATAGGATAATAGCTGCATACTGATATAGGAATATAATACGATGACCCTCTAGTAATTTGGTACAGTTTGCTGGAAGCCATGGGCCAGTTTGATGATCCGCAGCCTATGTTGAACTAGGAGAGGGTGTATAACCCATAGTGAACCATATGTGTTCTGGGTAAATTATAACGACCTCACTGCGACCTCACTATAATCATAGTTAGTAGGGAAAATGATCCCCAAATGACCTTAATTCAGGTTGGTGAAATATCATATTTTACCCAGATGTGTTGGAAAACCCGGGGAGATTCTATATCTAAGTGGGTTGTTTGAGATTGTTTTTTTGCGGATGAGCATTCCCGAGTACCCAGAAATGGAGAGAAAGGCTTTGGTTGAAATGGACAAAGACTGTAGGTGGCTTTTCAAAAGAAGTAAATCGGCCAAACCCTGTTTTTTGTTGGCAAACAATTTCTCTAATTATTAGCGTCAATCAATTTGAGTATAATGTTTATGTTTTTTGAAAATCAACTCCCAAGATGACCTGCCTAAAAACAAAAATGGAGTGCTGGTTCCAGTTCATTCCTGTTTTTTTGCAACACTTCATCCATTTGCAGCTGCCCTGCCCCTATTTTTTTTGTTCAGCACAAAAACTATCATTTCTGAAACCTTCATATGTCGATCCCAATTTTGGAAGGGTTGCTCCCAATACCTCAGGACAAGGGACTGGATATAAAGGGCTTGAGCAAATGGTGGATTTTGGAAGGGTTCCATTTGAGCTGTCTTAGGGATGAATGGCAGGATCTACCTCTTTCCCAATTCTGCTGGATTCAAAGCCTACCCAGGTGTCAAACATCAGCAATTTGATCATGTGCATTTGCACGAACTGTCACCAAACGACCGCTGGGCCGGTGAGGGGGGCAAGATGGTACATCCATATTAGGAGAATCTCTAGGGGATAGTTTTGCTTGGCAACGGGCAATCGGCAATCTGAATCCCAACAAGGTTGGATAGCTAAGTTGGTTATTTGCCTGGTTTATGGTAGCTATATCATGCTATATCTACAAACCACAAGGTGTGTAAACCAACAAACATAACTGGGGGGCCACTACCTTCTTGTCAGGTCTCTATTTGATCTCTGGATGCAGCCCCAGGGACCAATGTCAAGAGATTATGTGTGCAATCATCCAACCTGGTTGATGATGAAGTATATAGCCATTGATATTAAATGTGGACAAAGCGCATTGTCAAGAAATAAATCGGTACAGTCGCTCATGTGTATATATATACTGTACATCCATATATGTATAAATAAATTAGGAGGTATATGGGTATATTTTTTTTTAAATATAGGTGTAATTGTATATGTAAATATACGTATGTAAATGTATATATACGTATATATATATATATTGATGTATGTATGTATTTTTTTGTATTTGCATATTTGTGTATATGTATATTGTGTATTTGTATGTATACATGCATACATGTATGCATGTATATTAAAATATATGTATACAAGTGTATTCATATATGGTTGTATGTAGATATATATGTATATGTATATATGTGCATATGCATATTTGCATATATGTTTACAGGTGTATATGCCTATGTGCGTGTATTCGTATTTGTGTATATGTGTGTGTGATTCCACGCTGTCGTATGCTAGGTTTTAGAGGAGTCTGGTTGTGAATGACTGCTGTGTCACGCACCTTTGGCTTAAACATTTATGAGTGGTGAACCGATCATCTACATATTATATATATATATTAGTTTTTTGAATTGAACATTGTTCGACAATGCGTGTGAAATAAAAACTATCTGGAGCTTTGACTAACATATAGGTGTGTCTATGGTGGTGATATCCCCAAAAATAGCCATGCACGATGGAACATTGTGATAAATCATGGGATTATGGGGTATCCTATGTTCAGACAAAGCCATACAAAACCGTAACCCACGAGTCCACTATGTTTTGGGGGCTTGCTAAAAATTAGAGTTATATATATATATATATAGTACAATGTGTGAGGCCCCCAAGTCATTTGTTTTATACCCAGCATTATCTAGTTTGATATATCTACCATAAACCAGACAGTTACTTCAGCTAGGCGTTTATAAACCAACTTAGCTATGTCACTTGGGAGCCTCACCTTGTAAAAAGTATGTTCTTAGACATTCCCATTATATTCCCATTTCCCGTTCACATCCCATTCACATCGCACCAACATCTCATGAATCCAAGTTGCAGGATCTCAAGCAATGCTTTTTGCCCCTACTGCGGCTCTGTTTCTTGGCATATCAAACGGCACCGTCGGTACTGCGGATTTTGTAGGCTGTTGAGATGCTCATGTTGAACAATGAACATGGGAAATGTTGGGAAATCCGCGGTTGTGTCATGGCGTACCCTTTACCAGAGATGATCTAGAAGAATGTGCCGTTGGAAGCATTGACCGGGAGGGAATCAGGCTTTTACAATTTTGGGTAAAGGCCTCTTCAGCATATCTGGGTAGATGGAGAAAGCTGGATGAACCTTGCGGGTTTGGTATTCTAATCTGTTGTCATAAATGCAGAAATCTGGCAACCAGCTGAAAAAGATGGTATCTAAGATTGTGGCCATGTGGTCCAATTGGTATATTTACCTAGCCGAATTTGTTTTAGATAAGAACGCGCTTTTCGCAGAATCTAAAGATGTTTTCAGAACAACGATGTTGCTTTGCACAAATCAGCAGCCGAGTCGCATCAACCCACTTCATTTTTTGTTCCCGGCTGAATGCATCAAATGACGTGCAAACAACCTAAACACATCTAAAGAAGCAGGTGAATAGGAAAGAACCAAGCGCATGGCATGGCTGGGCACGGCGTGTTCCTTGGCTCCTCACATCGAAGTAAGTTCATCCACTTGCAGGAATGGCCCCATGGCACATTGGCAAATTGAGGATATTGAGGTTATAGCCAGGCGAACAGACGGAGCAGTTTTGATTTATAAACCAACTTGCAACTTGGGGGCTCATCCCTGTGGGTGTTTGCTGCGGCTGGTATTTCTTGGGCACCGAATAGTTGTTTCGTTTGTTAGTTTTTATGTAATGACCACCCTGTTGTCACCTAGAAGGGCCGCGTTTCACCACCACCACACCCGGCTGTGTCTTTTATTGGCCCACCACAAGTTCTCCTGTTACTTCCACAAATTGGCCCTCCGGTTCCACTTATTTGTTGAAGCTATGTTTGGATGAAAAAAATACAGTAACAAGTTGTTTTGAGGTTTTTTCCCCACCTCTAAAGTGAGGGTTGGTAGGTTTTATGTCAGCTGTCCGGCCTGCCTCCTCGTCCTCCTTCTCCTCCTCGGCCACCTCAACTGCAAGCTCGTGATCCCAGCTCAACTGCAAGCTCGTGTTCCTCGCCGGACCCAAACAGCAAGCCCCGGATCAGAGTGGTCCCTGCCGGACCTCAACTGCAAGCACTAAAGATCGCAGTGAGTCTCTGCCGGACCCAAACAGCAAGCTCAGGATCAGAGTAGTCCCTGCCAGACCTCAACTGCAAGCACTAAAGATCGCAGTGAGTCTCTGCCGGACCCAAACAGCAAGCTCAGGATCAGAGTAGTCCCTGCCGGACCTCAACTGCAAGCGCTATAGATCGCAGTGGCCCCCGTCGGACCCGAACAGAGAGCATGCCAGAAGAGAATGTCAGAGAGAATGCCAGATAGAATGTCAGAATAGATGTCAGATATAATGCCAGAATAGATCTCAGATAGAATACCAGAATAGATGCCAGAAAGAATGGCAGATAGAATGTCAGAGTAAATGTCAGATAGAATGTTAGGTAAAATGTCAGAATATATGTCAGAATATATATATATACCTTGAAATGCCATGGTGGGGATCACTCGAAGTAAAGTACTTTTGTGCAAACAAACAATAACGTGATAGAATCCATAGACCTGAATGCATTCTTTTAATAAATGCATAACATGTATAGACCTAGAAGGATAAACGATGTCACACACACACACTACATGTCACACTTTTCGCTCCAGACTTTCCACTCCTCCCTCTAAACGGCACACTCAGACTCCACACTCTTACCTTTCACACTTCACGAAACCTGTCGCATCTTCAACGGCACAGATGCTTGAGTGCCAGGGGCACGCTTGCCACGCGAAACGGCATTCACATCTACAGAGCGATAAGTCTTGCAGCAATCTCTATAAAGCATAATGTGAGGGGTCGATTATATAGCGCTGCGCGCCCTGCACTTCACGCGAGTGCCACAAAATGCCACGCCTACTACGCGAAACGACATTTTGTATCTTCAGAACGACACATGTCTTGCAGCAATCGCTATAGGCACAGCGAGGGTTCGATTAGAGCGCCGCGCGACATTTCAAGCCTGAGTGCCACAAAATAAGCGCCACGTGAAACGTCATTTTTCACATTTTCAAAACGACACGTTTTGTATATAATCGCCATATAGGCACAGCGGCGACGCTATTTAGAGTGCCACGCCTGCCACACGATACGACATTTCACATCTTCAAAACGTACGACACATTTTGCAGCAATCGCAAAAGGCACAGCGTCGATTAGAGACCCACGCGGCGCAACGATCCGCAAACACAACACCACCCCCAGACCCGCTATACCAAGAAAGGACCCTTCGCTACGCATTTGACATTTTGACCATCCGGGACTAATTCAGCCAAAGGAGCTGAAACTTCTTACAGCAACATCTCAGCCGCGGTGATTGAGGTCAACGACGTTGCCAGCAATACATTCATTGGGAAACCCTTTTGGATTTGAGGCGCCACAGTGGAGTTTCCCCAAGTGGCTGAGTTCAAGCCATATTGTTTGATGATGAGTTCGGGTGTACTATACTGGGAGTTATATCACAGAATATCATGATTCCAAGGTGAAGGTCAGTGGACCGGCAACGATTGGGGAATTATCCCAGAAGAGAATCGATTTCAACACATGTCAGTTCTTAAATTTCAGGCTGGGAGTTATGATCATATGTGTTCAAATTGTTTTTTCATCTCCGCGTGCTACGTTTTACCTAGAGATTTGTCTTTCTCTTGTTGCTTCAAAGAAGAGTATAACCCTTGGCCCCAATTCGTGAGTTTGTGGGCTGTTTATTTCGCTGTTTTGATGTGAACGCAGACAATCCAGCCAAGAATGCGGTGTTTCATGGGCCATCTAAGACTAGCTTAAACCAACCAGAAACAAAATAACACAAGGCCTTGCAAGGCCCCACCCCCAGTCAAAGTTGTTTTTTGAACCCCATAATCTAGTTCGATATATATATAATATATATATATAGAGAGAGAGAGTTATTTTTGAGTTCTATATTTAGAAATACACATATATATATTTAGAAATACACATATATATATATATATAGGACCCTGGGTGGGCCTCTTTGTTAGAGGGTTTCTGTTTTTGGATTTTTGGGTACCCCGAACTATTTATAAAATACCCTGAACATCCCCGAACTATTTACAAAACTACCCCCCGAACTATTTAGAACTTATTGAGAGGCTCGCCCAAGAATAGGTAATCAAGAATAGGTAATTCACACCTTTAATGAAGAGCTGTGATATTTAACCTCATTATCTTCAAGGTGTTCACTATTTTTTTCTGCACGTTCTCTGAAGGGCATGGTTGCAAAAAAGAAATGGCTAGATTATATATATTATATACCTAATATACTAACCTAATTATAAATCAACTTCGGTAACTATGGGTCTGAAACTTGCAGGCTTGATAGATTTTGCTCAGGGGCGTCTCCAAAATCCTTTCCATGTGGTTCCTCAAAACTTGGGGTTTGGTGGGCCTGGGTTTTGGTGCTCGGTTAACAGCCCTGGTTAAATTCAAATTTGTCCTCCATTTGTGGATTATATTGTTAGGGGGTTTTCATTATTTTTGTCATTTGGGGTGATCTTGCAATATTTTTCCAGGAATCGGACCTGACAATCTGCATGGACAGCTGGAAATGGGACAACCTGATCCCGGTATGATCCTAGGATGCTTAAGCGACAAAGATATGATAAGCAACTGCGACGCCAGCTGCGATAGTGACCGGGCATTATTGCATATGATGGGGATGCATCAAACCTATGAGCTAATTACATTGATTTATTTGTTTTTATATATATATGTGTATATATATATATAATGTGAATCTTAGCCTCAAGATACCGGGGATACCCTGTCCCAAACACGAACCCTGTTCTGCTGTTTTGTCCTTACCTGCCGTAGCAAAGGCTCCTCAGCCCGCCCTCCTCTGTTTGAGAAAGGATCACGGAAAGATGCGGCGATGCGAGGCCAGGCAACATGTTCCAAAAGGCACCTCACAGCTTCCAGCAAACCAGGAGAGTTTGACATTCGTTCTCTGTTGACAAAACATCAACAATTATTTTCCAAAAAGAACCTGGCCTTTCTTGCCTTTGAAAAGCTCGAGTTCCAACCCAGAAATCAGTTTCGGTCCTATTCCCAAAGTTAGTTACCCTATGAGCACTAAGCTTCCTCAAATCCACTGGACAGTCAGTGATCCCAATAGGAGTAAACTTGACAACCCTGGCCGGTCTGACCTGCTCTGGACTGGCTCGGATCAGCTTATTGGCATGTGATAGCCATAGAACCTTTGTTCCTTCAACCATGGCAATTCTTGCGGGTCCAAACCATTTACCCCGTTCTCTCCTCATGTTACCCCCAACCTTCTTCCAATACAAAACCCAATCACCAATCTCATAGGGATCTCTTAGGGGTCTACTCCGTCTCAACAGGGCTCTCCGCAAACTGCTACAGTTGTCAGCTTCTACAAAGGCCTTTCGCGCGGAACATCTTAGTTCCAGGGGCCTTCTGAAATGATCGCTGGAGGAACCTTCATCTGCCGCAAGCAGGTGACTGGCCGCACTCTCTCCCAACACCATGGATGCAGGAAGTCTTCGGGCTATTCCCAAAACAGCCTGCTCTGGGGTATAACCATGGATCCTAGCCATGGTGTTCTTTGCCGTGAAAGCTTGACGAAGTGCCTGGGTGAAGCTTTCTGCATCCAGAATGGGAGATTCGGCATTTATTCTATCCAGCATTCTTTTGATGACATGACCATGAGATTCTACTCTTCCAAGTTGCCAATGAGAGTCAGTTGCCGTCATTTTGAGTTCAATGTCCTCACTCTGCATTTTGTTTAGCCAATGGCTCCCAACGTACTCAGTAGCTGGATCCAAATAGACTATTTTTTGGGGTCCCGCCCATGACAACCAAAGTTCATCAAAGCATCGGATTTGAGAATCAGCATCATCCCCACACATGCGACCCAAATGGAACAATGTCCCCTCATCCAAAACATGAAAGAAACTAAAAACAACCCCTTGACTATTTGTCCAAACTGCTTTGTCCAAACCAACAACTTCATTAAAACACGATTGCTGATGGTCTCGCTAAACGATATCCCTGCTGCGTTTCGCTGCAGGCATCGCATTGGAACTCCAAAATGCCCCTGCAATCACATGAGGATCAGCGCGTGTGTTCTTCAAGAAACGTGCAAATTTATTAGGGTCTGGATGTCCCATTCGGTGATGAACCCTTCGGAGCCATTCTCGTTCCTCCTTACTAGGCTCAAGAAACCGAGGACCATGCTTGCTACTCCCTTTGGTGGAAAACCATCCTCATATTCCCCCCCCACTTGATTGGTTCCCCTTTTGGTGGTTTTCTTGTGGCTCTAAAGTCTCACCTGGCCGGTGACGTTTTGCATCAGACTGCTTCAGATCATCACTGGCACGCTTTGCAGTGTCTGCCCTGTCAGGTTTACCAACTTCAGGAACTGATTGATCACTGACCATCATGGGGTTTTGAGAAACTTGGGTAGTGAAGGGTTTCCCAAACACGGTCATACGCAGCTTAGCTGGCCTAGACTTTACAGTCCGTCGAGTTCGGGGCAACTCCAACCATTTCTACCTGTTCCACTTCCCCCGTGTGACGGTGCAGTATGAACGTTTGACGGATTGGAACTTCCGTCTCAGGATATTTCCCTTTTGGCAGACGGAAAACTGTCCGTTCCCCTGCAAATCTCAACTCCCACTACCTGAAAGGTACTACAGAGGTTCTTCGCATCTTCAAACAACAACTCTTCTTTCCCCACAACAACTGTGCCTACCCGAGGGGCCCTTTGCTCAACCCTTACTACATGCGTCCTTAGGTCTTAGGTTTTAGTTTATTTAGAACTTGTTTAAGTAAGGGTATAAGTGAAAATAAGTTATAGTATATGTAAGATTAGGTGGTGTAAGCAGGGTTAAGTAGATGCGCGCATTTATACGATTTAGGCAAGTTTTTGAAATGAGTTAGCTTCAGGTAGGTTCGCGATTGCTAAAACGCACTTAACCTACTTAGGTTTACATAGCTAAAGCTATATTTTTGGATGTTTTTTGGTGCTATAACTTTAAATTTACTATGATTTCGATGTTTTTTTATGTTTATTTATATTGCATGTGTTTTGTTTTTTTCTTTTGTTTTCACTTTTTGTGGAAAATAAGTGGATGTTGAATTGCAGAAAGGTTGCAGAATAGGTGCTTGGTTCTTTGGCGGTGTGTCCGCTGTAGGAAAGGTTTGGCTTGTGATATGGTTGACTTGCCATAGCATGCTTTTTTTTGATGGAAGAATTTTGGGGTCAAGTAACCGGCTGCCATTTGGGCATCATGAGTTCTGTTGGAGGTGATCTGGTACAAGATCTGAATGACCATTTTTCTCGGTTTCCTGAGCTAAACATGAGCGTCAAACGATGCAGCTATACTGTGCACGGTAGAGACCGCAGTTTGGCGCAAACTGCTATATTGGACTGTATAAAGTCTGTGTGCTGACTACGCTTTGACTACGCTCTGACTACGTTTTGACTACGCTCTAGCTACGTGTAGTCGAAATGTAGTCGGCGCTGGCTACGCTTTGATTACTCTCTGACTACGTGTAGTCGAAATGTCGTCGGCGCTGACTACGCTTTGACTACTCTCTGACTACCTGTAGTCGAAATGTAGTCGGCGCTGACTACGCTTTGATTACTCTCTGACTACGTGTAGTCGAAATGTAGTCGGGCTGTCGTCGGAGTGTCGTCGTTGGGTTGTCTGACTTCCATAGGTGCTGTATAGCTGCCACTGTTATAGGTACCACGGGTGCTGCTATAGACATAAGTCCGTCTGCCGCGCCTGCTGAGCACGGTTACGATCCAAAAAAAAAATGGTGCGGATGTGATTAGATATACAGGTGCTCTTTGCAAATTACGACTGGTAGGTCGGAAAGATTGGGGAACTATGTGGACTGATACGGGTGCAATAGCAATCATGAAAGTTTGCGCTACAAGTGCCTGGTTCAGTCCACCGTGGTGGAGAATGGAGAATGACATAGTCTACTGCCTGCGCTAAACGCTGGAAAAAAAGATGTAAGCTTGCTGGCCGGTTGTTGCAATGAAGCGACGCAAATGAACAAATATATTTGTATTAATACCATTAAGCTTTGGCGGTGTGTCCGCTGTAATCCTTGAAAAAACACTCTAAATTTGCTGTTTCTAATTCCAAACTTTCAAAATACAAGAGCATACACGATAAAAAACGACGATCCGAAAAAGGTACTTTTCAAAACCATGTTTTCTACTTAGCCTACTTATAAGTAAGGTATAACTTTCGCTATGTGAGTCCCGCGTAAGTAGATTTTAACTCAAACAAATAAAGTATAAGTACACTAACTACAAGGACCCAAAGACACCTGCCAATACCTCCTTTTTGGGTTTCTTTCGGGGATTTTCTTGGGAAGCCTCTGAACCCTGCAGTGGTTTTCGGTAAGTGGCACATTTTTGAGCTTTAAGCTCCCCTGCCAAAATCAATTGTTCTTGAGAAACGGAGGGTTCGATGCACAGCTCTGCCAGTTCCAATGGTATTTCACCAGAAACCTTGCTTCTTAGGAGATATACCAACAAACGTTCTTTGCAAAACCATTGGAGTATCGAGCTGCATACTCAGAGAGATTTATCCGACGCCCTAAGTATCGGATGGACCCTTCAATCGGCTGATGGTTGTGTCTCTTGCTGCAGTATCGGGAGTCCAAAGTTTCATGGAGCTCTCGTGAAGTCGTTCTGACAATGCTTCTTTTCCGAAGAAAATTGTTGCCCTCAGGAACCTTGAGTTTCCCCACTTCACACATGTCAAAAACTGCCCTTAGAGTCCCATTAACTACATTCCCCAAACGCTTTTGTTCAAACACTTCTGAACCCTGGGGTTGCTCCATGTGGAAATGTCTACCATTGACAACTTGATAGTCGTATACTTCACTACACAAAGAAAGGTGTGTTTGCTCTGCTTGGCGACCTTGTAGAATGCGATCATGAGCTCCCTGGCTGCGACACATGTTCAGCCGGCTGAACATTCCGGAGACATCCAAACGTCACGGGGACATTCTTGTAGAAGCACGTCCCAAGTTTTGCTTGGCCCTGAGCAGTTGACAAATCTCCGTCCTGTTTGGTAAACCGCTTTGCACGTAGTCCCATTTGGAGAGCCATTTCTGTCAGGTTTGACCCTTCTTCACAGTAAATCTCCAAAAGGTCCAGTTTGCAGTTTTGATTATTTGTTTGAAAGTTCTTGGATGGAGATTTGTCTCGTTGTGCGGTAGCTTCCCACGACAGTGCCAGCATCGCATCCAGTTCCTTTTGAATCAAAACTGATAATCGTTCTAACTCCCGGTGACAATCACCAACATCTTTTGGAGTGGACATGGTCTCATCAGTCTCGACTGGAACCGTTGCCGGAGTCACTGAGCAGGAAACCTCTACTTTTCGGTTTGTTTTCTCATCAGATCGAGCTCCCGCTGCAAGACGGCAATCTTGGTCATGATGGCCTGTTCCTTCTCGGCATCCTTGTCCAACTTCATGCCGTCGTTCTCCAAGATCTCTGGGCTGAGGCTCCTCTTGGGTGGTGGAGAAAGCTCGAGGTGATCGGTCATGAGCTCCCACTCCAGACTGGCGGCCTCGGGCTTCCAAGGTGGTGTCGTAACCTTGGACGAAGCGGCCGACATTGGAGTCGCCGTCACTTTGGAAGCCGGTTTGATCGGCAACTGGTTGGTGCTCATCGTCATTGCCCGGACATAGTTCTGGAAACTCAAAGCCCACGCATTTGTGAGATTTGGATGATTCATCATGAAGGCCCGGTACTTGTGGTCCTGGTTGTACACCTCCTGGAAACTTTTGTTCTGATGCTTCCCTTCTGGAAAGCGCTGATCTCCCCACTTTGCCATCGTCTGGATACCCTGAGGTCGACGAATGGGAGCTTGGCTTGGACTTGCATAGTTCAGCCCTGCATCCTCTGGGAACTGAAGGAGTCCCTCCATTCCCGGATTGCCACTCATCGATGGGTTGCCCTTCATGTTCGCCATGTACACGCTTGAGAGAGCAGTGCGACACTGAGCGTAGATCTCGAGTATGAGCCAGTTGAGCTGCTGAGTTCTCCACGCTTCGTGCAGTGATGGCTGCTGCTGTGCTTGTGTGGTGATTTTGTTTTGGCTTACAACCTATATGATCACTTGCAAATGTGACGACTTCACAAGACTTGGCATTCCAGTCTTTTTGATTGAATTTGGAAAATACTTGCAGCACTTCCGACAACTCGACAGTGAATAACCCTTTTGGATAGGTCTTGAGAACCTTACATCCAAGTTCTTGAAAAATCAATTCACCGTTGCCAGATGACACATCAGCCGCAATAGATTTCAAAAATGCGTTCGAGAGCAAAAATGGAGTTTCTCCTCCATTAACCACCTCCAACCTCATCCACCTGTCACCAATAGGAAGATACAAAGCACCAACACTCGAAAGAACACCATTGTTTCCAAACCGAAAAACTGTTTCAGATTTTCCCCATTGCACTCGTTCTTGCACAGCCTTCGGAAGACTCTCGATCAGCCTTTTTACTCGACGTTGCCCAATCACGGATTTGCTAGCACCCGTGTCAATTATGCCTGGACAGCCTACCTCGGCACTCAAAACTGTTTCAGATCCAACACCCTTAGTCCTGGAAGAAACACGTTCAACAACTTTGGACAACCGTTGATTCAAGAGAGAAATATCCAGAGATTGGGCAACTTTTCTGATTGTTCCAAAATTCCTACCAGAGTCCTTCATAAACATGAATTCTTCATTAACATGGGAAATCACCTTTTGGTTTCCCAAAAACTCAAAAGGAGGTTTGGCTGATTGAAACCCGGAAGTGCAGTCCTGTCGTCCATGAAGAAGATCATGGAGAGAGATCACCGCCTCATTGACCGGCGGCAAGTCGACGATCTCCTCCTCGAAGTTCCCACTTTCCACCTTCAGCGCCACGTTGACATCCGCAGTCGAAGCAGTGGTAGAAGTGTTGGACTTCTTTGGACACTCCCACTTCCAATGTCCCTTCTGTCCACACACCCTGCAGTGAGAGGCTGCGATACGGTCTGCCAACGATTGACGGCGTTTGCCCCCACCTTTGAAGTTGAAGCCCTTCTTCGTGCCCTTGCCCTGGCCCTTCGGCGGCCAAAAGCCTCTGGCTTTGATGCGATCTCGGGTTCTGCTGCGGGCTTCTGAGTAGGCTGAGAAGCACAAGCTCAACTCTGGTGAGTCCTGAACCACTTCGACCAGCTGGTCTTCAAATTCCGCTATCACCTGGGCATCTTCGTCTCCTTGTTCAGCTAAGGACTGGAGAATCCATTCCTCATCCATCGCCTCATCTTCGATGACATTGTGAGCTTCTTCAACTTCATCTTCCATGTAGTTGACCGGGTAGACCTTTTTCTTGGGATCTGCCGTTGAGCCACTTCCCAACACCTTGGTGTGGAGCGACCGCATGGCCATCTCAATCTTCTTTGCATTTGTCGTCTGGCGTGAGTGCACTCTGTTTGAGAAGTATGAAAGCTTTCATCTCTTTCACTGTCACTTCTCCTAAGTCTTGGAATGCAACATTGAGCCGATTGACAAAGCTCATATTGGTCTCGTCGTTCTTCTGGATGATCTTGTAGATGGCTCGGTCAAATTTTTCATAGGTCTGCAGCTCAGCAGCTTCTTCCCACGTGGCTACTGAGGAAAGAAGCACCTGGATGCCCTGTTCAGGGTCTGCCAGCTTGGTGGTGTCAGTGGCACGGATCTGGGCCCATGCCGTCCCTTTCATCAGCATCGCCAGCCTCGGAGCAAGCATCGTCTTGTCTTTGGCTGGGCATATGGAGTGTATGAACTTCACCTTTCCCACATACTCCCGAGGGTCATCTGTGGCCGGATCAAAGGATGGAAGCAGACGAGCTCCCTTCGCCCGTCGTGAACATGGCTACAGCACTGGAAATCCCTTCTTCGTTTTGAAGACTGGGACAAAGAAAGGTTCTGAGTGTTTGTTGTTGTCACGTGCAACAAAATTAAAAAGGCCAAAAGGGCCAAACTGAAGCCACTTGCAATGTTTTCCTAGGAACCCTGTTCCTACCTTAATTAACTAAGGGAAATTTCCTTACCTATGGATGCCTCCTGTGGAGGCTCCGCTACCAATGTGAATCTTAGCCTCAAGATACCGGGGATACCCTGTCCCAAACACGAACCCTGTTCTGCTGTTTTGTCCTTACCTGCCGTAGCAAAGGCTCCTCAGCCCGCCCTCCTCTGTTTGAGAAAGGATCACGGAAAGATGCGGCGCTTCGAGGCCAGGCAACATGTTCCAAAAGGCACCTCACGGCTTCCAGCAAACCAGGAGAGTTTGACAATATATATATATATATACACATATATATATACATATATATATATACATATATATATATACATATATATATATACATACCCTGGAGCTTCCAAGGATGCAAAAAATGTTCCCCAACATTTTTTCCCTTGAAATGGCGATGTTTGTCAATCCTGTGTTTTTTTCTGTGCTTCTTTGTTTTGGATACAGTTCAGTAACTACCTTCCAAGAAACCACTGGGTGTTTGATTGTGGAAGCATGCGAATACCATGTCCCATCTAGCCTACTGAATTTGGCCAACCCTTTAGGAAGACTAGACTGGCGGCTTGTGTCATATTGCGAAAGACCAGCGCTTGCAGCGTGTTTAGTCGTTGCAAAATCACTGCAAGAGAGCAACTGTTTAATGCCAACGTTGTTTTCGCAGATAACAGGAACAAACTGTTGAAAGTAGAACATCCAGCTGAGACCTATATAGTGCTATCCAGGAAACGTCTGCCTTTGAACCCGGGCCCACGTTGTCTGAGGAGGAATGAATCAGAAAAGACACGTTGACATCTCCAGAAACAAAGTCAGGAACAGGGACACCCCACTGCACTTTCAGAAGTTATGTGGGTGTACCTTTGATTGTAACAACATCACCATGTTGTTTTTGTTTCACGGCTTGTGCACGAACGTTCCAAGTGAGATGTTGATAGGCACGTCGAATGGTTGTGTCCTTGCCCGCCTCTTCATGACCTCAGTGTCTCAGAGTGCCGACAATACAGTAATATAGCCATGCAAAAGACAAACTCTAGGGTTGGAAGCATGTGAATCGGGACACGCACTACCCCAAACCCAATACCTCGATATACCTCGCAATGTGATCACTGTTGCAGGATCACGGTAAGTTTGATTCTTGCAGAGGAGGTTCTGCCCATTTTCCTTGTGCCAAAGTTGAAGCAACAAATCGCAAAATCCCAACATGTAGTTGTTCCCAAGACCCTGTTGACCAAAGTCACTGCTGCTTGATGCTGCTTGATTGTCTGTGTGAATAGCCCCCAAAGCAGATAGGCACCGTGGTGTAGTGGTTGCTGAAAGCTCAGCACACAATATGTCTTGCTCCCCTTGCGTACGTCCAGAGTTTTAAGTCATATAACTATGGATATATCTACCATAAACGCCATAAACTATTTCCGACACCTCATCACTCCAAAAGGTTCATAAAACATTCTGAGTAGCTAGCTGGTGGATTTGACAATTTTAATGCACTAGATTAATTCCCAACTGACTTGATGCGGATGAGTCGTCGAGTTTCTCTTTCCCCATATCCGCAGGTGCGGTCCAAACACCACCATCATGGTGGACCAAAACTGCGTAAAGCACCGTGATTGAGACGTACCAAGTAGAACATCTTGGATGGTTCTCGGCCGTGTCTAGCGGGCCATGTTCAGACCGCGCCATGGTCAGGTCAGAAGAATGGTTGATCCCAGATCCTATCGAAATCTGTCAAACATTGATGCTTATGGTTTCAAACGTGACCCCAATAAAAACTGGTTGGTGGTTTGGAACATGTTTTATTTTTCCATATATTGGGAATTTCACAATCCCAACTGATTTTCATATTTTTCAGAGGGGTAGGTATACCACCAACCAGAAAAGGACCTCAATGTAAATTATGGTGGGTAGATGGGAATCATCTTGAACATGTTCCATTCCCGGAACTGAGGAATCGTTATTTTCCCATCAAAACATACCTGGTTGGTGTCATTATAGTGATATTTGGTGTTTTGAAACAAAAGACAGTGTAATTTTGCAGATTCTCTGTTCAAGGTACTGCATGTGATCCAGGGGATTGTGTGCGCTAGTTTCCCCAGTGGATTGAATGCAGACAGTGGCCTGGCTTGAACACAGATCACAAAAAAGAAACCAGAGAAACAACACCAAAGAAATGAGTCTATGTCAGAAAAAGGCACCAACAAAACATGGTTTATCGATGTTTATCACGATTTTCTCGGCTTGCCCATAGTAAGATTGCCATTCATATAAGTTGTCATTTTAAGCGGTTTCTCACTAGTTTGAGAAGAAACGGGAAAATTGTTTTTTAATGAAGGCCTTAATGGGAATTCTACTTTGCATTGAATTTGCATAATTAGGCACAGACTATATCTTTGGCCACAAGATATCTGGGTCGGCATTTGCAAAAATGTTGGAAACTGCCTCCCAATGAGAAACTCACTCCAAAACCAAAAGAATTGGTTGAACGATATCATATATCGAGTATATTCACATATGAATCTGTCTGAAAATGGGATATCCCCCCATTAATGGCTATTTGATGGAAATTTCATGATAAGTAATGGACTTTGGAGGTAAAACCCACATATCAATATATCATATGTTTACACCGAACCATGATACTGTGAGAGGTACAAAAAAAACATGGTTTCCGATTTTCCCTTTAATCAATCCATTTGGATAAACTGTCACTGTAAATTGTCCAAAGTATACGGGTACATTTTTTTCATCTCCAAATGGCCCATGTCAGGTCAGTGAAGTAGTATGATTCAGCAAGTCAGCAAGACTCCCCATGTGCTAGGTTCTGGTACTACTTCCATGCATGATAACTATGATAACCCAAGTTGCATTTTTTCAAACCCATTAACTGTCGTTGTAGTCACCATAAACCCTAGTGAAATTGAAATTATCTTCGCCAACTTAGCTAGCGTAAACGGGGCCCCTCCTGGATCGAACGTTGGACTCGACCTGCGCGGCAGCCCTGCCGATACATTTTTAAAGAGGCAGCTTGAAGCTTAAAAAGGTAGCGATAGCGCCCGAGTCGGCACCGCAATGTGGGGCCCCCTGGCAAGTTTTTCCCCCCACCTACCAGGTACGGGTCTCTAGTTTTCAACAAAAACGCAACTCCTCCTCTCTTCTTCTCTGCTTCTCTTTTTCTCTTCTTATCTTCTTCTCTCCTCCACTCCTCGTCCTTGCTATACTTGTCTGCCAGCTTGTGTGTCGAGTGCCAGGAGCTCATCGCGAGCTCCAGCTGAATCTGGGCACGCACGGACCCGAGCCATATCGCAAGCTCCGGCTGCAGCTGGCCGGCACGGACCCGAACCTTCTCGCAAGCTCCGGATGCAGCTGGACGCGTGTGGAACCGAACCCTATCCCGAGCTCCGGATGCAGCTGGGCCCGCATGGATCCGAAGCCTATCACGAGCTCCGGATGCAGTTGGGCACGCATGGACCCGAACAGAGACCACAGAAACTAGAATGCTAGATTGAATGTCAGAATATATATATATATATATGTCAGACAAAATACCAGACAGAATGCCAGATAGAAAGTCAGAGCATATGCCAGATAGAATGCCGAAGTCAGAAATCATGTCAGAAAGAATGCCGGATATAATACCAGAACATATGTCTGCAGGAAAATGCCAGACAGAATGCCGGATGGAATGTCAGAATGCATGCCAGAAGGAATGCCAGAAGGAATGCCAGAATGCCAGATAGAATGTCAGATAGAACGCCAGAGAAAATGTCAGAATACATATCAGAATATATATGTCAGATAGAACGTCGGAATATATGTCAGATAAACGTCAACGTCAGATAGAATGTCAGTTTGTGGGGATCACTAGAAGAAAGTTCTGTTTTTTTACCTTGGCAAATCCCATGTTTTGCGGCCATTTATCAAAGCCACAAACCGCTTGTGCCTAAAACATGTTTTACTATATCTACTATGGTTTTAACATTATACTCAATTGTTGCATTTCTGTGGTATATGGGGATACACAGCTTAGAACTGGGGGCCGCACGTTGCAGCGTTGATCACTCTTTTTTCGGTTCCACTGTGATGTGAGAACTCGCCGCTGGACATTGACATTAGCAGTTCGGTGTTATCATGAAAAACCCTTGGTGCTTCCAATTGGTCCAATTGTTGGTTGAATGGCCGTTTCAATGCTTTGTTTTCCATCCCGGTAAGTGGGATGAATTTCTCCCCAGACATTCTAGTACGGTAGTATCTGCTATCTATACGTGCAAGTTGTATCCACTTTAACTCCCATTAATTTCAGGTCCCACCTTGTAGGATTTCTAGATACGGCATGGGATTATTTAACTGGTGGTTGTAAGCTTTTAAACTAACCCATGAAAGACACCAAATTACAAGAGATGTAAGCTACCTGCGATCACCAATTAAGCAATTCCATCGCCCATGTGGCCACCCATCATTTTTATTCCCGAAAGCTCCTGCGAAGGGTTTCTTTCCAAAGAGCTGCTGCCAAATTCAACTTTCCATTTCATCTATATCCTACATCCTTTCCATCACTTACATCATCTACACCAAGTTCATCTACATCACATACATCTCCTACATCTCTAACTATTTCCTTGACAGTACCTACATCATCTACATCAACTTTATCTACAGGTGTTCAGCGTGTACATCTCTCCTGCAAACAAAACCTCTACAGTTCAATGCTATTTGCACAGGAGTTTTTACACAGGAGCTCTTACACAGGAGCTCTTACACAGGAGTTAACTTCTAGGTGTTCTACTTGTATCTGAAAACTCCTACAAAACTCCTACTTCTCAAGTTCTGCTAAATTTTCTCTTAAGGCGGCATGGGGCAGCCAAAAAACGCTTT
Source organism: Cladocopium goreaui (assembly GCA_947184155.2). NCBI lineage: Eukaryota > Dinophyceae > Suessiales > Symbiodiniaceae > Cladocopium > Cladocopium goreaui. The sequence goes on along the minus strand of CAMXCT020000464.1, from coordinate 157,790 downwards.
GCGAAACGTGACCCTCTGCGGGGATAGTGCATGTGGGACGCACAAATGTGGTGAAATGCGAGTTTGTCTTGGTCGCGAGCGACCCTCTGCGGAGATCGTGCATGTCGGACGCGCAAACGTCGGTGAAATGCGAATTTTGGGCGCCGCGGCGCATGAAATGAGGGTTGAGCGTCAAGAACTGGTGTAAAAATGCAACTCCCTAAAATTCAAAAGACCTAATCGGTATATAGTTCTCTGACTAAAGACCTAACTGCACAACAAAAGACCTGAACAAGGATATAATAGCCTTAAAACGGTATGTTTTTGAATTCTTGTGCCATCCAGAATGAAACCTTGTTCATGCTGACGATTTCTGACGCACTTCATTTTCCCCCGTCATGTGCCCATGCTTAAGTTTGTGCGAGCCAGTCGGCATGTGAACTAATCAAGGCAAATATGTCCATCATCCCATGCATGACTTTATTGCCGGCCAGATTGTTGCCCATTTTTGGGGGGTGGGGATCCTAAAATTTTCTGCAGTAGAAAAACATGAAAATAAATCGAAAATCTTGGTACCCCCTGCCCACGCTCTAGATGGATCTTTCCACGCTCTAGATAGGTTTTTCCATGGTTTGTCCACGCTTTGTCCCTGGCGAGGTCTGAAACCATGTTTTCCCATTATGTTTTGGAAACTTTGTCGGTCTCTTCTAAATTGACTCAGCAGCACAGGCTGTGTTGACAATCACAGCTGCAAGAAACTAAATTATAATGGTACATCAAGCCCTTTAAGGCTTTCAACTGAAAGTTTTAGCACCGGGTGATACCTTCCAGGATTCGGCTTCTATATCTTCTTATCTTCGATAGTTTCTCTTCAAAAACATGTAGACAATGATATGTCTCTGGGCTGTGCACATCTTGAACCCCTGCTGCAGCACCCTTCCCTGGATAGGTCCCAGGATTGATGTTTAGGTCTTTCGACAAAATACCTATACGCAATCTCCGACGCACAGGGATTTTGTAGGTTCATACGCAACCCTTTCGCATGAACTGGAGTCGAACAGCAAAACGGGTGTAAAATTGCAATTTCACTACGTCAAACGGAAATGTCGAAAAACTGGTGTAGCAAACTTCAGATGCACAGCCATCTCGCACGAAATGAAGGTCGAACGTCAAGAACTGATGAAAAATTGCAATTTTGAAATCTCAGATGCAACCGTTTCGCACGAAATGAAAGTCGAACGGCAAAAACTGTCAGTAAAAATGCGGTTTTGCAACGTCACAAAGGTCCTCTGTGGCAAGGGTTCTCTGTGTAAACGCTTCTCTGTGTGTAAAAGCTTCCTTGTGTAAAAACCTCTCTGTGTCAAGGCTTCTTTGTGCAAAAACTTGTCTGTATAAAAGCTTCTGTGTGTAAAAGTTTCTGTGGGTAAAAGCTTCGGTGTGTAAAGCTTCCCTGTGTGTGTGCGTAAAGGCTCCTCTGTGTAAAGACTTCTCCGTGCAAGAGCTTCTGTGTGTAAAAGCTCCTTTGCGTGAAGACTTCTTTATCTAAAAGCTTGTGTGTGTGTGTAAAAGCTTCAATGCGTAAAAGCATCTATGTGTTAAACCTATGTGTAAAAGCTTCTGTGTGTACAGTGTACACGCGTCCATGTGTAAAAGCTTCTGTGTGCAAACGGGTCTGTGTGTTAAAATAAAGTTCCTTTGTGACAGGACTTCTCTGTGTAAAAGTTCCTCTGTGTAAAAGCTACTGTGTGTAAGCGCATCTGTGTGTGAAAGCATCACTGTGTAAAAGCTTCGGTGCGTATTAGCTTTTGTGTGCAAAAACTTCCTGTGCAAAGACTTCTCTGTGCAAAAGTTTCTGTGTGTAAAAACCCTTCTTTGTAGAAATGTGTTTTGTGTGTAAAAGCTTCTGTGAGTAACAGTTTCTGTGTAAACGTGTCTGTGTGTAAAAACATCCTTGTGTAAGAGCTCCCGTGTGTAAACACTTCGGTGTGTAGAAGTTGTTTCTGTGCTTAAAAGTTTCTGTGGGTAAAAACTTCTGTATGTGAACGTTTCCTTCTTTGTGTAAGACTTTCTGTAAAGGCGTTCTTGAATAAAAACTCCTCTGTGTAAAGACTTCTCTGTGTAAAAACTTCTGTTTGGACAGAAGTTTCTGTGTGCAAAAGCTCCTCTGTGTAAACGCCTCTGTGTGTAAAAACTCCCCTATGTAAAGACTCCCTGTGTCAAGACTTCCCTGTGTAAAAGCTTCTGGCTGTAAAAACTCCTCTGTGTAAAGATTTTTTCCGCGTAAAAACTTCTGTGTGTAAAAGCTTCTCTGTGTAAAAACTTCTGTGTGTAAACGCCTCTGTGTGTAAAAGCTCCCCTGTGTAAAATCATCTGTTTTTGTAAGAACTTCTGTGTGTAATGACGTTTCTGTGTAAAAACTTCTGTGTGTGAAAGGGCCTCTGTGTCAAGACTTCTCTGTGCGAAAGTTTCTATATGCAAAAACTTTTGTGTGTAAAAGTTTCTATGGGTAAAAACTTATGTATGTAAACGTTTCTGTGTGTAAAGGATCCTCTGTGTAAAGGCTTCTTTGTGTAAATGCATCTGTGTGTAAAAGTTTCTCGGTGTAAAAACTTCTGTGCCTAAACGTGTCTGTGTGTAAAATCTTCCCCTGGAAGTCCAAGGACTCGAAAAGTTCGTCCTCATGAATATCCGTAGAAAATTCACCAAAAAAATACGTCAATGTTTTATACATCATGAAGGAACGTTGCTATAAACACCCTTTCAATGTACCTTCTGAGGTCCCGGACCTCAAAAGGAACATTGCTATACAACAGCGTGAGTAATCGTGAGCAGGAATAAAAAGTACGGCCCTAAGGCCCTAAAAGGTATGTAAAGGCCCTAAAAGGTACACATAGCGGCTCAAAAAACGTGAGAAGTCGTGAGTGAATCAATCGTGAGTGAACATTGCTATAAACCCTCGGCTGTGGAATCCAACAACGTTGCTATAAACCCTCGGCATTGCTATGGTTTCTTGGCGATGATCCTTTTTTGTGCCACTTTCGGAAAGGACTCAAAAAGTACGGCCTTAGGACTTTTAGGGTTCTGTGTGTACACGCGTCCGTGTGTAAAAACTCCTCGGTGTAAACGCGTCTATGTGTAAAGACTCCCCTGTGTAAAAGCTTCTGTGTGTAAAAACATCTGTGTGTGAAAGCATCGCTGTGTATAAACATGTAAGCAATTCTCTGTGTAAAGTTTTTGTATGTAAACATTTCCTGTGCAAAGACTTCTCTGTGTAAAAAAAATCTGTGTGTAAAAGCTCCTCTGTGTAGACATGTTTCTGTGTGTAAAAGTTTCTGTGAGTAATAGTTTCTGTGTAAACGTGTCTGTGTGTAAAAGACGCAAATGTGATATAAGAACTTCATCATCGCTGATTTCACTTTTTTATTTTTGCCATCAACAACCTAATTCATCATACATTTTCCTTCATCATTTCTTTTCCGTCATCTTCGCATTTTTTCTATCCTCTTTTGATCTACTCCCCCTACTTTCGGGCCACACTGTCTAGTATTCGACCCCAATTCTTGGTTAACCCCCATTTTGAATGTGTCTGAAAAGGGGGATGTCCCAGAATAGCAAATTTTATTGGGAAATTGAGGTTCTCAATTCTCAACCATCAATTTTGTGGATATTCTATAGATACCAACCCCATATCGGATCCATGCTGGCGCAACACGTAGCTCTGTGAAGGTTTGCGCAACTTAATCTAAGCTACAACCGGGGGATACACGGACCCGACGTCTTTTAAAAGAGGGACCAAAAATCATCTAAAAAAGGCAATTCGAAACCAGTTAACGTGTTTTCATACTAGAAATGGGATATCTTATAATATCCTTTGGATGGGTACTTTAGTAGTCGTATATTTTGTTTACACATATATGGTCCCCATGGGCGATCGGCAACCCTCCCCCAATGTTCTCCCCCATCCCCAAGTTTGGGTGGCCATATTTGACCCACTGTGAAGATCTCATATGCTATACCTACGTATTAGCCGCATACTACCTATACACTACCTATATGTACGGCCCATTTAATTTACAACGTATGTGCTGCCTTAAAGTACCTTATTGTAGCAATAATATACCAGCCGCTGTCCATCTCATTTGCTATACCAAAGTGATAGCCACACACTACCTCCACACCACTGCTCTAACCATGACCATCACTGGGGGCTTGCCGGGCCGTACCGGCCAAAGAGATATGATCCATACCCTTGATCCATACCCAAAAATGACAAAATGTATTGATCCACCAGGCCACTTTAGTATACCTGTTCAATAGGTCCGGATCGAGCCTCTACAGCATTTTAACGTTCCATGCCATACGGATCGCCGAAGGATTCATAACCGTTGAGCCCCATGCAAGTCATATAAGAGCTGGTTGGTGGTTTGGAACATGGCTTTGATTTTTCCATCCATATATTGGGAATCTCATAATCCCAACTGACTTTCATATTTTTCGAGTTTTATGACTTTCCCATCATATTGGGAATTTCATCCCAACTGACGTTCACTCATATTTTTCAGAGGGGTAGGTATACCACCAACCAGTCATCATCATTCACCATCATTAATGATCATTAACCATCATTAAATCACCATTAATCACCATTAACCACCATTAACCACCATTAATCACCACTTATAAGGCCAAGCAGCTCGGGTATCGAATGGCCATGGGCAGCCGACCGCGTCCAGCGTTCGAGGAAAACCTCATCGAGGTCACAGTGGAGTGTCCGCCACGATCGTGAAACCTTGGCGCTGTTTGCTCTGTTAAAAATTATGGAAAACCACCATGCTATTAATAGGTAAACCATCTATTTCTATGGGCCATCTATACCATGGCTATGTTAGTCATAGCCAGATGGTAAATGTTGTTGTTGTTTTTAGGAAATCGGTGAATCGACGTGTTTTATCTATGTTCGATAACGAATGATGTTAGGCTTTAGGGTAACCAGCATGTTTTTGGGGCATGTTGAAATAGATGGCTTTCTGGCGGTGATTTCACCACGGGTGGTGAACAATATAAACCCACAGAGGCGGGCTTTCTGGCGACCTGGCCAACTTTAAAAACGGAAAAACACAGTAATGATGAATGGAGCTACTATGCGTATTATACCATATAAGTTGTTCCAGTAATGTGAGTAAAAATTAATGGGAATTCCTGGATCCTGGGAGGTACTGTACCATATTTTTGGCCGTATTTTGTGGGGATATTCCCTTACATAGGCCTTATATAGGCCTTATATACGGCAGGTACCTCCAATTTAGGTTCCTGAAATGGCCATTGAAAAAATGATAATAACAATAATAAACCATCCCCCAAGTCACCACGAATAGGTGGTATAAATCATTCCCAAATGGAAATGGGTGGTTCATTATTGTTTTCCCACATTAATCGTTTTCGACATGACGAGATGTGTCCTGCAAGAAAATGTTAAGAATTTCCCCCGGCTGGGATGGCGATTTATCAAGACCGGCGGGAGAGGCGCCAATGCTGTTCTTCAAAGTTTGCACCCATCATTTTTTCCTCCTTTTCGCTCTACCTCAAAAAGTTACGGGCTCAAAACTGAAGCCCGCAACGGTCGTAACGTGTCGGGCGGCAGAATGTGCTTGCAGAGACAAAAAGTAGTGATGTGCGGACTTGATCAGACTTGTTGAAGCGGCATGCCAGCTCAGATCGGCGATCATCTATTTTTTGAGGTAGACGGCTGCCGAGGAGGGTGCAATTATGGCCCTGTGAGCCAGTTATTGCCATGTTGTGAAGCCATAACTCCTGCAACTTATGTTTCTCATATCACTTCAATGGGTTTTCAAATAGGCCAGTTATACCTGTGACACGGACCATAACTGCAAAATATATACGATCGATTTTTAAAAACCCGCCTGGCGGGCGCCAGACACTTCAACTGTTCGCGTCGCCAGAAAGTCATGGGACACAATCAAGCGAAAGTGGGACGTTTTGGGGGTTTTTTACATGTCCCTGACCTTCCAAAGTGTCAGTGAAACGAGAACTGAGAAGTTCAGGGTGTTGTTCATTAATGTCTGTGATTTTGTTTTACGTTTTTTGTTCACTTACTTCGCTGTACCAAACAATATGTGCATGTTTTTTGTTGGATACTTGTCATATTTTCTCCGAGTCATCCCCGCACTGAGAAACATGTTTTTTTCTGACATTGTTTCTGACCATCTGGAAGTATGTAAGGATATGCAGCATTCTATCTGACATTGCTGGCATATACTGTACTAGGCATATACTCTGACATTCTTTCTGGCAGCATTCCTTGTTGGCATCTATTCTGACATACTTTCTCGCATATATGCTGACATTCGTTCTGGCATTCTATCTGGCATCTATTCTGGCATAGCGAGCAGCTCAAAGCAGGCAACTTTACATTTCAAAGTCGGGACGCAATTACATAATTATGACAACACATCAGATTTAGGCTTGAATGAGTAAACAATACAAAATCAATTTCCTTTAGTTTTTTTTTGGCATAGTTCCTCAAATAAAACGTGGACCAGGGTCCTTTGGATACAGATATATCTTGGATTCGGCGTTTACTGTTTAGCTCTTTTTGTTGCCGGTTTCCACTTGTAATTCCATTTGTTTTGATAGGTGTACTTGGTACATGCATGCTAAACTCCTTGTTCCGAACAGTTTGAAACACAGGATCATATTTACCTCCAGCTCCATATCCATTTATAAGTTGGTGCTCCTACTCTTGGCTCTTTGATCTAGATGTATATACAGGTACTACCTAGTATACAGGTATTACACAGGTGGTTAAGGATGTAGCAATGTGCATTTGCAATTTAATTGCATGTGTTTCCGTTGCAACATTGTGCAAATCGCTGAGTCAATTCCAATTTACTTTCCCTGCGCAAGTAGTTGCAATGTTTGTCGGCATGTTTCATAGTAATTTGCTATGTCAATGCACCATCAAGGCAGACATTCTATGATTATAATTTCTTTGGTGAGGTTGCTCAATTGCTTCTATCACATGGTTTTGTGGCGGTCTGATTGCCAAGATGTACTTCTATTAACGTAATTTAACTTGTACCCCCAGCCATGACTTTTCAAATCATTAGTTGTTGCAAGCTATCGTACTTTGGTTTGGTTCTACTTGAATAGTTCTTCGGCTTGTTAGTATCTGGTTGGTGGTTTGGAACATGAATTTTATTTTCCCATCCAGTTGGGAATTTCATCATCCCAACTGACGACCTCATATTTGTCAGAGGGGTAGGGTTCAACCACCAACCAGTGGTTGCTTTAGCAAAAAACAGTTACAAATTAAACTTCCTATGGAAAAGCCAAGGGATGGCACCGATTTTGATCCACTTTGCCGTGCGTATACCAGTGCCATGGGCGATATACCTGACTCTCAGTGCATTGGTATCTTATATTTATAAATATGTCAAAAGGCAGTGTCTAGCTAGAAAGATCAGAGCATATGGATACTACGTAGTCAGAAATAACATGAAGGCAGTATCAATGTGATATATACGTGTGCATATATATAAACAAAAAGGTAATGGAGCTTGTATTTTGATAGTGTACATGCATTACATAACTATTTTTTGCATCGTATAAAAGTAACAAAACCAGCATTGTAAGATGGTTGCCGCAGCAGCTTGTGTGGCCAGGCAAGCATAAGAAATACTCAAACCATAGATGTCCTTCTCCCATTGGTGGGTTGATTAATAGAGGGGGTTGAACAAACCCCTTTAGCAACAGGTAAATAATGATAGATGGTATACCAAACCGGCCCCTCTATGTTTACCAGAAGGACAGTATTGACTCAAGCATAATCAAATGAAATCTTGATTGCCTGCAGTAATCGCTGGCAGCCAGCATCTCACAAGACCGTGCCACAAAAGCAAGAAGGAATCTCACCAAACAGTTTTGTTAATAGGATGCCTCCCTTGCATGTGCAGTGACATAACAAATATCCACGGAATATGTATATACAGTTGTAAAGGCTACTTATATACCACCAATACTACTGCTGTTTAATAGTAAAAAATGTCTACCCACCAATGTGTATATATATATATATATTTAGAGCTGCAGTCTAAACTGCAGCTTAGATGTGTTGATATAGCACATGGCTATGGTTTAATATGGAATATGCAAAGATTATATTCCTTATATCACAATGAACCCTCAGACACCAGCGCCTGCTTGAAGCTGCTATTTATACTGTGTGTACTCTGTACTTGTGACAGGATACTTACATACTATCTGAAACTATTCCAGCACTGAAACACAGCAAATGAAACTTTTCATAGCCTAGATCAAAGAACTGCCATAACAGGAGTACCATGGAGCGATTGCCCTTTTTCGATTTAAATTGCTTCGATGTTTTTTCCTTCCCATGCATTGTTCTATATTTTATCAATGTACTAAATGGAGGTTTCCAAAGTCAGGGGGTACCCCCAAGTCATCCAAATCTGACCATGTTCAAATATGTCAAGTTTCTCATGCTTTAAGTGCCGTGCTACATGTCGGTTCCACAAAATATATCCTCCTGGGTACCCGGAAAATCCATCTAAAAAAATGGATGAGAACTGGGAACTAGCTCTTTAGGAAACCGCCACTAATAGGCATTTTATTTTTCTGCCCTCGCTGATCTTGAAGCAGGAAAGAGTTCATTCATTGTCATGGAAGGTTATGAGCCTCTTGCATTATCTACCATGAATTTAAAGGGTATTTGGAATCATCCTGCCAGCACATTAAAAGCCAGCCATCCGGATAATATATGAAGGTGCATACCCGTATAGCGTCGCATTCTGAAGTTCTAAGTCCCATAAACCCGGTTATAAGTCAACTTTGCTAGGGGGCCTCACCTTGTAGATATTTCATATTCTATAGATAATGGGGTGTATAAGCAAACTCATGACTGCGGAGCATCACCTTTTATTGTCAAGAATCGTGATTTAAGCATCAAACATGCAAAAAGTAAGCATCAAAAACTTGGTAGCACGGATTGACACAACCGTGTGTTTTTGACATCCATGTGCCAAAACGCCTCACGTTTTGTCATTTTTTCAATGACCAATTTCTACATCAGACGACGAAAGGTTTCAAGAGCCTTTTTTTTCATCTCGCATGTGGTCGCCATGTCTCACTTAGACATATTGTGGCGATAGATCCACTGATAGATTCTATCCCAGAATCTAGCATTGATGGTTGGGCCTGTGCGGTTCTTCATCTGACTGTGGCAATTTTTTTGAGGTGGTACCAACAACGATCAATCTGTTGGGTTCCTGCAACTTTCGTTTTTCCTCGCATTCGCACCTTCCGAGTCCATTCACTACGCATGTGGACCACCGACTTCACAACGTAGCAAGCGTGCAAGAACGTTACATCGTAGCACTGCGTAGATGTGCAAGCGTGCAAGAACGGTACATCTGACGTAGTTCCGCAAGCGTACATGGACATTTTTAGCCCACCCCACCCCACCCCATTCCACCCCACCTCACCCCACCCCACCACCCCCCACCTATACTATAATTATACATGTGCGGTGACATCAAAAATCTCAACGCCTACACGGTTGTAGAAACACATGTCACCAAAAACTTGGACGCCAAGATTAGACTGAGGATTTAAGTAGCCTAAAACGGGATTGAACCGTAAAGCATAGGTCAATCTCGGTGAAGTGTATCAGCACGCGGTTTGCTTTGCGATTGTGATGGGCATACATCAATCCAACCAAGAAACATCAACTAAGAAAATATGCGTTGGAAGGTCTCTAAGTGTGGCAATGAGGCAATGGGTCACAACGGGCATGAAGCATGTGCAATTTTGAAGGGACAAGTTGCATCTGGTTATGGTTCCAAACCCTGCGTTTTTCTTGGCTTACTGGTTTGCTATGTTGATGGAAAGAATGAATTAGCAGCAAAACAACTGTACAAACCAGTATGTATAGCATTTGTGGCAGGAACCAATTATCAGTTTGACTTCGGGATAGAGAAACGTTGGCAGTTGTCTGTTTTCTTTTGCACAAGAATCTGTAGGCGGTCTACCTGTTTGTCAGTTGCGTCAGTAAATACCCTGCAGAAAGCTTCTCTTGCCACTATTTTTTGTCTTCGCTTGTAACCCAGGGGCGATCATCCGTGTATGGCTTATATTTACCTACCTTCGCCTTCAAAATGACCCCTAAATATGTTGCAGATCAAAGATTGTCACGTCACCATGGTGTAGTGATTGCCCAGACTACATCGACAATCTACATGCGAACAGTTGATACACGCTGCCACGGGGTATTTGACCCAATGAGTCAAAAATCCACCCTTCATCTCCGGTCAATCTTGCTTCACCAGCGATAACAGAAGCTCCGTTCTGCATGTGGGTGTGGCTGTCAAAAACAGATCATCATGTAGGTAAAGCACCCCCCAAAAGATAGAAAGGTAAAATCCTACTAAAATAGTGACGAGCGAAGTTTCTTTCTTTTCAAGGATTTGCTTTAGATGCTAGATGAATAGCTACGATGGCACGGAATGCCAGCCACACACCGCAGCCACAGCCTTGTTGGGCATGCGGCCATCTGGTCACCTGGGTGGAAGCCCATCTATCAAAACATTTAGGAGCAATCTGGCTGGCAAAATGGGACCAACTCCTCTCCAACTTGATGTGGTTGGGAGTGATGTTCATCAACCTGAGTCCAGATTCAGAATTTTGCAGCAGACGCGCTGATGGGAGTTGATCCCATTCGAGGCAAGAGCTTGTTGAACCACGGCCCCAGAAAAATGCGGCCATTGCAACAATCCAGAAATGAAGATAATGAGGAGCCTGAAAAAGGATTGGCCACTTGGCTGATTTTGACTTAAAAGGATTGTAATGTCTATCAATATTGAGCTGATCCGTACCCCACTTATGAGCCCTCACACTTCCAAGCGATTTGCTGAAGTGGCTTTGTCATGTTTTGGGCTCAAAAAAAGGATACCCCAGAACCCAAGGAAAAGTCCACATGTTCTTATCGAAATGACATGTTTTAGGGATTACCCCCATACCCAAGTCACAAGAAAGCCGTCTAAGTTCATACAGGCCACTGGGCCATTGGCAGAAAATATTTCAGGCTCAAGTCGAGGCTCTTCATTGTTTGGTTGGTGGTATTTATTATGTTCTGCCTTCAAAACTATGATTTCATTTTCTGATTCCATGAAAGTTAACATGTTGCTATTTTGAATGTGTACTTGCCTAATTACTTGCTTCATCTCAACAGAGTTCCCTCAATGCATTTTTTCGGCAAGCTCAACCACCAACCAACTAGACTGTTGCCATTGAAGATCCGGATTTCCTTTCGTTAGTGATGGGTGTGCAGCGTGCCAGTTGTCTGAAAATAGAGTCAGCTGTTATCAATTTCCCCACTAAGCCACACCATTTCAAGGTATATCCCATTTTCAGACACACCAGATTTTAGGCGGGCCAACATGAGTAGTTATTTACATATCATTATCATCCCCCTTACAATATCCCTTATAGATCAGTGCCACCCGGGGGGCGCGATTTATAAAAAATAATCTTGCCCCCAGGTTAAAACCCAAAAATGACAATTGCTTATAAATTGGAGTCGTTTGCAACAACGGGTTTGGGAAATTCCTTCTTGGAACTGTCATTTTATAAACCGCCCCTTTTTCTGGGGGTTATAAAATGGCAAACCCCTGCATCTCCTCAGGAGAAAACATGGGGGGCGGGGTCAGCATAAAAAAAATATATTCGTATATTTTTTTCTACATGTTGGGGTTATAAAATCATGGTTCCTTTTAAACTTGTCAAGGTTTGCACAGTTTTTGTTCTTATAAGATGCCCTGGAGGTGCCTTATAGAATGACAGTTTGTCACTTTCAGTATAAATTTGTGGAATTTCCACTCCCACCTTATAAAATGGATAAAATGGAATTGGACTGGGTCAAAAAAAGTAAATTTTTCGTCCATGATCTGTAAGTGATTTTTTTGGGTTATGGTCTGTCATATTATAAGCTGTTTTTTTTTTATAAAATGCTAATTGGAGTTCCCTATATTGCTGTAGCTTCGATAATTTCAATTTTATAAACAGGCATCCCCATGGAACTCCCATTTCATAAGGAATTTCTTATAGATCAGCGCCACCCGGGTTCAGCTTAATATTGTAAGGGGGATTCATTATCTATCTATCTATCTATCTATTTATCTATCTATCTATCTATCTATCTACCTACCTATATATGTATCTATCTATCTATCTATCTAGCTATCTAGCTAGCTAGTTATCTATCTATCTGTCTATCTATCTGCCTACATTCATATCATTGTTTTTCGGTTATATATATATATATATATACGCGCACACACACATTTTAGTCATATTTGAATTATGTTGTATTTGCATATATATATATATATATATATATGTATATACACATACATACACATTTGAAAATGTATATATTTAATATAAATATATATGCAATATACATATATACAAATATGGTGTACGATGGTTTGTTTTGCTATGTATGATATTTGGTCGATATAACAGATGTTGTTCTTTAATGGTATGGTGTGTGATGTATGCATTCGATTTTATATTTGATGTGTGTTTGATTTGATATTCAAGATTCATTGAATACAATGCATATGTTTTAATGCAATACACTACTGTGTATGTTTTTGACATATATTGATATGTGTATATCATATACATGTACCATATGTTCGATATATGATTGAAAGACATATGTTGTACATCTACACAGTTGTACTTTAGGCATATGCGCTAAAACATGTAGCCATATATCTACATAGGGTAAACCATTTATATATATATGATTATGTTTACACATACATATATGTAGTGTACTGCATTATATTTAACTGTTGCTTATTCATACTGTATTTTTTGCTTTTTTATTTGTGACGTTTTGTTTTTTTCGTATTGTGTATATATATATCATACTATGATATGACAATGTTCTTTTTTATTCAAAAATCAATTGTGCATTGTGATATATATGTATTATATGTTGTAGTGCTTTACCGTTTTTTATTTCAATTGTGTTTTTTTTTTCATATGTATATATATATATATATATACACATATACAATATTTACTTTTTTAATATTATGTATATAGTGTATTTTTTGTATGTTCAGTATGTGTTTTTCTGCATTTTTTAGTTTATATATATATATGTTATTTATTCATTATATATTTTTGAATATATACGTTATATATATATATATACATAGATAGATGTTTTTTAATCTATTAATATACATTATATTTGATTTTATGTTTTAATATATATATATATATATTTATTTCTTTTATGTTATTTATATAATACTATACTATATTTTTCCGCGCCACTTAGAGCGAGCACGGACGAGGTACGAGGTAGACGGTAGACAGGGCAAAGTCACGCCCCCACGAGGTGAGTTGTTTTGCTTACTTTTTGAGTGGACGATGGTCAAAAAACTTTTCGGAGGCAGTTTTTTCTTGTTGTTTGGTCGCAAGTGCAATGCTTCTATCAGGTCTAGAGGCGAATATGTTGTTCAGTGTGTGAAAAGTTTTTGTTCACATAGCTGAGGGTATGTTTTTTGAGTGGACGATGGGCAAAAACAATTTTCAGTCAGGTTTTGTTTGTTCTGGTTGTTTGGTCGCAATTGCAATGCTTCTATCAGGTATAGACGGTATAGAGGGAAATATATTTTTCCGTCTGTGAACAGTTTTTTTTCACATGCTGCTTGTCGTAAAATAAGAGGTGCCGCCGTGATCTGCATTCCCCAAACCTAATTTTTTTCGAGGCGAGGTAAAGCGTCACACATGCGAACAAACGAGGTGCGAATTATTCCAAGTTGGCCAGGTTTTTGGACATTGTACATTAAATATTTATTTTACATCTTCGATATTTGTCATTTTTTACATAGTACATTTAATATCAAATAATACATACAGTTTAATATAATATAATAAACTATATTATAATATAAAGTAAAGACATTATATAAACTAATATTATGTCATATTATATGATATAATAATAATATATATATATATATATTATTGTTCATTGTTTATATTGTTTATATTATTTGTGTTTCGTATTTTGTATGTTTTATATATATATATATGTATGTTTTTTGTTTAAAAGTATATTATTTTAATAATATTATATTACATATATATATATATATCCCTAAATCTGTTTACTATTCACTATAGTGTATTTATATATATATATACACATGTTTTTTTTCATTTGTTTAAATGTATGTTATACTATTTATCTTATATAATTTATATTTCCCGGAAACATTTATATATATATATATTATTTTTTGTGTACAGATTTGATTCCTTCATGGTTGGCCGCCTAAACTGAGCGCGTTTCTCTCGTTTCACTGTTTCACAACGCGCCTTTTGCACTTATTGAAGGTCGACAACGTGCCGTACGATGCGTTTCACAACGAGGCATCACTGATGATTTTGAACCATCTTTAGGTGGATCACACAGGGCACCGTATATGATGATCCACCTAAATAGAACACAAGGGATTTATGATGATTTGGATCTATGTTCATGATATGGGTGAACTATGAACATAGACCCAAATCATCATTCAAATCCCTTGTGACGTGAACAGAAGGGGATTCCACGGGTTTCGACTCAAAGCCATATGGTATTGATAGAACCAGTGAGAGGTTGACCTCATTGTAAACAGTTGGAAAAGTACTGTAGGGGGGATCATCCCCTAAAATGGTTTATTTATGCGTCTGCGAAACACGAGGTGATTGAAGGGATGTTGTGAATACGTCACGTGCGTCGACCGTGCCATAGATGGCATTTAAAACAGTTTCCCCTTCGATTCGCGCGCCCGAGGACAACGACTGAAGCGAAACGATACAAAAGTTTTCACTGTTTTGGGGGAAAAAATAAAAATCAACCAGATATAACCAGATTTAGGGGTACCATGGGGTAGCTTATCTGTAGACAAAGCCGACTGGAACAATGGATTTCTGGTCGTTCCGAATTGTTCTAATTTGCCGGGGATGAAACATGATGATCCTGATCGACGAATACTGAAGAGGTCGAAACCACCAACCAGGTTTGTGTTTACCCTGTGGTAAACTCACAGTTTGCTATAGAGTATCACCATTTTGAATAGGTAAATCAACAAACTAAACGGTTTATTTTCAATAGTTATGCAACAAAATACCAGAGGGTATGTTTTTCTTTTTTGTCTACAAGAAGTGATTTTTCTGTAGAACTGCTTGGTGATTTCATCTTTTCGGTGAAACTTGGAAACCATAAAAGCTGTGGTTTGTTTTTTGGGACGGGTCATCTTCCAAATGTTACCATATTTTGAGATAAACATCCGATTGGTACCATTTTTGGGGGATGTTAACAGAAGGGAACGAGGGTATGACCCATAGCTGCCATAGCTATTAACAATCATGAATCAATTGTTTTCCGCAAAATTATCCCACTTCGAATCTATTTTTCATGTGAGTTCTGCGAATCACAATCTATTTAAGAGCTTCTCAGTAGATTGTTGCTTCAAATCCAACATCCGGTATGCGGGTCAACCTAAGTTCGGTAGTTTATACTTGTTTATTGATCCGTCATGATCCGTCATGATCCGTCATAAACGAAGCAATTTCTGTGCATCTGCACGACGCGGTGTGGGATGGACAGCCGTTGGTTTCTGGGGGACAAGGATGGGGGTTTCCCCAAAAATGCTTTCAGGAATCAGGGAAGATCTACACATGGGGTGTTTCCATTGTTTTCTTCAATGGCATTTTCTAACACATCATGGGGAATCAAGCCCTTTTCTTAAGGTGACCCAAGCTGTACATATGGAGATGGGATCACCATCCAGCTCTTGGGGTTTCCACAAGCCGGTCATCCATGACGACTGGATGACTGGGATCCCCTATGACTTTGGAAACCTCCATTGTATTTACCATTATCAACCATTACTAACCACTTTGAACCACCGTATCTCCAGCATATCTCCATCATATCATATCTCCATCTACGTTGTGTCAAGGTCAACGCATCCAGGGAGAGATCATCGAGTTGCAGGAGACGTCGGAATGTTGGGGTCATGCCTCGGTTGGCTTAGATTCAGCCCATAGATGCCACCGTGAACCTAAATATATAGGTCTGGTTGGTGGTTTGGAACATTTTTTAATTTTCCATATATTGGGAATTTCATCATCCCAACTGACTTTCATATTTTTCAGAGGGGTAGGTCCGGGTAGGTATACCACCAACCAGTATAGGTAATTTGCCATAGATATCCATAGATCTAACCTCATTGACATCTGCCATAAGCATCCACCATAGTTCACTAGTATAGTTGGCCAACCTAGCTACCTAGATTGCCGGTCAACTTGTGCCCGAGATGGTGCAATTTGCTGCTTGGATGGATGTGTATCCTCAGCATCATAACTGTGTAAGAACCCATATGGGCGATAGATGGTATATATATATATTATTTATTTATTTTTATTTATTTATTTATTTATGTTGTTTAATGTATTTATGTATGTTTTAAAACTATATTATATATATATACACAGGTTATATATGGATTATATATATATATATTAGTTGGTTCTGGAGCTTTTACCATTTTTTGGATGCACATCCAACTCGAGTATGATGCTGTAACCCAGAATGTCAACAGATATTAGTGTTCTTTCATTTTGCCAAAAGAGCAACGCTCCCAAAAGAGCTTGGGACATTCCTTAGGTACACATTCGATGGACTGTGGCCTAGCCTACTGCGAAGAAAGAGCAAAACTATGAGCATCACTTGGCCAGATGATACATTACTAGGTCAATCTTGGATGGATACTTGAATCCAAAATAGTCTTTTGGTATCAATGGGATTATCTACGTTCACCAGCTAAGATTTTTTTTGCAGGGTATCTGGCTGATTGGCCATGCTTATCATATTCTCCTGTCATCAAACATGGCGGAAATCCCCGAACCGATCATATGATCACCAGAGGATAATCCGCAACAAAATCATGTCAAGTTGGTTTTATATCCCATTAGGATCCATAAGGTTACATATAATACATATATATATGTGTGTTTTTTTTGATATGATATAAAATACTAGCATATATATATGTATAATAAACATATACCATGCACATATATATTTATATATGTATGCAAAATATGTATAACTATATATATACAATGTGGGCCCCCCAAGATAGCAAAGTTGGTTTACAACTACAATAACTAGTGTTTATGGTACTTATGACATTTATGACTATAGTTACATGGGGTTATAAAACAAATGTAATGTCTGGTAAAGTAACAGTTCGCTATTGAAAATGGTGATTTAGTTCGTGGATTTACCCATTAAACATGGTGATTTTCCATAGTTATGTTAGTGTACCAGAGGGTATATAATATATGTATGTATGTATATATATATATATGTTTCTCTTCCAGCCCACTGGTGTCTTAGGGCGAAGAACGAACGACCCTGGGCCGGGCGCAGCAGTTGGAACGTGAGGCAGGGGATAGCCATCCGGCCATCCGCGGTTGGCGAAGCCCAGAGTTCTCGCCCGAAAGCAAGGTTGGATTAAGGTTTAATAACGGAGATATGCTGGAGAGATGATGGTTAATAGTGGTTAATAGTGTTAATCATGGTTGATAGTGGTTGATAATGGTTGATAAAGGTTAATAATGGTTCAGAATGGTTAATAATGGATAATGGACCAATTAACAGTTTTTTTTAAATAGGATACCCTCTGGTAAACTCACAGTTTGCTATGGAAAATCACAATTTTGAATAGGTAAATCTACTATTTCTATGGGCCATTTTCAATAGCAGACTGTTAAATTACCGGAGGGTAAGTCCAACAACTGCTGTTTATGGTAAGTATAACATAGTACAATTATGTATAACTGTACAACCATAGTGGGATGTATAATGATGTATAAACAAAACTACACAGAGTTGTAACTGGCCAAGTAAAAACTGATCTAAGAGAGATATAAGCAGCTAGTTGCAGGAATTATTTCATCCCATGGCCATAGGTGCAACGATGTGGTTTTGACCATTTTTCAAAAGTGGAAAAATCACTTTACTTGAAAATATTGGATCTTTAGCCTCAGGGGGAATGAAACTTACATCTCCAAAAGATGGAGTGTTACTTCCCAACAAAATGATTAGCCATTGTAGCCATGCAAAAATGATGGGACATGCTGGAGGTGAAACTCCATGAATTTTGGATAATTAACGTCCAAATCCATGGTGGAGTTCGAAGTTGGAAGCAAGATGGGAATGGAGATTTCAGCAAGATACATAGGCATCTAGTCAAAAACACGAAAACATTGTAACAACAGAGTAACTTATTCCATAAAAATGTTTAAGAATAATCTTCGCAGTTGATATATATATATATATAGTATGATTGTATGTATGTATGAATGTATGTATGGATTGATCGATGGACGCATGGATGTATGCATGTGCATGTATGTAACAGCAATGCACATATCCCAAGAAAGTCGCAAGCACAAGCAACATCAATGCATACTATCAAACCATCGAAACATACCTTGGATTCTACAACAAGTCTTCCATTGAGGTCGAAAAAATCGAAATTGGCATTTTGTTCGAAATGTGTTTCACATGTTTTGCCTCGAGAATTTTTACATCAACGTTTTTGAAAAACGCCGCCAGCTGGCATTGTCAGAGATCCTCTCGGGATCTCCTGGGATCCAACATATCTCCCCAAAGATACAGCCAGGTCATCAAAGGTCTGGGATATTAATGTTCCATTCCATTCCGCCGCTTGGAGTCTCCTCGCGCGGGCATGCAGACAAAACAAATTCAGGCCTTATGCTCTCTGATAGTCAGGCAGATATGACTGCAGAGTAAAGGCCTCAGATTGACTGCACATATGCGTGAGCCAATTCAGCTGCGCATGATCTGGGGAAAAAATTTCCGCGACACCATCACGGTGAATCCTGTGACGTAGCCCTTTCAGGACTGCCACCAGGATGCTCCTGCACAGGGCGCTGGGATATTCCTTTGCCCGTGCAGTCAGGAAACGTCCATCAGATCCGCGTCCTCGTAGGCCGCAAGTCGGCCGGGTGCGCCATGGTTCAGCTCCGTCGATCAAAGCACGGCCAACCACTTCCGGGGGGCCTAGATGAAGAGCACGGAGCGTTGTGGGCTTGACGCCAACGGCTCCATAGAGCCATTGGTCAACCCTGTGTTGGCAAGCTTCCCGGATCCTCATGCACCAATCGGTGTGGCATTGAAGCCTCCACACTGAGACTTTCTCATCCGCTTGTGGTTCCGCTGGGTGTTCCATCAAACTGCCTCCACCAGCTTGTGCAACGGAAACCTCGACCTGCAGAGAGTTGAACATGAGCTCGGTGCCGGTGTCAACCTGACGCAGCTCTCGCGGGGTTCGGTTGTGGAGGCACCACGGAGCTTCACGAGTCCGGAGCGGCCGAGGGCCGCTTTCATCTGCTAACTTGATGTTTCTGGCAGCAGAGAACGTCTCACATGCTAAGACCACAAAATGCAGATATTTTCACTTTAGGCACTTAATGAAGATATTAGTAGTTATATGAACTTATCATAGAAGTGATTTTTCCTTATTTTGACTAATTTTCACTTATTTTCACTTATTTTCACTTATTTTCACTTATTTTTTTAGGATCAGATTTGATTATAGACGATGTATTTTTCTTTTATACGTTTTTTGAAATTAGCCGTCGGTTTTTTTCCTTTGGAATAAATGATATGTTTTGTCTTTCTTTCAGGAAAGGTATGCTGTCAGGAAAGGACACTTTCTGTAGTGAACAGTTTCTGGGAAATATAATTTAAGGAAAGGACAGTTTCTATATTGAAAACTTCCTGTGAAATATAATTTAAGGAAAGGACAATTTCTGTAGTGAACAGTTTCTGTAAGGTATACTGTCAGGAAAGGACAGTTTCTGTAGTGAACAGTTTCTGGGAAATATAATTTAAGGAAAGGACAGTTTCTATATTGAAAACTTCCTGTGAAATATAATTTAAGGAAAGGACAATTTCTGTAGTGAACAGTTTCTGTAAGGTATACTGTCAGGAAAGGACAGTTTCTGTAGTGAACCGTTTCTGATGAATATAACTTAAGGAAAGGTTAGTTTCTATAATGAAAACCCCCTATGAAATATAATTTAAGGAAAGGACAGTTTCTGTAGTGAAAACTTCCTGTGAAATATAGTTTAAGGACAAAACAGTTTCTGTAGTGAACAGTTTCTGGAAAATATAATTTAAGGAAAGGACAGTTTCTGTAGTGAATAGTTTCTGTAAGGTATACTGTTAGGAAAGGACAGTTTATGTAATGAAAACTTCCTGTGAAATATAATTTAAGGACAAAACAGTTTCTGTAGTGAACAGTTTCTGGAAAATATAATTTAAGGAAAGGACAGTTTCTGTAGTGAGTAGTTTCTGTAAGGTATACTGTTAGGAAAGGACAGTTTATGTAGTGAAAACTTCCTGTGTTAAATATAATTTAAGGAAAGAACAGTTTCTGTAGTGAACAGTTTCTAGAAAATATAATTTAAGGACAAAACAGTTTCTGTAGTGAACAGTTTCTGGAAAATATAATTTAAGGAATTGACAGTTTCTGTATTGAATAGTTTCTGGAAAATTCAGAAAATTCAGAAAACCCAAAAATTCAGAAAATTCAGAATCCAGAAAATTCAGAAATCTTAAAAATCTAGATTCCAGAAGATTTAGAAACCAAAAAAGGAATCTGGAAAAAATAGAAAATCCAGAATCCAGAAAATTCAGAAATCTTAAAAATCTTGATTTCAGAAAATTTAGAAACCAAAAAAATGAATCTAGAAAATTCAGAATCCAGAAAATTCAGAAATCTTAAAAATCTAGATTCCAGAAATTTAGAAACCAAAAAAAAGGAATCTAGAAAATTCAGAATCCAGAAAATTCAGAAAACTCAGAAAATTTCAAAAATTTAGAAATTCAGAATTTTCAGAAATTTCAGAAATTCAGAAAATTCAGAAAATTCAGAAATTCAGAAAATTCAGAAAATTCAGAATTTATATATAAATTTATATATATATATATAATTCAGAAAATTCAGAAAATTCAGAATTCAGAAAATTCAAAAAAATCAGAAAACCAGAAAATTCAAAATCCGCAAAAAAATAGAATCTGGAAAACATAGAAAATCCAGAATCCAGAAAATTCAGAAATTTATCTAAAAAAAAACAGAAAATTTAGAAACTAAAAAACTGGAATCTAGAAAATTTAGAAAATTCAGAAGCCAGAAAAATTTGAAACCTTAAAAATCTAGATTCCAGAAAATTTAGAAACCAAAAAAAAGAATCTGGAAAAAATAGAAAATTCAGAATCCAGAAAATTCAGAAATCTTAAAAATCTAGATTCCAGAAAATTTAGAAACCAAAAAAAAAATGGAATCTGGAAAAAATAGAAAATCCAGAATCCAGAAAATTCAGAAATTAAAAAAAAATAGAATCCAGAAAAAATATAAAAACAAAAAACAATAGAATCCAGAAAATTCAGGAAATCAAAGAAAAATAGGCTCCAGACAATTTAGAAAATCCTAAAGAAAATAGAATCCATATTTTTGTAGAAAACCTAAAAAAATAGAATTCAAAAAATCTAGCCAAAACAAGTTAGAATCCAGAAAAATTAGAAAACCAAAAAAGAAAGAGAATCATTTTTTTTTATTTTTCTTCTTTTGGTTCATCATATTTATATTTTGAATTTCATGCCAATGTGTCAAAGTTGCCAGAAGCAGATGAAGATGACTTTCAACAGTTTGATTCATTCTTGCATTTTTTTCTGCAGCTGCAACTCTAAGCTTCTTTGCTTCTTCTGTGCAAGAAAGGTTGTTGAGAGAAATTTTTAGCCTGACATTGTTTCATATCCAGGAAGCATGCACTCCAGAACTTTATCTATTCTTTTAAAACTTCATGACATTTCCAAAAACGATCCTTCACAGGAAATGTTCTTAACACAAAACATTTTTTTCTTGGGAGGAACTATACCACAAAAAAAAAAATATGGCAGTATTTTTCAGAGAATAGTTCCCTATAAGAAAATATTTTTCCAGGCAGTAACCGGCAGAGAACTGTTCCCTACCAGAAAAATAAAAAAAACAGGCAGTACCCTTGAGAGAACTGTTCCCTAAAGAAATAAATCTTTCCAGGTAGTATCCTGCAGAGAACTGTTCCCTACAAAAGAAACTCTTTCCAGGCAGTATCCGATCACATCTACATTCCTGTAAATCATCCATGAAAAATGCCGAAAAAAAGAAAACATCCTTATTTTCTCTTATTTCACTTCTTTTCACTTATTTTCGCTTCGTTTAACTTACTTGCAAATAATAACCGCCTATATTTGCTTATATCTTCATTATTATGTTATAAGTTCACCTAAAAAATTAGAGGAACTTAAAAGAACATATTTTCAGATCTCATATTTAAACAAGATATTAGGAGGATAATAGTAACTTATAGTATACTTATAAGTTCATTAAGTGCCTGAAGTGCAAATATCTGCTTTTTGTGGTCTTAGTGGTGGGCCTGTTAACGATGCCGCGATGGCACCGCCTTTTGCCATACCCAGAATAAGGTCATAGTTTGCACCTGAGGACAAATCACCAAACACTGGGTCAATCGCCGTGTCGACGGCAATCATCTTCACTGGGTATTCTGGCAGGAGCTTGGCACTCAAATGCTCCAACCACCAGTGGCAATCTCCAACTCGTCTGCGTCCACTAAAGAGGTGGATGATGAGAATAGTAGGTCGACCCTCAAACAAAATAAGAGGAACCTTAATGGAAGGGGTAAAACAAACCTTATCCTCAAACACAGGCAAAAGGAGACGCATCTGCAAACTGCATGGGTCAGGAATAGGTTCGAGCTCACATCGTGAATGCCTATTCACCTTGTCATCGGCCGTGATCGGCTGGTAGGCCTCATCCATGCGTCGCCGCCAGCAAATCAGTTGACCAATGTGGGATTCAAGAAGCAACTCTCTCAAGGCTTTGTCAATGTGCAAGAAGAGATCCAAGTTCACGTTCCAAAATCTGTCCCTTTTCACATGGTCGAGGATCCATACACATAGTGCCCATTCGCCTATCGGCGCCGGTGCAACCTCATGAGCAAAGTGAGACGCCAAACCAGTGAGCCGAAAGATGACATCGTTGACAGCTTCGGCTCGCATCTCTGATTGGGTAAACAAAACGTCATCAAATTGCTTGAAGAGCTGTCTGGTCCAGTCCGTCTCAATGTTCACAGGCAAGCCTTCTTCTCTCCAACGCATCTGCCAAACTTGATCTGCTGCTTCCCTAGAACAAAGCTGAACTTCTCGTGAAGATGGACAGAAGCCACCCGCATCGCCGGCTGGCGATGAAATCTCTCCTGCGTGGGCATCTCGTCAATGTCGGGCGCAGTGAGTGATGGTGCACTTCTCCAAGTTCATTTCTCGTAGCATCCATTGACGTGTCGACGACTATGTCTAAGGTGCTGTTGAAGGCGCTGCGAGCTCCAAAAGCAAACATTGCACGCATTGCAAGTCGTAGAGGTCATCATGCTACGCTCCTCGGAAATCTCTTCATGTGCAAGCCAGAGATGCACTTGCAACTGATGGAGTGTACCAAACTTGCTTGCGCATCGTCGACAAACAAAGGTTGAAATCAGGACGTCAGTCTGCGAGGGAGGCAAGGAAGATGAAGGTGACTGTTGCAAACATGCTTTCAATTTCCAATGTGCCTGAACCACTCTGCCAATCACAAAGCCTTGCTGTAGCGCCCGATAGTAAAGCCGTCGAACCAAACGAGGACCATCTGCTCGATGTGTAGACAGCCATTCAAAGAGGTCTGGTAGCGGAGCATTGCGTGGGTCCCATCCAAAAAGAGCAGGGTCCATGGTTTGAAGCCAGCATAGAGCATGTCGCAAGGCTGGAATCCATGATGCCTGATGCTTTTCAGTTGCCGTGACAACATCGACAATCGCGTGCGGGCAATCATTGATGAAATGGAATGCGTGAAGCAAACGCATTTTCGCCAAACGAAGAGAAACAGAAGGGAGACGCCAAAGAAGAAGCACTTGTTGGTCGGACAACATATCCGACGTCCAGCAACCGTTGGCGATGATGGATCGAATCCATTTCATGTACTGCCCGTGAATCCGGGTGATTTGGCGATGGCTTAACAGTGGCCAGCTTCCAGCGCCGTAGAAAAGCACCGGAGCGACAAGTCCTTCAAGTAGTTTGAGTCTTGTGCCGCTGGCAATGTGTTTGTTGGCCAGTATTGGTCTGCGCACCTGATGGTGAGCTGCAATTGCTTTGGTGAGGCGGTGATGAAGCTCAGCTGCGATTGTCCCATCCGCTGAAAACATGGTGCCAAGATGTTCGTAGCGTGGAACACAGCGTAGCACCTGCTCCATGTTGAGCACATGAATGGCACCTTGACGTTCACCAAACCAAAGTTGCCGTTGGGCTTGTGCACCGTCACCTCTAAAGGCAATCACCGCTTCCGTCTTCTTGGCATGCATGTTGAGGATGAGCCCAAAAGTCTTGCCAATGCGGACCACCTCCTCCAGAATTTCCTGAACGGTCTCAACAAGAGTGTTGGCTGTAGTGGTCACCACCGGGATCGCCAAATCGTCGATCCATGCTACCACAGGCATACTCAAGCCCATGACACGCCATGCATCCTGTATGTGGGGCAGCATTTGTGAACCAAGTGTATCGGTGGGCCTCACTCAAAAGTCGAGCGGTAGTCAGGGGAACACCATGCAGTTTGGATCTGCCATCACATCGTTGCTGGATCTCAGGAATAGAGCACCCTGCTTGTTCAAGCACAGTTTGTAATCTCTGTGGCAAAGCGGTGCCCATGTCAAACACAATTTCACGTATCAGCGAGTGAAATGCGCTCTTGATGTCCAGAAACAACACACATGATGACAAGTGTTTGTTGGATGCATGATGTGCGCAGGCTCGCAGGTATTGTGTCGCGAAAAGAGTGGACTGATGTGCAAAGCCGCCAAGTTGTAGAGGAGCACTCCGCAATGACAAATGAGGAATATATTGCTGTCTCAACATAGCGTGTGAGAGCTTTGCAATGCCGTCGAGAAGTGCGATTCCCCTCATGTCAGCGATCCGATTGCTCTTCTGCTTTTTGCTGATGGTGTGGATGAGTCCGCCTTTGAACTGCACTGGTTCTGCTCCTGTCAGCCAGATCTTCATCAGCAGTTGTGTCAAAGCTGGAGCGTTGTCAACACCATGCTGGCGAAGCGTCTCAGGAGAAATCTGGTCGAGACCTGGAGCTTTCTGAATCTTCAGCCTGGCGCAATGGTTCTCTATGGCTGCTCTCGTAGGAAGATCACGAAGAGGAACTTCAAGCGGAGCATCATACATGTTGTGCTGTTGGTTGCGCCAGCATTCGTGCAGGAGGTCCGGATAGGTTGTGGTCTCTCCTGCCTCAAGAAGATTGCGTGACGAATAGCAGCCCAAAGCCGCCGTGAGCCACAAAAGGACTCAGAGCCAGCTTGGGCGGCCAAGGACTCGTAAAAGTCCATGTCGTCCTGTCTGACTGCAATCACGACACGTGGGGAGAGGTCGGCAAAATGTGCTCCATGAACTGCTTCAAGTCGGTCACAATGTCGTAACCAAGGTTGGAACTGGACTTCACATGGATGCTGACTGCGCCAACTGTCAAAAACTTGCCGCAGAACTGCCTGTCTCCGGTGTCGTCTGATCTTGCCCAGTTGATGTCGATGAAATCGTTTAGCAGCAATCAGTTTGATAGTGTCTGCAGAAAGGTGCTTTTTGCGCATGACCTTGTTGGACTGAGTGGGTTGTTGCCAAAGACTTTGTAGCACTGCTGCATGAGTGTGGACATCAGTCGCCCAGGTAGGATATGGCGCCACTTCGGTCACTGTAAAAGGCGGTCGTTTCCGCGGCAATGCCACATGATGAAAGTCGATGGGCACAAGGGCTCGTACACAGGCATGATCCTCACGACGTAGTGATAAATCAATTCGCTCGTCAATCCAGGTAGACAACTGAGCTGAGCGCAAAGCTTCGGAGCACGCAACGTAGTCGAGCCTGGCTTTAGTGCCTGTTGGGTGTGTCCAGGTCATTCCTTCTCCATGATGATGTTCAGCAAATGTCTGAGGCAAGAAGAGAGATCGTGCCAACAACCAACGATGAAAGTGTAGTCCCTTTTCATTCTCAGTGGTTGCCTGATAATCGCCGACCGCCTCTGTGTTTGATGAGCCAAGGCGACTATTGGCATCCGCAAGCACAATGCACTTCCAACTGAGGTAAGCCTGCGGTATAGCGGCTGAAGTAGCCGTCCAAAATTTGCTGAGGGTCGCTTCGTCGTCATCTGTGGGTGCGTGTAGCACAATCAAAAGCAAACGAAGCCCACCGCAGGCAAGTCGTACGACAAGACGACGAGAGCTTGCGTGCAAGATGAACAAATGACTCTGTTCAATATCAAGACGGAGTTGATCATCATGTAAAGTCCTCTTGACCCAAAGTTGGACGCCTCCATGACCACGTTTCTGAGCAGGCGCGGAAAGTACATGAAAGTTGTCTAACATGGTGTGCCCATCCAAACGCGACCTAGTCTCTTGAAGACCAATGATCTGCAAATTGCAATCATGGAATTGACGTGCAAGACTTTCAGCACGAGCGCTCATGTATTGTGAAGCATAATCTTGCTCTGGGTAAAGCGTGAGGACATTCGCTGTACCAACATGAAGGTTCAAGTGCACCATTTCACGGGGTCCATCAGGTTGTAGATCACGACGCTTCATAGCAGGATGGATTGCTGCATGAGGCTCGCTCATCAATGGTTGGGCAATGTCCAAACGCCATCGAAGGTTGACCAACGGAGGAGCATCAGGACATCCTTGAAGAGAACGTTCAAAGAGCCATAGCCATTGGATCATGTACAAGTCAGTGCCGTCAAAGGTGCATTGTTGATGAAATTCAGCAAGGTCAAGCACTGTTGCTGCATGATTCAGCGTGTGTTTGCAAAGAGCATCAGCGGCTTCATTCCATGGATGGCCTTGATGACTTCGAAGATGCGTCCAGGTGAGGGCCGCTGATAAATCAGACTCAATCCAATGCAATAAGGCTCTCATTGGCATTGTGATCACCACCTTGGCGTCCTTGAGCAATCCCTGCAACGTGTTGACAATCAAACGCAAACTCATACCAAGGCTTCATACCCTTGTACTCGGCAGATAGCTGAATACACCATCGAATAGCCAGCATCAGGGCTGTGGCTTCAGCACGTGGTGCTGAGGGCGATCCAAGGCAAGAAGTTGTTGCGAAACCACCCCATCTGGGTCCATCTGCCGTAGTCACAATAAGGACGACTGCTGCAGCAGCCTGACCAGAACCTCTGTGAGACGAGCCATCAGTGTAGAATGTGAAGCCCTCTGGTATGTCATCTGACCAGTCACGGATATCACCAAATGCTTCTGAGGTGGATGAATGCCAATCACAAAATGCTCGGTCAAACATGGGCTGAATGGGTGGAAAACTACGCAATTGATTGCGCAGAAAGTCAAGACGTTGACAATCAATTTCAACCCAAACGGGTGGTGCAGGGACCGGGACAAGTCGTTCCAGCTGAATCTGTGTACGGGTTGTAAGGTGATGCTGTAGCATTGAGGTGGCATCATCACATGCTGCATTCGTGTTCTCTCCGTCATAATGAGCTGATGATGAGGTCTGTGCACACACTGTCAATGCAGCACCATGCTGAAGTTCAACCTGGGGGATGTCCGTTATGTCACGGTCGCGCCACCAAGTACGCAGTCCATTTGGTTGTTGCCCACGGTGAAGACCTTGTGCAAGGAGAAGCATCAAATGCTGATGCGGCTGAGAGCAGGGAAGTGTGTAACACATCAAAACTGCATCGTCTGCACAAACTTCGCCTCCGTATACTGTGGCCAAAACGGAAACATGGTCAGGTTGAGGATTTTGCACAATGATCAACTGTGCTGCTGCATCAGGATCTCCTGCTCCAACATGTGTCTCAACAATATGACAGCTCCATGGCAAAGTTGGATCAAGAAGGTCATCCCATGCGGCGATAATCGCAGTCATCCAATCAATGCTGTCCTGCGGCAGCAACACAAGTCGCCCGATGCCGCTGTGTGGGCGCCGTAAATGGTCACTGAACCAAACTTCCAAATAAATGCCAGCCTCCAGGGTAGCAGGTTGCATCCCATTCGATCGAGAAAGAAACGAATGCAAGTGCCCTGTAAAAGAGGCAAGAGCATCTGGCGGTGCTGTCT
Source organism: Cladocopium goreaui (assembly GCA_947184155.2). Lineage (NCBI taxonomy): Eukaryota > Dinophyceae > Suessiales > Symbiodiniaceae > Cladocopium > Cladocopium goreaui. The sequence continues at coordinate 129,443 of CAMXCT020000464.1, read as the reverse complement.
GATATGAGTGCCAGGTGCCCGTAGGGTGCTGTACTGATGAGGATGTTGACGAAGCAACTGCGCCATGAGGAACAGGACAAAGTACCATTTGAGATGAGCACAGTTGAGCAACTTCGGACATCAACATTTGATCTGACGGCAAAGGACGATGCGTACCAAATGACAGCGGCTGTTGGACAAAAGTTGAGACGTCTTCATCAGGATGTTGTGGATACGCCCTGCGCTCGTAATCGTCAGCTTCAGTCATGCCATCTTCGTGTTGAGGACTACGTGGTCGAGCATGATGTCGAAGTCGTTTCTGTCCTCGTTGGTGTCGTGATTGGCTAACACATGACCGGGTGGAAACAGTCAAGGCAGCATTCGGTTCTGGAGGCACTGCGAGTCTCAAGTAATCGCCGTGCTCAAGGAAGAATGTTCCGTGGCGCTGCAGTTTGATAATCTGGTGATTGCGCCACATCAAACATTTGGATCTTTCCTTTTCGCAATATGTCTCAAGCCCAAGGAGACGGAGCAGAGTACGACGATGAACTTGATGAGGCAGTGACAGACATCTCCTAGAGGTAGAATGGTCTGTGGAAGGCCAATGTTCGTGAAACTCAATGTCAACGAGGACAAGTCGATGCACCGAGCCGATCGGCAAGTCACTGACTGTTTGCATGAGCAAAACTTCAGTATGAGCTGCTTGTAAATCTGCTGGACGATGTTCCACGTGATGACAAAAGGTGATGTCATCTTCATCAACGTTGGTTAGGGCTGAAACACGCTGCTGAAATGTGAAAGCATCATCCCAAGGCAAATATCCATGAAAGACACGCCGCCGTGTACGAAACACGTGTGTGAATCTCCAATCCTGACCAATGTCTGCCGCTTCATCAGCGCTTGAACTGGATTCATCATCATCCTGCTCAGGTTGCTGTCCATGTTCGTGATTTTGAACTGCTTGGGGTAATTCAAAGATTGGCTGATCCGGAGGATAGTTGCGTCGAGTCCAAGCAGCAAATGACACAATGTCCTCCTCCGGCAGCGGCACACGAATGTCAATGTCAATGGCAATGCCGTCAGGAATTTGTTCAAGTTCATCAACAGCAAACATCATGATCCCACTTCTTGCGATCCACCTTCGATCCTGCGTCAAATGCGCAATTCGAAGCAGATCAATGGCTCTGGACCCACACATCCAAGCTGGTGCTGAAACTGCCTCTTGCAAAAGCTGAGTGCGGTGATTTTCAATAAATCGGGCAGTCATAACAGTGCCAGCTCGATCAATGCGGTGACCTTGAGAAAGGATGACATGTGGTGCGAATGGTTGATCATCTGCCCGTGGAGGAGTAGGAACAACAAAGGTGAGGTGCAACGGTTCACCATCTCGAATCATATGTGCCCATTCAGCTCGCATATCTCCTAACCATAGGTGATCCATGTAGTCAAGTTGCGCCGTTCTGGGATTGCTGCATCGAGGGACATCATCGTGGTGCAAATACCATGTCTTGACCGGCAAAGTACGTCCTTCACCTGCATGTTCTCGTGTAGCGTGCTCACGCCAAACGCTACGGAGTTGAAGAAGCCATGATGATTGCCGGTCATAGATGGCAAAATCAGTTGGTTCAGGTAGATGGTCAAGAAATGAGGGAGGAACTTCTCGTACTTGTCCATCTGTTTGAGAGGAGTGCGCTAGGGAACTGCATGTGAAGCCACAATCACGTAAAGAGCATTCAATATCCATTGGGCTCGACACGGCCATTTCTGACAGCGGCTCCACAATGGAAGAGGGCTCAATGCGGAGATTCCATGGTTTGTCACTCCAAAAGCGCAAATCATCACAGGAAAGAGTACAAGATGAAAAAGAATCATCAACACCACCGATGATCACTTCAATCAAGTTGGAAAACGAAACTTTGAGATCTGGGTGCCGTGGTTGAGCTCGTGCATGACGATCAAAGTGGTTGTTGGACCCATCCAACATCCGGGAACAGTCATCAAAGCCTATCGCCTCGATGCATTGATCAACTGCATGTTCACAAGCTCTCCACGGGTTCATGAAATTGTCCTCCATCAAAATCGAATGCGTCCACTGCCAAGTGCAGTAAGCTGCATCATTGCATGGAAGGGGTGGACAAACCTCTGTCAAGTCTGTTTGCCCCCCTTGCCAAAAGGCTGCATGCTTTGGCTGCCAATGATCTCCACGTCCTTCTCGTCCGATTTCTCGATGCGAGGCTTCTTGGCAAGCTTGTCGTCGGTCAGTTCGGATTGGCGTTCGCGAATGCGTTCGAGGGTATTGACCATGGAACGCAAGTCGTCCTGGATACCAGGAGTGTTGTCGGCCATCAGCCCGTCGTCGTTGACTTCGATGCTGTCCTCTGTCGTGAGGTCCGAGGCAGCCACCGCTTCCTTGGAAGCTTCCACCTCGTTTTTGGCACTTTGATATTTCTCCATGACCGTCTGAATGGCTGTCAAATGCTCGGCATCTTTGGCCTCGAAGTCCTCGATGTGTTTGTTCCAACGCACGACGGCCTCCGAGATGAACTTGGCCCAGGACTCGTGCATGTTTTGACGAGCTGCACGTGCCTTGGCCAATTGTTCTCGTGCGGATCGAAGACGTGATGCTGCACTCTGCAATTGCTTGGCTGGATCGATGGCTGCAAGTTTCTGCGCATTGGAGATGGCCTTCTGCACGTCTGCGGTGAGCGGTTGGTCCATCTGAGACACTGCATTCAATATTTCTTTCAGGTGCATTTCGGCTGCGGAGACCGTAGTTGAGGAAGCTGTCGATTCGTCTTTGCTGGGTCGATCTGGCTCCCACTGAGGTTCGGCAGGAGGTACTCGACGTCCAGGATTCTGCTTGGGCTTGCTTTGCTTGGTCGGTCTTGCCGGCGATTTGTAAGTGTTCCTTCTTGGTGACTTCGTACTTCCCTGATAATGCCATGGCCCATCGGAAATCTCCTCCTGATTGCCATAAGTCCAACCAGTTTGACCTTTGCGACGAGGCGAACGGGATGGTGGCTTTGGTTGCCTGCGTCTTGGAGATTGGGGCATAGCATTCTGCCAATGTGTCCCACACCAAGGGCAGTTGGAAAAAGATCCTTTCACTGTCTTGCGACACCACTCGCAGTACCAAGGTGTGGTAGCCATCGCGAGCTTGATTTTGCGCAAAAAGCTTCTGTCGCCAGAGTGGTGACTCCTCAAAGTCAAGAGAACTGTGTGTAGTTGCTGTTTCGACAGCGGGGCAGCACCAGATCGGTGTAAATGCCAAGCTTGACGAGCAGCCGCACGCTGTCTCCTGAGTCGACGCCGCAACGTAGGAGTAATAGTTCAGAAGGATCACGAAGGCAAAGGCCAGGAAGAAGAAGCACATACACCAGTCTTGCCAGTGTCAAAGTCCTGAATCTCGCTGAAGTGCAAGAGGACAATGATGAGCAAGATCACGAAGCCGTGCAAGGAACAGGTGGTGTTAGTTGGCTAGACTAACAGAGCACGTTGCGATGTGCGAGCGCCAGGGCTAACCAGTTCAGCGCTGCACGAAGGCAAAGGCAAAAGTATTGCCCGCGGGTCGTCCCGCTAAGGATTGTCCAGGGGATATTGATCGGGGGTCCCCTTGAACCAAACCTTGGGATATTAATGTAGATGAATGGTGACTGGAAGATACTGGAAGATGAATTAACTATATGGTTTATGGTAGATATTTCACTAACTAGTTCCAATTGGGGATTGTAATGGTTTATAAACCAGCAAACACTGGTTGGTGGTTTGGAACATTTTGTTTAATGACTTTCCATTCAGTTGGGAATGGATTAATCATCCCAACTGACTTTCACTCCATCATTTTTCAGAGGGGTAGGTATACCACCAACCAGATTATATATAATTAAATATTATACAACCACCATTTCTTGGTGCTTGCTTTTGTAGGCCATGTTCCATTGCCATTGACCTTTGGGTCATTGGGATGTTGAACTTCGAATCTCACTCCAGTTGTGTTAAACAGAGACAGGACGTACAGTATACCAGGTGTTTTTTTCTCAGTTATGTCAGTTAGTTTTGAAAACCCATTATCTATAGATATGGAGGTTTCCTGAAATAAGGGCACCCCCAGTTTTCATCCATCATCCAGCGATAAAAATTATCCCCTGGCCATCGACTATTCTCGGGGACCACTTGTGAGGCCGCGTCTTTGGCTCGGGCGACCCAGTCAAATGGATCAGTCGGTTGATCTGAAAATCAAGGGTGGAAAATGAATGATTGTACAATGTGGGGCCCCCCAGTGATGCGAACGTTGGTTTTTATACTCCATTAAAACTAGTTCGTTACTTGCGTATCATAAACCATAGTGAAAGTGAAGTTATAAATAAACTTAGCTATCCAGGAGGCCAAAAACATTGTATGATTCCTTCGAGGAACATTGCTATTGTTTCCACATCCGATTTTCACATAGTGGGCCTCAAGGTTCCAAAAATGAGGAGCTGGAGATTTTTTTTATGGGGATGCTGCCATTGGTTGTATCACACATATCCCAGATGTGAACCATGGTGCTGGAATATCTACCTACAAAACTGGGTCATTTTTGGGGTAAATGTAGGTAAATATTCCATACATGGAGCATTTGGGTATCTTTGTATACTTGGTATCCTGCAAAGCAATGGTTCTTCTGACTTGCAAAGTTTGGCTTTCTGTTTGTCCAGATCCTTTCGTGCAGGCTTTCTGTTTCTCCAGATCCTTTGGTGCTAGGGTGAACATGCCAGTACAATGGATGCTGTGGTCGATTTCAATCTGCCATTTAAAGATGGTTTTCCCGATCAAAATCACCATTTAAGAGTGATGTGCCCATTCAAACACCTATCTGATCCTATTTGCAGAAAAAATGTGCAGCAAAATACCTTGTTTCACTAAAACTTGCAGGAACCCATCATATTTCACGGTTTTCTGGTTTCCGATTAAGATTTTCCCAAACAAAATAATCCAGTGATTGTTTGTTAACGTTTGACCATCACATCTTACCACATCAATCATCGGAGTCCAAGGCCAAGGCTTACGAGCGCTACAAGGAGACGTGCTTCGTGTACGGCGCCGCCATTCTCAGGACCAACGGGGGAAAGCATCGATCAAATCAGTCAATATCAAATGATATATACAGTAACTGGTTGGTGGTGTCAAACATGATTTGTATTTTCCACAATATATGGGATAATCCTTCCCATTGACTTTCATACTTTTCAAGATGGTTAAAACCACCAACCAGAGTAGATTGAGATTTTGAAAAAACAACTCCCCGTGGTCTATTGATATATAATGTATGTATGTATGTATGTATGTATGTATGTATGTATGTATGTATGTATGTATGTATGTATGTATGTATGGGAAAGCCCCTCGTGTGTGACACGGAAATCTTCCTCATCTGTGACGCGGACGCGTTTCCTCAACTGTGACGCGGTCCCTCCGTTGTGACGCGAGGTGGGGTGTTGCGTGGCAGGCGTGGCACTTTGTGCCATCGATGGTCTCCTTGTGTGGCGCGTGTTGGGCTTGGGGACATCGACTTTGCCTTTCTTTGGTTGTCCCAAAGCGGGCTTGCCTAGTTGTTCTGCTCCTTTTTCCCGTGACTCTGATTCTGTGCTCCTTCTCTGTCTGGTGGTCCGTTTGGCCCGCTCAGCTGCCCAAGTCCATCAAAACGGACCTTCCTAGCTCGTCTGCTCTTCATCTGCTTAGCTGTGCTCCTTGCTCTTTCTGGCTGTCCGTTTTGGCCGCTCAGCGGCCCAAATCCGTCAAAACGGACTTCCCCAGCTCTCCCAGTCCTGGTTTGCTTGGCGGTGCTCCTTGCTGTGTCTGGTGGCCCGCCTTGGTAAGAGAGCCGCCGAAATGCTTCAAAGCGGGCTTGCCCAGCTGTTCTTTTGTTTTGTGTCCTCCTTTCTCCTGTGGCTGTGCTTCTGTGCTCCTTTCTCTTTCTGGTACTCCGTTTTGTCCGCTGAGCGGCCCAAATCCTCCAAAACGGACCGCCCCAGCTTCCACTCTTCGTCTGCTCGCCTGCGCTCCTTGCTCTGTCGTGTGGTCCGTTTTGGCCTCTTAGCGGCCCAAATCCTTCAAAACGGACCTCCCCAGCTCTTCCACGCATTATAACGTCCATGTTCCTCTACACACACAGGCACGACAACCTCATCATACGAGAGCTGGCGGTGGGTCTCTGTCCCTTTCTCTCCCTGGTGGTCCGTTTTGGCCGCTCAGCAACCCAAATCCTCCAAAATGGACCTCGCCAGCTCGGTCCGCTTGGCTGTGCTCCTTGCTCTCCCTCTGGTGGTCCGTTTTGGCCGCTCAGCAGCCCAAATCCTCCAAAACGGACCTCGCCAGCTTGGTCAGGTTGGCTGTGCTCCTTGCTCTCCCTCTGGTGGCCCGTTTTGGCCGCTCAGCAGCCCAAATCCTTCAAAACGGACCTCGCCAGCTTGGTCTGCTTGGCTGTTTTGGCCGCTAAATGCTCCAAAGCGGACCTCGCCAGCTTGGTCAGGTTGGCTGTGCTCCTTGCTCTCCCTCTGGTGGCCCGTTTTGGCCGCTCAGCAGCCCAAATCCTTCAAAACGGACCTTGCCAGCTTGGTCTGCTTGGCTGTGCGCCTTGCTCTCCTGCTGGTGGTCCGTTTTGTCCGCTGAGCGGCCCAAATCCTCCAAAACGGACCTCGCCAGCTTGGTCTCCTTGGCTGTGCTCCTTGCTCTCTCCCTGGTGGTCCGTTTTGGCCGCTCAGAAGCCCAAATCCTCCAAAACGGACCTCGCCAACTTGGTCAGCTTGATGTGCTCCTTGCTCTCCCTCTGGTGGTCCGTTTTGGACACTCAGCAGCCCAAATCCTCCAAAACGGACCTCGCCAGCTTTGTCAGCTTGGCTGTGCTCCTTGCTCTCCCTCTGGTGGTCCGTTTTGCCCGCCCAGCAGCCCAAATCCTTCAAAACGGACCTCGCCAGCTCGGTCCGCTTGGCTGTGCTCCTTGCTCTCCCTCTGGTGGTCCTTTTTGGCCGCTCAGCAGCCCAAATCCTCCAAAACGGACCTCGCCAGCTTGGTCAGCTTGGCTGTGCTCCTTGCTCTCCCTCTGGTGGTCCGTTTTGCCCGCCCAGCAGCCCAAATCCTCCAAAACGGACCTCGCCAGCTCGGTCCGCTTGGCTGTGCTCCTTGCTCTCCCTCTGGTGGTCCTTTTTGGCCGCTCAGCAGCCTAAATCCTTCAAAACCGACCCCCAACTCTTCCATTGGTTGCAGGTGCAGGGGAGGGTTGAACTTACAATCTTCAGGTTAAGAGCCTTGTCCTCTGCCGACTGAGCTAGACATCCCTGCCATATAGGACATGATCTGCAAATTTTGGCAGAAAAAAGGTGTATCCAGACAGGATCTCACAGAAAGCCACAAGCAGACAGCCAGGAAGAGAGAGAGCAGACACAGGTACAACCTCTGTGTCCAGAGAGGTCGGTGAAAAAGTCGAAGGTCTCTGTCCCTGTCTCTCCCTGGTGCTCCGTTTTGTCCGCTGAGCGGCCCAAATCCTCCAAAACGGGCCTCGCCAGCTTGGTCTGCTTGGCTGTTTTGGCCGCTAAATGCTCCAAAGCGGACCTCGCCAGCTTGGTCAGGTTGGCTGTGCTCCTTGCTCTCCCTCTGGTGTCCGTTTTGGACGCTCAGCAGCCCAAATCCTCCAAAACGGACTCCTGGGGAGAGCACAGCCAAGCAGACCAAGCTGGCGAGGTCTGTTTTGGAGGATTTGGGCTGCTGAGCGGCCAAAACGGACCACCAGGGAGAGAAAGGGACAGAGACCCACCGCCAGCTCTCGTGTGATGAGGTTGCCGTGCCTGTGTGCGCACAGGAACATGGATGTTATCATCCCACCCCACCCCACCCCACCCCAACCCCCAACCCCACCACCCCACCCCACCCACCCTAAAACCAGATGGTGTCGCAGATGAGGGGAAAATGGTGTCGCAGATGAGGGAAAATCAGGGGGGTTTTGGTGTCACAGATGAGGGGGATTTGGTGTCACAGATGAGGGGCTTACCGTATGTATGTATGTATGTATGTATGTATGTATATATATATGACAAGACAACAATCTATCGAATTGATGCACAGATAACTTAAATCTTTTCAGATGCTAGCCATCGCTAACTTGGAACTACGAATCTTTAACAATTGGACAGGTATTGAAGTCTCATGTCACAGATTCTGGCCATGTTGAATTTCTGCTGTCAGTTCCTCAGCACGATTCATTAATACCTTCTTAAGCTCCCCAAACCCATCTGCAAGCAACTGAACACTCTTCTGGTTTCAAATATGTATGTTTTATTTCAGAATTTCCGATGATTATGAAATGGAATCACTTCCAATTCCAGGTTTTTGACGCAACCTGCAGGAGTAGCGGGCCCACTTCAAAGCTCGGAAATCAGGAGACCGAGATGGGCGAAGAAACTGGGAGAAAATTGCGGCGGTTTCACCAGGGAAAATCTTGGTACCTGGGAGATGGTGGGTTGAACCTGACAAAGTCTGAGTTTAAGCAACAAAAGTTATCTGTTTGCTGGTTTGGAACATTTTTATTTTTCCATACATTGGGAATAATCATCCCAAGTGACTTTCATATTTTTCAGAGGGGTTGAACCCACCAATCAGTTATTAAAAATGAGGCTTCAATCAACATAGGTCTCACCAACAAAATGATGGATTACCCAAGAAAACCTCTAAAACCTCGACATAACCATCAAACAATGTCTTGATTTCAGGGAAATGCTGCAGGATTGTGTTTCCCGCACAAGTTTTTCCCCTTCAACCAATGAAATTTGGGATCGAGCATCAGCAGGTCATGGTATCAAACATGGGTAGAATGTGGGGCCACCCAGTTATAAGTTATAAGTTGGTTTGTAAATTTTATTAACTATAGTCACAATATCCTGGTTGCAATTTCCTCTACAGAATCGAGGGTGTTGGGACCCCAAAAACCTTCGATTCTGGAGAGCCAGTCTGAAACCCTACCGTGCTACAATATCAAGGACCATGGGCTGGCAACCACCCAAGAACCACCAATTTTGATCATTTTTGGACTGTATCTTGGTAGGTCCCTGATTCTGTAGACATGTAAAGACAGGGGCCCCAACACTCAGCTGGGAGTGCACAAAACCTTACATTTTGGGTAAGGAACTGATTTTGGAGAAATAAGGCTGGTGATGTCCTAAGGTCTTTGATTTTGTAGTCAGAGCATGCTCATCAATGTCATACCTTCAGATCTTGATTCTGTAGTGGTGAGGGATGGTGAGAGGGAATGACCTTGATTCTGTAAAGGATGGGTCCCCTGAAACACCTGTTGCCCCATCATGTATGGGTTTTTGATTTTGTAGAGAGATGTCAGATGTAGAATGCAGGTTCTTGATTCTGTAGTAATATCATTTCCATAAGACCATTTTTCTTTAGATCTATCAGATCTTGATTCTGTAGTGGTGAGAGATATTTGGAGGGAACGACCTTGATTCTGTAGTGGGGTCATTTGGTTTCATATTGGGGTAGCCTGCCATGGGCGTTGATTTGCACGGTCTCGCCGTGATTTCCTTCATTCAGCTATCAGGGGTGTTGACACCCCAAAAACCTTCGATTCTGTAGAGCCATCCTGCACCCCTACTTTGCTACAAAATCAAAGACCATGGGCTGGCAAGCACCCAAAAACCATCCATTTTGGACATGTTTGGATTGTATCTTGGTAGGCCCATGATTCTGTAAATGGGGGTCCCAACGTTGAGCAGAAAGTGCACAAAACCTTACATTTTGGTCAAGGAACTGATTTCGTAGACATAATGCTGGCGACACCCTAAGGTCTTTTGATTTTCTAGTAAAGCATGCCCCTCAATATCATATCTTCAGATCTTGATTGTGAGAGATGGTAAAAGGGAATGACCTTGATTCTGTAAAGGATAGTTCCCCGGAAACCCCTGTTGCCCAACATGTATGGGTTTTTGATTTTGTAGAGGGAGGTTAGATGTGAAAAATGCTGGTTAGTCTTCAATACCAGGGGTAGCCTTTGCAGTAGGAAAGGTTTACGTGGCAGCCAATCGTGGCCTTTACAAAATCATACACCAAGGTGTCACCCTCTACAAAATCAATCTCCAAGGGGGAACCACAGATTGGCCTCTACAAAATCAAGGTTCTATTTTATGAGCTCCAGGGTCCTGGGTTTTTGGAATTTTGAAGATGCCCCCGGCATTCCTGAGATTTTTGCCCTAAGAATCTTTAAGGGCCTACTTTTCGTGAGAACCCCTCAAAAGTTTATATATATATATATACTGGTAGGATTTCAGAATAAGGATTTTTGCTTGAGATTTTAGAGCCTGATTTTGTAGAGCAGATGTAGGGGGCCCACTTGTGAAAAGGTGAGACTTTGATTTTGTAGAGCGACCTATCTGAAGAAAACCTAGAATTTTTGATTTTGTAGCGAACATATGAGAAAAAGGCGGCAAAATCAAAAAGCAGACACTTGGCCTTGGGACTTTGGAGGGGCTTGTAGCTACAAAATGAAAGGCAGGTACTTGGGACTTTGGATGGGGCTTGTAAAACTTGTAAACATTCATGCTT
>CAMXCT020000464.1:82500-117500 GCA_947184155.2 Cladocopium goreaui | reverse complement strand
TTTAAATAGATAAATATATTTATAATATATATATATATACATATCTATATATACTCATAAATTTCAATAGATATATATATCTAAATTCATATATATATATAAATATGAATATATGCAGATATATTAAAAAGTTAAACTTTTATTCCATGGCAGTTAGAAGTAAGATTAAATAGGAAAGCATTACTTACTGAATAGTTACATGGCTCATCAGGACATCGGTAGGCTGTAAATAAGAGAATGTCACATGGCACCACGCATGCAAACTGATCAACATGATTAGGAAAACGTTGGCTTCATCAACATGATTAGAAGACATTGGGTTCATTGGAAAATGTTGAGCATTTTTTTGGTGCCATGTGACAATCACTCATCAGCTGTTGGCACAGGCCATGGGCAACCCATGAGATGAGAGAAGCAATTAATTGGTTGATTGATAATTAATTAGTTCCAGTGAATTACATGTGCATTTGACATTGTCTTGCCATGCATTGAACCAATTCATTAGCTACCAGTTTTGGTTTCAATGCGGCCTATGAGGGTGGGGTGGCAGCTTGATAAGCGTTTTGCCAGACATATTTTAGATGATGGCAAAAAAAAGCAATTTTGAGCGCATGAGTGGTTGGACAGCACCATGAGAACCTCATAAAAACAAGTCATGAATTCATGAGAACCCATTAATTATTCATGAGGGTTAGATTCATGAGGGACTGAAACCATGACGGTTCGGTTCATGAGGGTTTCCATAAGGGTTGATTCATGAGAGTTTGAAAGCATGAGGGTTGATTCCATGAGGGTTTGGAACCATGAGGGTTGATTCCATGAGGGTTCGAATCCATGAGGGTTCGGTTCATGAGAGTTTCCATGAGGGTTGATTCCATGAGCGTTTTAAACCATGAGGGTTGATTCCATGAGGATTTGGAACCATGAGGGTTCGGTTCATGAGGGTTTCCATGAGGGTTGATTCCATGAGGGTTTTAAACCATGAGGATCCATGAGGGTTGGTTCCATGAGGGTTTGGAACCATGAGGATTGAATCCATGAGGGTTTCCATGAGGGTTGATTCCATGAGGGTTGATTCCATGAGGGTTTTGAACCATGAGGATCCATGAGGGTTTGGAACCATGAGGGTTGATTCCATGAGGGTTCGAATCCATGAGGGTTCGGTTCATGAGGGTTTCCATGAGGGTTGATTCCATGAGCGTTTTAAACCATGAGGGTTGATTCCATGAGGATTTGGAACCATGAGGGTTGAATCCATGAGGGTTTCAATCCATGAGGGTTCGGTTCATGAGAGTTTCCATGAGGGTTGATTCCCTGAGGGTTTGGAACCATGAGGGTTGATTCCATGAGGGTTCGAATCCATGAGGGTTGATTCCATGAGGGTTCGAATCCATGAGGGTTTCCATGAGGGTTGATTCCAAGAGGGTTGATTCCATGAGGGTTGATTCCATGAGCGTCTTAAACCATGAGGGTTGATTCCATGAGGATTTGGAACCATGAGGGTTGATTCCATGAGGGTTCGAATCCATGAGGGTTCGGTTCATGAGAGTTTCCATGAGGGTTGATTCCATGAGAGTTTTAAACCATGAGGGTTGATTCCATGAGGGTTTGGAACCATGAGGGTTGAATCCATGAGGGTTTCAATCCATGAGGGTTCGGTTCATGAGAGTTTCCATGAGGGTTGATTCCCTGAGGGTTTGGAACCATGAGGGTTGATTCCATGAGGGTTCGAATCCATGAGGGTTCGTTTCATGAGGGTTGATTCCATGAGGGTTGATTCCATGAGGGTTTTAAACCATGAGGGTTGATTCCATGAGGGTTCGAATCCATGAGGGTTGAGTCCATGAGGTTTTGAAACCATGAGGGTTGGATTACACTAATTAATAATAGTTAACTTCATATTATATCATATCACTTAATAAAATATAATACCATTTTAATAGAAATAGATAGCATCATATTTTTGAATTTAATATTATGTAATATAATATAATATAATACAAGATAATATAAATCAATATAATATAGTGTAATTTAATTTAATAGAATTTAATTTAATTTCATATAATATAATATTATTTGATTTGATATAATGCAATATAATCAATTTAATTTAATTAATATAACAGAGTATATTATAGTATAAATTATGATTTTTTAATACCATAAAATAAAATATCATATAATAAAATAAAATATATATACTCCAATTAAATCAATTTAATATTATTTAATATAATATGATTTGATATAATACAGTAGAATACATGAGAGTAATCCATGAAATTAAACATATGTACCAAAAACATCATTGGGAGGTGGATGAGGAAACTTCAGGCAATGCAATGTTGATGTAGCTGTTGCAAAAAAAACAAAGCACTTGCACATGAGAAAAGAATGGTGGAAAAACTCTTCGTGGCTGTGTGGGGTTTACTAATTGGGGGGGGGGGCGTCTCTTTATTTGTGGGGGGGACCGCGCTCAAAGGGTGTAGCCTTTCTGAGCTCCCAAAAACAGCATTTTTCAATAAGTTTTTAAATAAAAATCGATGATTTGAGTTTTTTTCCAGTTTTGGCATCTTCAAATTAGATAAAATATATTGACCAAAAACATCCCTGGGAGGTGGATGGGGAAACATCTGGCAATGCAATGTTGATGTAGCTGTTGCACAAAAACAAAAGCACTTGCACATGAGAAAAGCATGGTGGAAAAATTCTCAGTGGCTCGGTGGGGTTTACTAATTGGGGGGTGTCTTTTTATTTGTGGGGGGCACCGCGCTCAAGGGGGGTTAGCCTTTCTGAGCTCCCAAAAACAGCATTTCCGAATAAGATTTTAATTAGAAATCGATCGTTTGGGGGATGATTTTTTTTTCACTTTTGGCGTCTTGAAATTTAACAGATGGACCAAAAAAGCAAATGATCAATCTTGCTGCCCACCCGTGAGGACATTGCATGAAAGGGATCCTCATTGTGCCAGGGGCCCATGCATCCCTGGACAACATCAGTGCAGCAGGCGAATGGGTGGAGGATGACGTCTTCACATACATGGGCCAGACGCGCAAGCATCCCCGCCAAGGCTGGCAGAGTATTGGGCGCATGGAAAAAGATCAGGGAATCAGATCCGCATTTGTTCAGGCATTTCTCGGTATACAGCCAGCCGGCATCGAACATGGATGGCATTATTTTGAGCTGGGTCATCAAGGCCATGGGCAAGGAGCATCCAGTGGAATTACATCAAAGAGATTGTTTCTCAGCTGCGTTTTCATCAGAGGTGATGAACATGCCCATGAGGCATCCTGCAGCGTGATGGCCAAGATGACCGCAGCCATGCAACCAACTGATATTGACTTTTCTCATCAGTTTAAATCTCCCATCAGAGAGCAGGTGAATGAGTGCAACAGGAAGGGCACGGAGGCCATCAGATCAGATCCTGCAGCCCCATCGGAGATCTACAAGATGAGCTTGAAGGATGTGGCGTCATGCATTGACCATGCCATGCAAATCATGATCGACAAGAACCATGAGGACAACTGGGTCCTCGCAGGCATGAGAAGAAACGGCTTTTTGGCAGTGAGGCCTGATGAGAACGGGCATCTCAAATGGTGTGGAGATCAGAGTTGGTGCGCATCGATGCCATTGGGTAGCTCCCGAATCCCTGCCTCATGGCTAGAAAACAGATTAGCCGACATTCAGCAGGATGGAGCACATGTCCCTGAGCCCATCTGGAATCGCATGAGTGGAGCGACAGAGCTAGCAGATCTCATCGAATGGTCCTATCATCAGCAGGAACATGCAAACGCAGACATGGACATCAACATCGAGGCAGCAGATGAGGTGGATTGGGTCCAGTCCCGCAAATTTCAGCTGCCACTAGAGTTGCGGCGGCAGCTGGCCATCAGAGAAGCCACTTTGAATCAGGCTTGCCAAGATAGGCGAGACAAGATGAGAGAGAAGAGGAAGCAGAGAAAAATCAGGATGGAGGCAAAGAAGCAGATCACACATGAGGAGAGAGAGAAGATCAACCAGGATTTGCAGAGCAAATCGCGGTATGAGGCCATGATGTCCATTGTCCCGTCAGCAAAGACATTGAAACCATCAGTGCTGAAGAAGAATAAGCTGAAGAATAAGCTGAAATCTACAAAGGAAGGGATCACAGATCAGAAGAAAGGAAAGAAGCAGCTGCTGAAGAATCAGAAGAGGAAAGCAGCGGCGCAGGCATTGAAAGATAAGAAAGCGGCAGATGAGAACGCCGATTCACATGAGAAGCTGCCGCCTTTGCCTCCTCCCCCTGATGCGCCACCTTCTGATACACCAGCCATCAGTGAGGAGCTCCTCAAGGGCACATTCAGGATTGTTTCTGATGAGGCCAGCCATGCGCTCTATGGAAGACAGGGCTCAGTGATGAGCATTGGCAATGAGAAGTATCAGTTGCTCCTTCAGAAAAAGAAGGCGCAACAGAAGGAGCAGCTCACATGGGCGCCCTTGGCTCAACTGCATGAGATTGATGAGAACCTTCCTGTATGGGCTTGGCAGCAGATCTCCCTCAGCCGGTATCTCAGATCAGAGATCCTGAAAGATTCCGGCACCATCAGTCCGGACGTGACGACCTTCCCCGAATCTTAGCTTTGCTGCAGGTGATTTTTTTAAAATCCCCTTGATGAATCTACCAATTGGGGAAATTACTGGCGTTGTTTTTTTTGGTTGTTTAGGTGGCCCCTGATAAGCAAGCCCAAGGCATGGGACGCGGTTGAAATCTTGCAGGAGAAAATCTTGCCCGCGGGAGGATTAGAGGCCCAAAGCATCATTTGTGCATACCATTTCCTCTGCACGACATTAAATAAGAAGCAATCAGGCGCGTACAGCGGATTCCACATGATCAGTCCTATTCTTCCGGCATCAGCGCGCTTGCAGATGCATGAGGGCATCGACTCAGAGAAAACCCTAAAGGCTTTTCGACATAAGATGTCCAACAAGAATCAGGTGCATCTCTTTCCTCTCAATTCTGCCCAACATTGGGCCCTCATGGTGCTTGATCTTCCCCAGAAGGGCATCCGCTACTATGACAGTATCAATGGAGACATGAATGAGGGATGCCTTGCATTGGCGGAAATCATGCTGGGCTATTTGATGGAGCATGACATCATCAACGGAGACATGTTCCTGGATCACCCAGGCATCACCAGATCCAACAGTGTCAGACAGCCACTGCAGTCGAACATTTGCGGCCATGACGTCCTGGCCTTCATGGAGGAGGAGATGTGTCGATCAGAATATGGACCTGCCGCGACGGAGCACCCATCAGCCGCTGCATCTGCATGGCACAGCAGCAGATTAGCCAAATTGACACAGGCCCTTCAGGTCGAACTTGAGAAGATGAAGATCGAGATCGTGTCTGAACATCAGAAGCTAGAAGCTCAGGGTGAAAAGCTCCATAAGGAGAGGATGAAGCAGTATGAGCTCGCCAAGAAGCGCTTGAGTCAGGGACATGAGCTAACTGCTCTCATGGAAGAGGCATACCAGCAGATTCATGAGCACAAGAAGATTCTCGTTTGCCCAACAATTGCTTCTTTAATGGTTGCTGTTTTCATTTGCGGCATATTTTCCCCTGGTCATCCACATGTTTTCCACAGGCTTGGAATCACAGGGAATCAGCTGCATGAGGTGCCATCTTTCAGATCCTGCTGCCATATTTTTTTTCGGCACATCTTTTTGCGGGGTTCTTGTTTTTTTGACTCTCTATGCCACCTCGCGTGGCAGGCGTGGCACTTGGCGGCATCCACCATCGTTTCGCGTGGCAGGGGTGGCACTTGGCGACATCCACAGTCGTTTCGCGTGGCAGGCGTGGCACTTGGCGAGTAGAGGTTGTTTAATCGGGCGGTATTGATTAATCCTACCTTGACATTAGACAGACAGATAGATAGATAGATATATAGATAAAGAGATAGACAGACAGACGACAGATAGATAGACAGATAAATCGATACATAGATAGATAAATAGAAAGATAGATAGATAGATAGATAGACAGATAGACAGATATATAGATAGATAGACGGATAGACAGATAGACAGATAGAGAGATAGACAGACAGACAGATAGATCGATGGATGGATGGATAGATAGATAGGTGGATAGATAGATTGATCGATCGATAGATATACAGATGTATAGATAGATGTTGTGGTTGTTTGGGTCTTGACGGTTTGAACCCGAAGAAGTATGAACTATTTTTAACAAACAAAAAAATAGAACAGGTTACAAAATATACCCATAAACCCAGAGCCAAACTGGAGGGGATCTGTGCTTGTGTTTTTAGGGAAGCAGACCGAAAGCAAGGCGGTTTGTCTGAAAATGGGGTGCCCCAAAATCGGGGCACCATCAGTTTCCCATCAAAGTAAGAATTTTTGTGGGCGCCTCCACCATTTTCAGACAAATCCAGGTCCCCAAGAATGGCTAATTTCATGTAACCCAGGTGGCACCACCACCACCGCCACCGCCAGCCGGGCCCCTGGAGGGTAGCGGCTAGGGGTTTATCCAAACATGGGATATTTATGCAGAAAGGAATTGCTAAGCAATGAATGTAGAGGACATGGGGTTTATCGCAACATTGGGGATGTCCAATTGCAAGTTTGATCGGACGTCTTGATTGTAAACCGTAGGATTCTTAGAATGACGCAACATTCCAGGACATACCCATGTTAGCTGCTGTTTATGCGAGCTATCGTTCCGGTCACGGTCAGCAAACCAGTTGAACCAATCCACAATAAAATTCATTGTCAGCCGCATCACCGACGCCATCATCATCATCATCATCATCATCACCATCATCATCATCATCATCATGCGAAAGGTTTCTAACAAGGATAGCCACCATCGCCACAACCACAGTTACTTTTATGATGTGTGGGTCACATCTTTCGATTCCTGGTAAACTAAACTACCGGTTTTGTGTTGTGATGCATTGCCGTTGCCGTTGTCAGTCATAGGTTGCATTGTATTACCATGTTTCAGGGATGTTCAATACGGGGCCTTCGATTCCCACAGACCTCCAAGACCATTTGAGCCACCAAATGCAGGTTTTGACCACAAAAAGGGGAAACCATGGATGGACATGTGATCATTGAATATCATTGACTCACCTGGTTTGATAGGGGTTGTCGCCTAATCCGCTTCATAGGAATACTTCTCAGCCAGCTAGCTTTTCTGCAAATACCCAATTATGAGATCCATTGGCCGATCAGTCAGTCCCTAATCAAAGTCCCAGACTTTGTCAATGTACTCAACAGCATCAAGGCCGCCGTCGACGAGTGCGACAACAATCGTGGCATTCTGGTGGAAATCAGGTGTAAGTCAGGTAGACACCGAAGTGTGTGTGCCAGTTTCTGCTCATACCATCAGATGCGGCGTAGGGGGCATTCTGCCACCTTGGTGCACTATGAGTCCGCGGAATGGACTAGCATGAAATGTGGTGGAACTTGCTCAGCGTGTCGCGATCATCAGAAGTGCTTGGAGAAGATTGGATCCATTTTACTTCCACAGCACAGCGGACCAATCTTGGCGCCAACGAACCTGAGTGATTTTCCAACCAGCTCTTACTTCCACCGCTCATATTTTCCCCACTTAAAAACTCTTATGGTTTCTTTTTTTGACGGTTCAAACCAAATATTGCCGGGTCTACTCCCAATATATCCCATGTTTACTTGGTGAAAGCGGTTTATTGTTGCTCGAAAACTTTCTGGATGAAACCTCCACTGATCAAAGCATATTTTTTGAATCCATCCGTTGAACGCCCGATGATAAATGGTATCCCAATTGCCCCTTCTATGAATCTGATATGGTCAATACGGTAGGTTACATCAATATTGTTATATGTATATCTACATATATATGTATATATATACATATATATATATATACATATTAATATGTTCGGCAGTATGGTTGTTTTCATATTATATATCCCTATGATGTCCCCCAATATCACACCAGGATGTCCCCATAATGTAATTGGTTATTATATATATATATATATAATCGTGTATGCTATATACATACATATACATATACATACATATGCATTTACATATATGTATATATGTACATATATAAATATATAAATAAATAAGTATAAATAAATAAACAAATAAATATATACATACTCTCTCTCTCTATATATATATATATTTACATTGTATATATATACACATTATATATATATATACATTATATATATGTATATTTTACATATATATATAGTATATTGTACCTGTAAATCCCCATGATATAATAACCTAATTCCGCATGGATTGGTTGGCTATAGATCCTTGAATTGAGGACCCGGCTGCCATGGAGATCGCAGCGTCCGAGGTCTGGCGTGGGGGTGAAGGTATTTTTTGCAAAAAAAATGTGATTCAACCTGAATTAATGGTGATCTAATGGTGATTTAATGGTTTAACAATGGGTTAACAATGGTGAATAATGAGATTTTAATGGGATTTACCCTCTGGTTATTTAACATAGCCATGGTATAGATGGCCCATAGAAATAGATGATTTTCCCAGCTAGAAACTCCTCCATTTATTTTCGGGATTTTCCAGTTCGCAAACGGTCAGTCATAACCAGATGGTATACTGGATGTGCATTTTATATCGGAAATTATGGGATCTACATATTAGAATCCCAAAAAATATCGGGACACATGAAACAAAATGAGATTGCATATGAACAATAATTGAAATTCATGGTATTTCAGCGTTGAAAAATGGATATTCATTGGATTTTACTTGAAGAAGTTGGAAATGCACAAACACAATATTGTTGACGTGAAAAATGCAATTTCACCTTGAACAGACGTTGAATGAATATTGAGCAACACAACAACCATTTAGAATCAATAACGTTGTTTTTTTTTTTACCTTGCAAAAACTTAGGAGTTCACCTGTCAACATTGGATTTAGGCATTGATGCTCAAATTGCAGATTGCACAGGACTGGTTTCATACATAGGGATTCATACAAACCACGATTGCGAACCCATATGCGAAACATATGTATGTAACTGTTCATTTGGGTATTCTTAATATTCTTCAGAATTCAACTCCCAAGGTAAATGCAGAATTTGGTGGACTTCCCATTTTTTGACCGCTCCAAGAAAGAGGAAAATCCATGGGATGTTGGTATTCCCTATTTTCAGGTAAACCCATTGTCCCATCAGAGATCTTGCATTTTAGCCAGTTCAGAAGTATTCAGAGCATGCAACAACCCAAAGGCCCATAGTTTTTTGGTCTCAAAACTCCGAAGTAACTATATAAGTAGAGTCATTCTCAGATGGCGATGTGTTTGAAAACACAGTATCCCAAAATTTGATTGTTCATAAACATATGCTCCATTGAATTCGCTATTCTATGGGTATCCATTCATTCACAGACAATGTGATGCTGCTGGTTTAGTCATTGCCTAGGCCATTAAGGCAGATTGATATTGGTGGGAACAGCTGCTGGGGGCATGTTCTTTTCAAGAAGTTCGGTGACCTATTTAGTGTGATTTCATGACAATATTGAGGATATATATATAATATACATGAGATTTGAAATGGGATACATTGAAATGGAATATGATGTAGGATTTGTCTGAAAACGACGCGGGGAACTCCAACATGCACTAGTTCAGTGTCATCTATCATCATTTAAAGCCCATTAAGTGTAGCGTTTCAATGCCTTTATACCACCTTTTCAGACAAACCCATTTACACAAGGTGGTGCCCCCCCAGTTATAAATGGCTTATACTCCCATTAACTATAGAGATATCACCAACAAAAACCATAGTGAAATTTGAGTTATAAACCGGTGGGTTGTGGAGATTCCGAACTGGGGCATCACCCTTCAGACAGCTGGTTGCGGAGATGATTTCACCCCAACAGACAGGACATCACCTCTAAGAGGTCAACGTCCTGGGGGATTCCTGAAATGTGGTAATTTTTGGCCCTAAATCATGAATTTTCCATGGGGGAACCTTCCATTTTGTGGATTTTTTTCCAAGTGGAAGGTTCCTCCACTTGGAGTAAAGCCAAAAAAAGTTTAGCCAATGGCTTAGTTCCGCCGAAGTTGCCAGCCTTTTAGTGTGGCTGAAACTTGGAAACCGTTAGATCACTGTCAGTCACTCGGATCATTGAAGGATTCATCCAAGGAAATATCATAAGAAAATAGGTGTTGTTTTCTTATCATTAAATATTTTAGGGTGATGAATGTTTTTAACCTAAGTTTCTACAAATCTGAAGTTAACTTTTTTGATTTTTCAGATTGGGCAGATGCATTAGTATAACATATATATATATATTTATAGGTGTTATAGGTTAGTTAAACTATTTATAGACCATTTCTATATATTTAGTTAGTTAAAATCATTGGTTCGCTACCAGCAGATGAGTCCTTTGAAGAACCAATGATTTTGGGGGATGTTAGATCTTTTTGGTCCAAGCCATTGAAGCCATGTTCTGCAGTTGAGGCCATGGCTAATAGGGCCATGACTGGTTATTTCAATGGGATAAAGAACATTCTAGAAATGAGGTTATAAGTTAGTACTTATAACTTGTATTTCGGGCCATAACTCTGGTTTACTGTATCAACTTGTCAACACAGATAAGGATTCTGACATTGTGTGGGCAAAACTTGGATTATTGACATTGTTTTGTTTGTGAAAATCAGGAGGTTTACATTAACCATATTTACCATTGGTATATGGTGGACATATGTTTGACTGGTTGGTGGTTTGGAACATTTGGGACATATATTGGGAATGTCATCATCCAAGGGGTAGGTCAACCACCAAGCAGTTGAGATCCAGCTACATCGATCTCAACCATTGGTTTTCTACTAGCGAAACACTACCTGGATGTGCATCTCACTAGTGAGTGGTTTAAATAACAATAAAAATATCCATATATAATAACCCATATACAGTAATCGGATATATACTCATATAGATATATATATATATATTTAATATATATATATAGGTGTGGATATTCCATATATGACTAGGGGTATAACCCATTCACTCAGTGGGATTTACCCCCAAGTAGGTGAAGTGGGAGTTATCATGGATAACTCTGCAGCTGGGTTTACAATGAACCTGCCACGGTGCCGCGGTGCCCCAGCTCAAAGTCTATGATACCCGTAGTCAAACATGGCAATGGAGATTTCTCTACCTATATATGAGATTATATGATGGGTTTCCATAGATTTCCCTATAGATGATGTGATTTCCCTTTATATATATATACACGATGTTCTCATTTGGACCTTGATTTACAAGGGACTTCCCAGCTAGCCACGACTACCAAAGGGGCTCAAGTTGCCCCTCTGCCGCTGTGGTTTGATGCTTCCAGGATGACATCGAGCCAGCGGAACCAGATGCACCAGCCGAGCCGGACAGCGAGCCGTGGTAACCAACGGCGTTGGATCTGGAAAACCCGTGAAAAGCCGTGGTTTCCTGGGCAAAATCATTTAGAAATGTGATTTAATTTCAGTTTGTTTATTATTTGTTATATCATTCATTTTCTGGTTGGTGGTTTCATTTTTTTATGTTCCATGATATATGGGATTATTCTTCCCATTGACTAATATTTTTCAACATGGTTAAAACCACCAACCAGATGAGGTTTCAACATGTTTCAACCTGCCACGGATTAGAATGTGACCCAACACTATGAAATGTTGTGAATCGGATTCGACGGCTCAGAGAGTCTCAGAGCACAGCAGACTTGTTGAAGTTCTGGAAATAATGCATGTTCTTGTCTAAAAACAGTATATTCCCAAACTATCCCAAAATTGATGACTCAAATAGCCAAAAATTGGTGTATCCCCCAATATCGGACAAACCCGCATTAGTCTGTTGGGTGAATGACCTGAGTTTGTTGGGTTTTGAGTCTTTTTCGCCATTTGTATTGAGGAATACTATTCGAGATCTGGCCCTAAGTTTGGAATGTGAAATGGTTGAAAACCTCCAAGTCCTTGAGCCTAGAAATTGAGGTTTGGTCAGGATCAAGTGCAGACACTACAGCCCTAACTTTTGACACGTAATCCCAACCTTGGAGGGTTGGAATATGTTGGAATGATGCTTTGCAGGACATGGCTATCTTTAAGTAGTAGCATTAGTAGCATGTAGCTGGAATTTATGCCATGTATACTTTGCTTGTAATATTGGTTTTTACCTACTGACAAACTGGAACATCCAAGTATATACTGTAGTTGGAGACCTTGCCCTAGCATGCCAAAGCGAAATCTTTACAGCATTTAAATATGAACTACATGGAAATAAGACTCCTTTGTGAGGGTCCAACAGTCAAATAACAATAGAACTTGTAACTTGTATTTGAATGTTCAACCAACAAAAACATGTTTTAGATTAACCATCCCATAATTTTGCCGGAAACTCCCTAAATTGAATTTCTCAAACCATACTTGGCAGCTGTTTGCAGTGTAGATTTTCCCTGCAGCCCAGTGCAAGCGATCAGCTCACGCCATAGTTTGCTAAGTTGTTTTATACCTAGCTTAACTATGGTTTATGGATGTTTACCAGTAGTACCGCACAAGGCGGTGGCGGAAGTTTCAAAAATAGGAAACCGATAAGAGAGATTGGTTGTTGTGAATCAGGGATGGCAGAGCGAATCCACTGATGGACCGAAAGGTGCTTGAGGTCTCCTCTCTTTCTCTCTCTTTCTCTGACTATCTACCCACCTACCAACCTATCTTCTATGTATCTATCTATCTATCTATCTATCTATCTATCTATCTAAATATCTATCTATCTATCTATCTATCTGTCGAACTATCTATCTACCTATCTATCTATCTATCTGTCTGTCTGTCTGTCTAACTGTCGACCTGTCTATCTGTGGTGCAGTGTCATTCAGTGAAATGTAGTGTAGTGTAATGTAGTGTAGTGTAGTGGAGTGTAGTGGAATGTAGTGTAGTGTAGTGTAATGTAGTGTAGTGTAGTGTAATTTAGTGTAGTGGAGTGTAGTTGTGTATTCGTAGTTGTAGTTGTAGTGTAGTGTAGTGTAGTGTAATGTAGTGAAGTGTAGCGGAAGGTAGTGTAGTGGAGTGTAGTGTAGTGTAATGTAGGTTAGTTTAGTGTAATTTAGTGTAGTGGAGTGTATTGTAGTGGAGTGTAGTTGTGTAGTTGTAGTTGTAGTGTAGTGGAGTGGAGTGTAGTGTAGTGTAATGTAGTGAAGTGTAATGGAAGGTTGTGTAGTGTAGTGTAGTGGAGTGTAGTGTAGTGTAACGTAGTGTAGTGTAGTGTGATTTAGTGTAGTGGAGAGTAGTGGAGAGTAGTGGAGCGTAGTGGAGTGTAGTTGTGTAGTTGTAGTTGTAGTGTTGTGTTGTGTAGTGTAGTGCAGTGCAGTGTAGTGGAGTGTAGTGTAGTGTAATGTAGTGTAGTGAAGCGAAGCGACATCTGAACCTCCAAAAGTGGTCCGAAACCCTTGTGTTTTTAAAATTTTGACTTCGAAATGTGCTTCGCGCCACAACGGCGTGCACTTTTTCGACATCTGAACCTCCAAAAGTGGCGCGAACATGTGGTTTTTTGTACGTTTGGACTTGCAAATGTGCTTCGCGCCACAACAGCGTGCACTTTTTCGACATCTCAACTGCCAAAAGTGGTCCGCACCCCTAGTGCTTTGTACATTTTGACTTGCAAACGTGCTTCGCGCCACAACGGCGTGCACTTTTTCGACATCTCAACTTCCAAAAGTGCATGAATAGGTTCCTGAAATGGCCATTTAGTTTATGGGAGATCTGTCTAATAGTTATGCAATGTGGTTATAAACCACCTTCTCACTTGTGATGCCCCGGCACTGCTCCCAAATCGCAGGATGATGGCGATGACGACGGCGACGGCGATGATGATGGTGGCGATGACGACTATGACGATGATGATGATGACAGCCACAGCCCGAGATTGTCATATCATATAGTGGGCTCAGTTGGTGGATTGTTCAAGGAAACTTCTAGAATCAGAAGGAACTGTAGGTTTGGTTATCAAATATGGATTATGATTCAGTGATATTCCATGATATCCAGGTTTTGATTCCACTCAACCACCGTATTCAAATGACATAAGCGACTCAGCGTTCTGAGTTCCGCTGGGGCCCAGAACTATAACCTCACTCGAAATTAACACCAGTTCAGGGTATTCAGTTCACCCCATTTACCCTGCTAATCCAACCTAGCTATGGATAATGGCCTATCTAATATAGATGTATCATGATGTACCAATTTAAAAAATATGATGTACCTATTTATGTTAAATGATGATTTATGTTTAAGTTCGCTACGTTAAATGACCAGAGGGTATACCTCCCGGCTCGCCATTTCTGGGAGCCCTCAGATTTCAGGTGAGGAAACATCAAATCACCAGATGATTGTCCCATGTTTTCTTCAGCTTTGCGATCTATGGTTCCATGATCATTTGCCAGTATGAACGTTGATGACCAATAGCAAGATTGATTGATACATACCTGATCATGCCTGTGTTTTTCTCAGCTTATACTGTACCACCATTTTTGCTAAATTACACTGTTGTCCAATCCCGATTCCAATGGGTTCAGTCTGTATTTGTTGCTGGTATCTATATTTATATATATATATTATAAATCCAAATTTCCAGCGTTGAATTCATAATTCCTGCGGCGTGAAATCCCAGTCTCTCGTTTCAAACTCCCAAATCTTTCTACCTACAGGGTGGTGCCCACCAGTTAGATATGTTGGTTTGTAAGCCCATATAATTAATCTATCTACCAGAATCTACTTAATGCCAACACCGGTAATAACCCCCCAGAAGGTCAGGGTATACCTTTCAAGGTCTTTCCTGGTGTCACCCCTTAATAAACGCCCTCTGAACCATAAAGTTTTGAATATGGCTTACGTCAATTAGATCTTCATGGAATTCCATTGGATTTGATGGGATTTGATTGTTAAAATCTCATGGGTTCCACAAGATTCCATCAGATTTGATAAGATTTGATTGTTAAAGATAGCATGGATCCCATAAAGACTCCATTGGATTTGATGGCATTTGACTGCTAAAACTCCATGGGTCCCACAAGATTCCATTGGATTTGATGGGATTTGATTGCTAAAATCTCATGGATTCCCAGCAGATCTCATTGGATTTGATGAGATTTGATTGCTAAAATCTCATGGATCCCAAAAGGTTCCAGTGGGTTTGATCAGATTTGGTTGCTAAATTTCATGGGTTCCGATAAGATTCCATTGGATTTGATAAGATTTGATTGCTAAAACCTCATGGATCCCACAAGATTCCATTGGATTTGTTGAAATTTGATTGCTAAATTCTCATGGATTCCCAGCAGATTCCATTAGATTCGATGAGATTTGATTGCTAAAATCTCATGGATCCCATAAGATTCCATTGGATTTGATGAGATTTGATTGCTAAAAACTCATGGATCCCATAAGATTTCAATGGATCTGATGGAATTTGATTGCTAAAATCCATTGGATCCCAACAGTTTCCATTAAATTTGATGAGATTTGATTGCTAAAACCTCATGGACCCCACAAGATTCCATTGGATTTGACGAGATTTGATTGCTAAAATCTCATGGATTCCCAGCAGATTCCAATGGATTTGATGAGATTTGATTGCTAAAAGCTCATGGAATCCCATACGATTCCACTCGGTTTGATAAGATTTGATTGCTAAAATCTCATGGGTCCCAAAAGATTTGATTGTTAAAATACCATGATCCCATAAGATTCGATTGATTTGAGGAGATTTCATTGTCAAAATCTCATGGATCCCATATATGATTCCCTTGGGTTTGATGGGATTTGATTGTTAAAATAGCATGGTTCCCAAAGGGTTCCATTGGATTTGACCAGGTTTGATTGCTAAAATCACTTGGTTCCCATACAATAACACTGGATTTGATAAGGTTTGATTGTTAAATTTTCATGGTTCCCAAAAGATTTGAGTGTTAAAATAGCATGGTCCCCATCAGATTCCATTGGATTTGATGAGATTTGATTGCTAAAATTTCATGGATCCCACAAGATATCATTGGATTTGATGAGATTTGATTGCTAAAATCTCATGGGCCCCACAAGATTCCATTGGATTTAGTGAGATTTGATAGCTCAAATTTCAAGGATTCCCAAAAAGATTTGATTGTTAAAATAACATGGATCCCATAGGATTCCATTGGATTTGATGCGGTTTGATTGTGAAAATCTCATGGATCCCATTTGATTCCATTAGATTTGATGAGATTTGATTGCTAAAATCACATGGGCTCCATAAGATTCCATTGGATTTGATGAGATTCGAATGCTAAAATCTCATGGATCCCATAGGATTCATGGATCCCTTGAGATTCCATTCGATTTGATGAGATTTGATTGCTAAAACCTCATGGATCCCATAAGATTCCAATGGATCTGATGGAATTTGATTGCTAAAATCCATTGGATCCCAACAGTTTCTATTACATTTGATGAGATTTGATTGCTAAAACTTCATGGATCCCACAAGATTCCATTGGATTTGACGAGATTTGATTGCTAAAATCTCATGGATTCCCAGCAGATTCCAATGGATTTGATGAGATTTGATTGCTAAAATCTCTTTGAGCCCACAGGATTCCATTGGGTTTGGTTAAATTTGATTGCTAAAATCTCGTCGATCCCATAGGAGACCAGTGGATTTGATGAGATTTGATTGTTAAAATCTCACGAACCCATAAGATTCTAGTGGATTTGATGAAATTTGATTGCTAAAATCTCATGGATCCAATAAAATTCCATTGGTTTTGATGAGATTTGATTGCTAAAACTCCATGGCTCCCAGAAGATTCCAGTGGATTTGATGGCTAAACTTCATGGATCCCATAAGATTCCACTGGGTTTGATGAGATTTGATTGCTAAAATCTCATGGATCCCAAAAGGTTCCAGTGGGTTTGATCAGATTTGGTTGCTGAATTTCATGGGTTCCGATAAGATTCCAGTGGATTTGATGAGATTTGATTGCTAAAATCGCATGGGTCCCACAAGATTCCATTGGGTTTGATGAGATTTGATTGCTAAAATCTCATGGATCCCACAAGATTCCATTGGATTTGATGAGATTTGATTGCTAAAATCTGATGGATTCCCATAAGATTCCATTGGGGTTGATGTGATTTGATTGCTAAAATCACATGGATCCCATAAGATTCCATTGTATCTGACGAGATTTGATTTCTAAAACCTCATGGATCCCACAACATTTCATTGGAATGAATTGGCAAATCCAAAGAAAAAACATTAGGGACACAGGTGGTTGATTAATCAGGTGGCACCTTGGTTATTCTTAATGGCGGACATGGGCTCATGGGGGGTACCCTTTGGGAGCTATCCAAACTGATTATTTTCAAACAGAATTTCATTGGAAACCAATCATTTTGGGAATATAATTTTCAATGATCAGCAGTGATGGGTTCCCATGGATCCCGTAGGATTCCATTGGATTTGATGAGATTTGAATGCTAAAATCTCATGGATCCCATAGGATTCATGGATCCCTTGAGATTCCATTGGTTTTGATGAGATTTGATTGCTAAAACCTCATGGATCCCATAAGATTCCATTGGGTTTTATGAGGTTTGATTGCTAAAATCCATTGGATACCAAAAGATTCCATTGGATTTGATGAGGTTTGATTGCTAAACCCATGGGTTCCCATAAGTTTCCATTGGATTTGATGAGATTTGATTGCTAAAATCTCACGGTTCTGAGATTGATGAGACATGATGAGAAACAAAAAAAATTGAACATAACTAATTTTGGTGCAAAAAAAAGGAATTTCAACACTGGAGGAGTGATGAGAAAGAAAAAACTTGGAAATAAACAAAATAAATTCAAAAAAAGGGAATTTCAGCACTGGTTGTTGATTAATCGGAGGTAGGCCAAGGTGTTTATTAATCTGGGGGGACCACCTGCTTTTAAATTACACAAAAAAAATGGGCAGTGGTGGTTGATTAATCTGGAGGGGTTAATTAATCCTGATTTGGCATTATCATTTTAAAAACTTATCACCACTTGTGTGGGTTCAATAGCAATTGTTGGTCCTTCATTCGCCATGCGAGGTGATCCTTGGTCCAAAGGCTTCGGCAAGGGCGGTTTACCCAAGGGCTTCGGAAAGGGCTTCGGCAAAGGCGGCTTCGGCAAAGGCCGGCGGAATGGAGGGTGAAGGAGATCTTCACCCGGGAAGTGAGGAAAAATTGAGGGAAAAAATGGGGCTTGACCAAGGAACTTTGTACTTCAGCAAAAGAGGAAACATCTAACACAGTTGACCCATGGGGAGGGTGTCAGTGTGATCCCCTGCAACCAAGGCGAAAATTATGCAGCAAACGCCTACTTTTGGATCGAGCCATGTCAAAACTTCAGTTTGTCTGAAAGTGGGGTACTGTACCCCAAACTCAAGTTGTGAAGCATCATGTGGGATTCAAACATTGCCTTTTGATGCCTCTTGTCTTTTGTATCTTCAGCATTTTCAAAGAGACCCACCTCTTTTCGGAGTTTGAATTTTTAGGGTTTTCAGCAGTTCCCAACGACAGGTGGAACTGGAAGTGGTAGCTTTGGAGGGACCGCGGGTTCGGGGTACTGGTGCTGGTAAACAATGGACCAATCATGGTCCAAAGGGATGGGCATGACACTATCATGACGCTGACATTAAGAACAACAATAACATGCTCAAATCAGTGGATAACGTTCCATATAGGTGTCTTTTTGTACAGCATGAGTGAAACTGTTTCTGGCCGGGTTTTTAGGCCAGGGGACATCTTGTCTTGAAGGTACATGGAGGTACAGTTCTGAAGAGAACCGAGCAACATGAAATCTCACAACTAATGATTTGTTCTTACCTCACCAACGGAATTGGGGATGGTTTAGGAAAAAAATCTGGAGAACTCGCTCAGTGAGGCACCAAGTTTTTGGTTTGCCAGGTGGGAATCAAAGTGTTGATGTGTTGGGAGGTTGACTTCAGTGGAAGCACAGCATGATCTTGTTTTGTGTTGAAGACACTCAATTGGATGGACTATAGTCATAGATTAGGATTTGTAGTGTTTTTGTGATCTTTTGTGGCTAGACAACCCACTACAACTATTTACAACTCTATTCTTAGGCAGAGGACCAACAAATCACAAATGTAAAGGCCCTCTTGTCAATAAACCAAACTGAGATGATACCAAGCGCACTTACCCGAGCAAAGAATCCTAGTCATGATTCTCTCCGCGGTATTTTTTTGTCGAATCCAAGCCTTGAGAGTATAGTTGATTGCCCGTCTTACTGGAACCTGGATCCTTCGTATTTTTTGGGTGGAACCCCGTTTCTCCATGCCAGGATAGGGCTATCCCTTGAAAAGGAGGTTGGGTTGGCTCCTTGCTTTGTTTTGTTTTAACAGTAGGAGGCACTCCGCTTGGTGAGTTGTAATAATTTTATAACACTCGTATCGTATCGCATGTTTGGGGATGATAGGTATCTGATACACCAGTGAACTTCCAGAATTCATGAAAAGCTAAGTGCTTGGGTGCAGCGAAGCGCAATCCGCAGCACTAGAGGATTACTATGACCCAGGAGTTGCCCAGAAGGCCTGAAGGTTTCTCAGGGATAATATTCATAGATGTGATTTTATGTTGAAGTATGTTTCATTGATATGACATGTTCATTGTTTTCACTGAGCAAGTTAAGGTAATTACGCTTGGAAGTGATTGCTCTGGTTTGGGCAGCGACTTTGTGGCATTGAAGCTGGGTTTTGGTCCTGACATCCAGCTGACCAAATTTGCAGCGGAGTCTGATGAGACCAAGATGACATGGCTGAACGCTGTGGCATCCCATGTCGGTGATGAGACACCGGACCTCATTTACCACCGGACATTCGGGACAGGGACAACCACACAGCCCCCCGGACATCTTTGTCTCCGGGACTCCCTGTCCTCCCTTTTCATCGGCTCGGTTGCGGAAGAGCTTCCAAGAGCAATACCTTGTGGGTGGGTACCCTTAGGTTTCCCATGAATTCCAAAAGTTATCATCCCAAAATATCCCAAAGTTTGTGATAACAATATTATACTACCCTCCGGTAATCAAACATGGCAATGGAAAATTACCCATTTATATAAACCTCCACTTTCAGTGGATTTTCCATTGCTATGTTTGATTGCCAGAGGGACAGTTATAACACTAGTTACTGGAGTTATCAACAACTAAGCTAACTATGGGACACCACCATTGTCATTAGAATTCCAGTAAATTTTCCTCCGGTTCTTCCCTGGTGATTAGTTTCCATCCTTTTTGCCACCCAGCAGGAAATGGGGACCCGGTCCCATGTTTCCAGATGATGGTGGGCAGGCACCATGTCGCGAGCAGACAATGGGGCCTGGACCCCGGTACCCCATAGTTAGCTAAGTTGGGTTATAGATGATAGACTCAAATATTTAGGGAGTAGGAGGGATATATAATGATATATATATATATGTATATATATATATATACATAGATATATTTAATATGATACAACTATGGTTAATATACTAAGTTATAACTCGGGGGCAGCAGCTTGTGAATGTGAAATCAACCGTGGTTCAAGTAAATATCTTATTTTGTTTCCTTGAATTCATGATGCCATTCTGTGGAGGCAAACGGGGCCGACCTCACAAAATAGATACTTGTACGGATGTACGGATTATATTTGGGGAGCCATTTCGAAATGACCATCAAGTTTGTAAATGGGAGATAATTATTATATGTTAGGATCATTTAATAAATATTTGGGGATCAGGTTTGTGAACTGATGATAAATAATCGTAATTGCTGGTCTTTAATGCCCAGACTGCTGGTCAGATCCAGAATTTCTTTGGTGCCGGGGTGCCCCATGATATCCCCAGTACCCTCTGGTAAACGTTTAGAAAAAGCTATGGAAAGAAACACCAGTTTTAATGGGGAAACTCACTATTTCTGGTCATTTTCAATAGCTCGTTGTACGTATGTTTACCAGAGGGTATATCCTTGATTTATATAGATCCTAATTTGGGTTGAAGCCATCGAGCAGTTGCTCCAATCTGATTGCCAGATGATCTACTCAAACAATTTTGGGAACACCCCCATCTGGTTGGTGGTTTGGAAATGTTTGGAACATGGCTTTTATGACTTTCCATTCAGTTGGGAATGGAATAATCATCCCAACTGACTTTCACTCCATCATTTTTCAGAGGGGTAGGGCTCAACCACCAACCAGCCCATAGATATGGACACCCCATTGAATCTGGGCATCTTTTAAATGAAGTCATTGGCCACGAAAATCTGATGCTGGAGCTATGGGGCTTACATCCAGCTATATAAAGAGTGTTTTTTTCTTCTAAGGAATTTGACATTTTATGTAATGTTCTATTATCTTTAAGATTGATTTTAATTTGATGTATTAACTGTGACATAGTTTGACATTTAATTTTCTGTTATGCTACATGGCTATATCGGCTATATCCGCAAGATGGATAAACAAATCCTTAAGTTTGTCCTGGCTCAGTGGATTGAAGAGAGGCCCCGTTCAGAAGGCTTGATAGGTGGCTCAAAATCCATGTAAACCAAGTAGTAATTCCAGTATATTCTGATTGGTGGTTTGAAACATTTTTCATTTGGCCATATATTGGGAAAAATCATCCCAACTGACTAATATTTTTCAGAGGGGTTGAAACCACCAACCAGTATTCCTGTCGATTCTATCATACAGTAGATTATGTCAACTTAAACTATATCGAATTACACCCATGCCAAAAATGGCTTTGCCTGCAAATAGGGGACCCACACAATTTAGGTGTATCATCAAAATTACCACTAGCACAGCAAGTGCGGGTCTCCCATGGTATCCACCACTTTAACACACAGGCAAAGTTCCATGTTGATGCTTATATAACTGCACTACATTATATGATATACATTGTTTTAAAATAAATTCCATTATATCCTATCATATCCCCACTATATCCCATTATGTGTTGGTTTTATATCCCATGATATGGACAGTCAATTATATATATAATGTGCTTCTCAGTATGTTTCATTACCTCCCAATCATATCCCCATTATATATCTATATACCGGTTGGTGGTTTGGAACATGAATTTTATTTTTCCATATATTGGGAATAATAATACCAACTGACGAACTATTTTTTTTTTAAAGAGGGGTGACTCAACTACCAACCAGTATATATATATGTGTGTTTCACAAAACCACCCTTCTTGAATTGGTTCCGGGTTAAATCCCAATGTGCTACCCGGGCAATCGGGCAATCAAAGATGGCGGAGAACATTTCCGGGGCTATCGCTATTGGGGAACAATCCTTAGGTTTTTATAGGGGGTAGATGTAGAATAATCCATGATATTTGGGGAAAAGCTATACCCTTTGGTTATGTCAAAATATCTATTGAAAATGGCCATAGAAATAGTGGATGTACCCATTAAAAATGGTGATTTTCCATAGTTATGTTAGTTTACCAGAGGGTAATATTCTATTGGAGATGTGTTTTCTTTTCCATTGAAAGCTCCTTTAAATATAGGATGCTCCCGCCACGTTTGATTACTGTTTAGGGTATCCTCTGAAAAAAATCATTCTTTGTTTGCTATTTGCCATCCCACTACTTACCCATTTCTGTTAGTTGTATTGTCTTATCATGAAACAAATCACAGCACGTGGTATGGAGGACTGAGGACATGGTTTTCTTATCCCCATAACACTGTTTTATCCCATTATATCAAAATAACTATTGAAAATTGTCATGTATAGTTGATTTACATAGTAAAAATCGTGATTTTCCACAGCTATGTTAGTTTACCAGAGGGTAAATTCCATAAATCCCCTTGGGGACTCCGGACTGCAGCTGATTCCACCATGGCTTGTAGGTATTGGGAGCGCCCAGTACTCCATCCTTTCCAACCACTGGTGGACAAAGCACAGGCGGGGCCGTCAAAAATCATCATCATCTACCCTCTGGTTATTTAACATAGCCATGGTATAGATGGCCCATTTATAGATGGTTTACCTAT
Source organism: Cladocopium goreaui (assembly GCA_947184155.2). Taxonomy (NCBI): domain Eukaryota; class Dinophyceae; order Suessiales; family Symbiodiniaceae; genus Cladocopium; species Cladocopium goreaui. The sequence goes on along the minus strand of CAMXCT020000464.1, from coordinate 94,402 downwards.
TAATAGCATGATGATTTTCCATGGCTATGTTAAATAACCAGATTATACATCAAAACCACTTTCATGTTCACTATATCCACCATATAAATATAGTGTATTTTTATTACTACATCTTTTTAGGTGGGATTCATTTTTTTGAGATCTTAGGAACGACAATAGTAATACAAGTATATAGGATTATATAGGCATACCTGGATATATCATGATCTTGGTAAATTATAATAATTCACTAACCTGAAAAAAAAACAAGTATCTCGGGGCCTTCTGGAATGGGGGTACCCCTAAAAATCGCAGGATGGTTTATAGTTTATAATGGGAAAATCCATCTATAAAATGGATGAGAACTGGGGGTAGCCCATCAAGAATATTCGGAAACCTCCATTTCGACATGGGATGATTTTGTTATTGGGATCATGGAATGAATGGATCTTGTTGGAAACTAATTGCTTCGGGGTGTTTTTTCGTTCTATTTTTTTTGGGGATGGGGTGAACCCCAGCCAGAAGGGTGGCATTTCCGTTTTTTGGTTGTTGGGGGTGGTGATAGGTGCTATGGATAGGAGCTAGGGCATCCATATTCCCTAGGAGCTCCCAAAGGTTTCCTGTCACATTGTTATATAGTTATTCTCTGTATCAATCGGTGAGCTAATCCCTTTATATCTCCTTATATCATGAAATGGTTGGTTTGATACTCCCATTCTATAGCGATCCTGGATCCATTAACATCAACCAGCTTCGCGATCCCGCAATCACTGGAAAAATACATCTAAGTCCCAATGGTTGCTGAAATCATGTTAAATCATGTGAAATCCACACTGTTTGTTGGTTTTCTATCCCCATTTTTCCATGGGAAAATTCCGTCCATTTCGGCTACATCCCATGGTCTCCCAGGTGCCACCAGCACGCCGGAGGAGCAGAAAGCTGCGCGGGAGGTGCAGAGAAGCCAAGACTATTGTTTTTTTGTTTTTTGTTTATCATTATATTATATATTTTTATACATTGTGGTATGTCCATTATATAATATATATATATAATCACTATAATATATCATGGTGATTTATATATATAATATACATACATACATACATACATATGTATATTTATTATTGTATTTTCCAGTTTATATGATTATATAAGGCATCCAGATCAGATAAGGCATCCAGATCAGACAGGCAAGAGATGGCAAGAGATGGCAAAAGAAAGATAGATAGAAACAGCCTGAATCATCTGCACAAATTATAGCGAGGACAGCCGAGGCAACGAGGCAGGTTGCAGGAATTAGCGAGGTCAGCCCTTAATTTGCTCATCAGAATTAGCCGACCTCGACGAGGTAGCCTTGCATTGGTTCTGTTGCATGCTTGGCTGGCCGCCGTTTAAGAGATCCACATTTTTCCCCCTTGTGTTGTCAGGAGTTAACCAGCAAATTTGTAGAAGTAAAATGATCGTAGTAGTAGTAGTCAGTAGTAGTAGTAGTAGTAGTAGCAGCAGTAGTGGTAGTAGTAATAGTAGTAGTAGCAGTAGTAGTAGTAGTAGAAGTCGTAGTAGTAGTAGTAGTAGTAGTAGTAGTAGTAGTAGTAGGTAGTAGGTAGTAGGTAGTAGGTAGTAGGTAGTAGGTAGTAGGTAGTAGGTAGTAGTAGTAGTAGTAGTAGTAGTAGTAGTAGTAGTCAGTAAGTAATAAGTAGCAAGTCAGTAAGTCAGTAAGTCAAAGTAGTAAGTCGCAAGTAGTAAGTCGCAAGTCGCAAGTAATAAGTCGCAAGTAGTAAGTCGCAAGTAGTAAGTCGCAAGTAGTAAGTCGCAAGTAGTAAGTCGCAAGTAGTAGGTAGGTAGGTAGGTAGGCAGGCAGGCAGGCAGGCAGGCAGGCAGGCATGCAGGCAGGCAGGTAGGTAGGTAGGTAGGTAGGTAGTGGGTAGTCAGTAGTTAGTAGATAGTAGTGGCTAGTAGCTAGTTAGTAGGTAGTAGGTAGTAGGTAGAACGTAGAGAGTAAAATAAGTAGTAAGGTCAGTAAGTCGTAAGTAGTAAGTCAGTAAATCTAAGTAGTAAGTAGTAGCGCGCGCGCTCGCCTCGCGGAAATCCAGAAGTAGTTATTTTTTGCCGTCGACCGGCCAATTAATAGCGCTAGCGCGCGCGCGTCTCGCGGAAAGTCGGGGCATAAATTCCCGGAAGTTAGCGTTTTAGTCTATTATTTGGCTAATATACTAAGACTGCGCGCGCTAAGTCGGCCAAAATAGCGCGCGCGGAAATCCGGGGCATAAATTCCCGGAAGTAGCGTTTTGCCTTATAACGGGTCTACTTTTGGCTAAGACCGCGCGCGCTATCGGCCAATTAATAGCGCTAGTGCGCGCGCGCGCCTCGCGGAAATTCGGGGCATAAATTCCCGGAAGTAGCGTTTTGCCTTATAACGAATCTATTTTGGCTAAGACCGCGCGCGCTATCGGCCAATTAATAGCGCTAGCGCGCGCGCCGCGCGCCTCGCGGAAATTCGGGGCATAAATTCCCGGAAGTAGCGTTTTGCCTTATAACGGGTCTACTTTTGGCTAAGACCGCGCGCGCTAAGTCGGCCAAAATAGCGCGCGCGCGCTCGCCTCGCGGAACTCCGGGGCATAAATTCCCGGAAGTAGCGTTTTGCCTTATAACGAGTCTACTTTTGGGTAAGATCGCGCGCGCTATCGGCCAATTAATAGCGCTAGCGCGCGCGCCGCGCGGAAATTCGGGGCATAAATTCCCGGAAGTAGCGTTTTGCCTTATAACGGGTCTACTTTTGGCTAAGACCGCGCGCGCTAAGTCGGCCAAAATAGCGCGCGCGCGCGCCTCGCGGAACTCCGGGGCATAAATTCCCGGAAGTAGCGTTTTGCCTTATAACGGGTCTACTTTCTAAGACCGCGCGCGCTATCGGCCAATTAATAGCGCTAGCGCGCGCGCCGCGCGCCTCGTGGAAATTCGGGCCATAAATTCCCGGAAGTAGCGTTTTGCCTTATAACGGGTCTACTTTTGGCTAAGACCGCGCGCGCTATCGGCCAGCGCTAGTGCGCGCGCGCGCGCCTCGCGGAAATTCGCGGCATAAATTCCCGGAAGTAGCGTTTTGCCTTATAACGAGTCTACTTTTGGCTAAGACCGCGCGCGCTATCGGCCAATTAATAGCGCTAGCGCGCGCCTCGCGGAAATTCGGGGCATAAATTCCCGGAAGTAGCGTTTTGCCTTATAACGAGTCTACTTTTGGCTAATACCGCGTGCGCTAAGTCGGCCAAAATAGCGCGCGCGCTCGCCTCGCGGAACTCCGGGGCATAAATTCCCGGAAGTAGCGTTTTGCCTTATAACGAGTCTACTTTTGACTAAGACCGCGCGCGCTATCGGCCAATGAATAGCGCTAGCGCGCGCGCCGCGCGCCTCGCGGAAATTCGGGGCATAAATTCCCGGAAGTAGCGTTTTGCCTTATAACGGGCCTACTTTTGGCTAAGACCGCGCGCGCTAAGTCGGCCAAAATAGCGCGCACAGAGTCTGAGTTTTGACATCAATGGCAATCTACCTTTGATTTTCTAAACCATAGTCTCACTCACAGCGAAGCATTTTTTCCCTTCAAAAACGCCAGGTGCTCAAGGCATCAGTGGCATCTATTATGCCCGAACGACCGGCTTTCCATCAAGGCATCAGTGGCATCTATTTTGCCTCAACGACCGGCTTTCCATCCACAAACTTGGCCCTTTTGTAGTAATCCAGGCAGGTCAGGGCGTCCACCAAGGCAGTGTGAGCACCACCGAAAGCAAACCCAAGGCGGCTGGCATGTCCACCTTGAAGGCCTTCCAACCATGCGATTGCAGATTGGATCTCCCCATACTTTCGGTCGATCTGGTTCTGCATGCCCTCATCCACGGAATGGCCGTTTGGAGCAGCGAGCTTCCAGATCTTGACAATCTTTGGTTCAGGGTTCCACCACATCTTGTAGTCCTGGTAGTCCAAAAAATCGAAATCCTCCAAAGGGCAACCTTGGAAGAAAGCACGGTACCTAGTAAGAGCAGCCACCGTCATGGCAATCGAACGGGCGTGATGCTCGGCGTCATCGAATAAAAACCGGATCCAGAGCAAACACTCCCTGCAGCACTCCAACTCATGATCTGCCTGGTGTTCCATCAAAGGATTCTTGCCCCGGAGGTCAGCAAGGTGGTCATTCATCTCGCGTGTGCTCAAGACTGCTGTGCTCTCCATGACGGGCCGACAATGGTCGCAAATCAACGGGCGGTCGCTGGTACTTGATTGATGAGGGGCAGCCAGGAAAATAAGGAATCACAATGTTTGCACACATTTTCGTCGTGAAAACTCAAATGACAACATTCAAAATGACAATCCCTAGCAATTGTCATCACCATGACGAATCCAACTCAAATCCAAAATTCTGTTTTCTAAATCGTGGTTCCTGGAAGATTTTCAATTTTCATTCACGGAGTCCAATCAGCTCGTAAAACCCGCACTTTTTGTCGCAGAACGGACGAGTCCGAGTGCTGTTGTGTCGTGCAGTGTGCTGCGGACAGACCGCCGTGCCACAATACTGCATTAATTAAGACGAATTGAATCATTGGACTAATCAATCCATGGAGATCCCGTCTTGCTCTGCTTGCCTCAAAAGCCACCGTTTCCCCATCCTTTTGCTCAGCATCTTTCCGATCTGAATGCAAAGGCCACACTGATCCCAGTTGTTTATCTTCAGCTCTTTGTAGTAACGCCACAACTTCTCAGCACGCGTGGTGGAAAGCAATCTCTTTTGGACATGGAACCACTGGTTGGCATCAGGTGTCTTTGTAGCTTTTTTCGACATTGCCTTTGGCACCAAAAAGACATCACAATCGCCAGAGGTTCCAGAAGCCTGGCTTGACGGCCGTTGAACGACCATTGAGCAAGGGCGCCAAATGATCAACGGGCGGCTGGTTTCTCAATACGCAAGTTGTCTGCAATGAGGCTCATAAGACAATTAAATCTCATCCACCTGTGAAAACTGTTAAAAGGTTTGATTTGAGTGGCTGAAAGAACGAACGCTTGTAGAGTCAACATGCAATAATTGAATCAAACGTGTGTGTCTGAGCCAGAAAAAATGTACCGAATGCTGTCACAACGCAACATGCTGGCATTCACTGCGGTACCATGCAAAAATCCACATGCACTGTGTCATTGGCAATTCAAATTCAAAGCAACAAGCAACATCATGCCACGTCGCCAAGCAACAAGAAACGTCATGGCCGGTTGGGTGCTTCAGTTTTCTGCCACAGGCTGACAGATCTGAACGAATCTTGAAAAAGCTGGAGCAGCAAACTGTCATCTGAACAAAACTTTGAACTGGCAGCAGCAAGCAAATGTCAAAATGGGCGTTCATACCGGGTCAAAAATGACTGCTGACAGACAGTCTCAGATCTCTAAGAACGGGCGGTAGCTCACTCACTTAAGACTTGTCACCCTCTGAAACTGAGTCCTGGTTCAGGGAAGCACAGGTGAATTCTCACTGACTTGGACGGCCGGCATTAATTTTTGCACTTAGACCCGGCCTCGGCAGACCCGGCCTCGGCAGAGCCTCCTGCTTCGCCGCTGACCTCCGAAGCCTCGTCCGCGTCGGCCTTGTCGTCATCTTCCTGGTCCTTCTTCTGCTTCTTCTTGTCGCTGCCAGCCTTGGCCCTTGGCTTCCTTTGGCGCTTCACCCCGCCTGACAGTCAGGGTCTGAATCTAAAATGTCTGACAGAGGTCCTGTCTTTGTCGAAAAAACTTACATCCATTCAACCTGGCCTCGACCACGGCCACGGCCTCTTCCAGACTCCCCCCGGCCAGTGGCTGGCACTGGCTGGTTTCCGTTTGGCCCGGGCGCATCCTCAATCTTCAAAGCCTTGGCCAAACGGCCGTCGTAGTTTGTTGAGCCAACCCGAAGGAACGTTTCGAAGAGCATCTTGGCTGCCTGCTCCTTGAACCACTTGCAATGCTCAGGCGTGTGGCCTAAGTGAGACTAAGATTGCAGTAAGTTAAGTTAAGTATTTCCCAATAAATTTGAAAACATACCGTTACCGGAGGCAATAATAATAAAAGTAGCCTAAAACTGACTGAACCACGGAACCAATTGCCACAACTGGCAAACCCTTCAGGAGAAAGGGAAGAACAGCCGTAGGGCAACTCGCTGTCAAATTGATGACAATTCTTGGACGAAATCTGTGCAGGAGTTCTTCAATCACTGACTGGTCCATTGCTCGAAAGTTGATGGGCTCGGGCCCAGAACGGGCGTCAGTGTCACCAGCTCTGCCACGGGAACGGATGTCTTTGACACGGGCGTTCTCCCCCAGCAAAAGCATCCTGAGGGTAATTTTATATAATGGAAAATCAGAAAACAAAATGGAACTGACTGGCTGTCTGGCAACTAACATAGATGATTTGAATTTGAGCCCATGACTTCTCTGACAACGGGATGGTCGGGCAGCTTGAAAGGTCACACTTCTTCACGTCAAACAGGGAATTGCCACCAGTGCTGCCTTGATGTGCAACATTGGGCCGCTCTGATTGCACAATATCTGTCAATCTGTCCAACGAGGCGGTGCCAACCAAAATGGTCTCGAGTTGGTCAAGATGCATTGCCTCAGTAGTGCTAATAAAGTGGTTTCAGTCAGTCAGTGGCAGTCGAGGGATTATTTTGGCCAAGTCACGGCACGGGCAGTGTTGAAACCAGTGGCAGCGAGGGCAGAACGATGTGCTTGCATACCTTTGACAGATGACGACAATGATGGCGGTTCTGATTGCAATTAGTAGTTAATTTTATTCGCTGCATAAATTTAAATGCAATCAGGCAGCTCGACTCACTGTAGACCAGATACATTTGCCTCCACTTGAGCCCTCCAATGGCCTTGAACACGTTGCAGAAGTTCCCATGGTGGGAGGAACGGCCGCCATCAAAGAACAAGAACCTGAAACAGTGACTGATTGGCAAGCACCATTGAAAATTGTCATTGTAGTAGCAGATCGGTGTCAATCAAGTGTTGGTTATTATTCGATGCAGCATGCAGCCTAGTCGCACATCTGATTGGTCAGGCATCAAGCTGGCTGCTTCACCGTCAGTAATCATTTGAGCTGCCGAATTGACATCAGTGCAATCCGAACGGGCAATGAGAGTCGCTGCCACGGCCGTCTCCAAGTGTCCCTTCCTCATCGGAGTGTTGCTCCGGCGAGGGCACTGCGCCTGTTCTCCCGATGCCTCGATATCATACATAATCAAAACGGACGAGTCCGCTGATCCCTGTGCACCAATCACCGGGATGCTCCGCAAAGCGGTCGCCAAAGAAGTAGACGAGTGCAGGGTCTCAGATGTTTCGCCCCTTCCAGGCGGCTTTGCGAAGTTGATGGTGGACAGTAGTGCCTGAGTTTTTGTCATGCATTGCTTCTCCACCTCGTCCACCAGCGCCTCATCAGATTCTGAGAGGCTCACCGGGCTAGTGACAACCTTGTTGGCCAAAGAGTGTTGCAAGGCCCCTGGACCCTGGACCAATGACACCACCTGCTGCTGCTGGTCCCCTGCTAAGGGTGCAACGGCCGTGGCTTTTGCATCCTCTTCTGCTGTCTCCTGGCACTTCGCCCACTTGTCCTTCACATCAGCGTGGTCAAGGACTTCGTCCAAAGAGTGGTTGAACCGAATCGCCGATTTCAAGGCGGAATCGAAGACCTTTTTGAAGCACATATCCTCCAATGACATGCCCGAACCGTCAGTGAATGGTATTTCGACTTTTATTCAAACCTTCGAATCAGCGTCAACCCTGCCTCAATAAAGAGGCACGTTCTGTTGCCGTTCTGCGACAGCAATCCAAGCCAGGCCAGGTCACAATTTCCAGCTGGAAGTTGGCCTCTTGGCAAATTCTTTGCCTTAAATTTTAAGTTCAAACGGCCAGGCATAAATGAAAATTATTCCAGACTTTTTTAATTAATTCTTAGGCACTCACATCCAAGACGGGTCCCTGCTTCTGCAGCTCTGAGCTTTGGAAAACCCGTCCGCCGAGATGTTGTCGACGGGACAATGACGTGCGGAACACTTCCCTCCCAGGGAACGACATGAGTGTTTTATGCAAAACCGTTACCACTGGTGCCCCTAAGACATAGTTTTTCAACCATCCGGCAGGAACGGCCGACCTCAATTTCACCATGTCAGGGGCGGGAAGAAAAGACTCAGCCCGAGAGAGCAGCTTTGGCACCAACTCCATCTTGAAAAGCAACAAGTGCATGAGCCTTCAATGACAGATGAATTGATGCTCAGAAAGGTTCAGGAAGTCACGCCCATCCCCAAAAAGACAATCGATCATCAGGTTTGAAAAATACAATCTTGAAGCGACAGCGAAGGTTCCCCTTGTTATGCGGTTGCTTCTTCCCCGTGAGGGGGCCCCATGAGCACTCCCAGGGCTGGATATCGCCATTCAAGACTAAGTCGAAGAAGAAAACCAACATGCTTTCGAAACGGACGGGGTCACTGCCAGAAGCCTGCATCAGTGCTTCAAGTTTGTACAAGGAGTTGCTGAGAGGGTTGTTCTTTCCGAACAGCTCGTCTCCGAGAAGCAACGCATTGCGAACAGCCTTGTGCTGGAGCACTTTCCACATTGTGAGGGCCACGCGGACGAATGTCGGATTGATCGACTCGCCACTTGAGACTCGCAAGTTTGCATGGAAGGCTGCATGCACCTCCTTGTGGTTCGTTCTGCTGCTTTGGTTCTTCATTGACTGGGCCAGGAGTCCGATCTGATACACCCTCTGAACCTGAGTGAAAAATAGAATGAATATTTGCCGTCAATTATTAACTTAATTATTCAAATCTGAAAAACAAATTAAAAATAATTGCCAACTTGACCCAAAAACGGTCGTCAGATACATTGACTCAAAATCCTCTCCAATTTTCTCCCTTAACTGGGACGCCTCAAAGAACAAGGCGGCAGTCAGGTCGTCTGAGATAGCTGCCGACAAGGCCGAAAGCCTCCGGACGCAACGGAACACAACTGGCTGAGTCAACCAAGCCTGTGCCCATTTTTGGATGTTGCAACCCGCACTCAAACCTCTGGCCGTTGCGAGAATCATCGCGTGATGCTCTTCCTCAGGGGAGAGCCTCTTCAACGTGCGTTCTGGGATTTGGCCCTGCTGGTTCTTCAGGATCGCAGGGTCAGCATAGACCACCAGACGCTCTGCACACTTGGGTTCTGCAAAACGGCCGTTCTGCAAATATTTCACTGCAGTGTCAATGATGGGGATGCCTGGCGTCGGTGACCACCTCAGTCAGTTTTGGGACAGTGGTCAATTAAATTCATCAATCAGAATCAAATCAGTCTTTGACTGCCGAGAAGCGTAATGCTCAGCCATGTCAAGTTACACCCAAAAATGATGTCCCTCGAAGCACCGTCACCAGCATCTTGGTCTTGTGCAGCAAATTGTGCAGAACGGCCGGCCAAAACGGTCACATCCAACGGAGCTGCGGGGGACCCTTCCGCTAAGGACTTGGGCTGTGATCCCTGAACCAGGCCGGCAAACTCAGCGTGCCTTAGCTTAGTCAGTCAGTTGGTACAATCAAAAATACACGGCTGATGACGAACGGCTGCTCACATAATATGCCAGTCAGTCAGTCAGTCAGTCAGAGAACCAGTCAGACAAACGGCCGTTTTTTCTAAAGGCAAGTCACGCCATACACGTGTCATATGCTTCTTGGACCTTTGCAAAATGTTCCAGGTTCACTCCATCGGTTTGCTTGAGTCCTGAACAAATTGACAAACCACAGCACGGACAACCCAACAAGAAGGAAAATAATTTAATGGCGACATGTGTGAACTCCTTGGTGTGCCATGCTGCCAGGTCGGTTGTCGGAGGGGCTGACTGACTATTGTTTAACTTTAGTAAGCCCAAATGCAGCACGACAGATTTCTGGGAAACAGTTTCCGGTGATCATTCGGCTCGAATCACAGACTCACTGACTGACAAAGCTGCTGAAAGAACAGGCATTTTTCTCTTCCATGCGATCTGGCCCTGCCAGTCTCAGGCTGACCGGGTATTAATGCACAGCCGTTCCACTACACTGCCCATGAGGGCCCACTAACTTTAGAACCTGACAGCCAAAATGGGCGGAAATCAAAACTGCCTCGTTCCACCACACTGCCGATGAGGGCCAACTAACTTTAGATCTTGACAGCCAAACGGGCGGAAATCAAAACGGCCTCGATGGCCCTTGCCAAGACAGTCTGTGTCATGGCGTTGCCGATCATTCTGCCTCTCTGAGTCTTCGGGACGTTGAGCAGTTGCCACGGGATATCGTCATCACTGAAGCCTTGGCACCTTTGAAGTTCCAACATCGTAAGCCGCCGCTTCCCCTGCAACATGCTGACATTAAAGTCTCCAAACCAGTATTTAGTACAGTGTTGTTTTAGTCAAACTGTTTCCAAATAATCACCACTGACGACAACGGTCCTGCAGCCAGTAATAGGCACTGCTTGCACAGCGACCAGCCAACAATGTTGGCACGAAGTCATGACAAACTCGGGCGAAATTTTGGCCTGCCGCCAAATCTACAATCACTGGCTTGGAGGAACGGGCGTAATCCTCCTCGAACTTCACCCTGGCAGCTTTCAGGTTCTTCATGGCCGTTTTCCCCATCTTCATCTTTTTCTTTTGCTTGGCCCCGACGTTCTTCAAAAGCAAAGTTGAAAGACTAGGCTTGCTACCTTTGCATTTGGGCATGCTCAGTGGTGGGTTGGTGATACCCTTCTTTGAGGACCTCTTGGCGCCCAAAATGTAGACTCTCTGACGGTCTTGGGGAACTCCAAAGTCCATGCCTCGTTGGCCACTGACTGACTGACTGACTGACTGACTGACTGCGGACTCATCTGTTATTGTAGTATTCTTTAGCCAGTGGATGTGCCACACTAGCAACTAAAATGAAACAGTTGGGGTGCTCTTGGCTCTGACAACCTTCACGTCATAGGCCCTTCTGGAACTATTTGGTAAACGGACGCCCTTGAGGCGCCCAATGATGCCCTGGAATGTCTTCCGGTGTCCTTGGATTGGTGGTGACCAAAAGCAAACAAAATGAAGGCCAATGGGAAAAACGCATTCATAACTTCAAGTGAGCTTCTCTTGGTCAACAATCCTGTCACGTTTTCCAAGACGAAGGCCCGAGGAACCCGAGCCTGAATGTAGTCACAAACGGCCGAACTCAAGTCCCGGGTGTCCCTTTCTCCGAGGTTGTTTGCGGATGCCTTGCCTCAGGTGTTTTTGCCGCTGGCTGGTCGTCAGTGACAATACCGGAAAGATAAATTATTGATTGGCTGGGGCAACAAAGTTTATTCCAAGAGACTATATGGTTGGCATGGAAAGCCGCAAGAATACAAATCAACGGCCGGAACGGCCGATGGATCTTGCATCCTTTCAGACGGACGTAGACCAAGACTTTCCAGAACGGCCCTGCAGTGGACATTTGTGTCCGAGCTAAATCTGTGCTGAAGAACGGCCGTCGAGTCCTTCAGGATCTTCCGCAGGCACAGAACATCCGTTCCGAGCCCGGAACAATCGCTGCCAACATTGAGAACGCCCTTCCTCAATTGAACGGACGGCCGGGCCATGGCTTTGACAGCGGCGGAACGTCCGTGGCAGCGATAATCTCGTGAGCCCAACGGCTGACGCTGAACACAAGTTTGAAAACTGTGAGTCTCATCATTGAAATGGATTGTCGCGCGGTAGGGCCGCCTGTCATTTTTTACCCAACCCGAATCGTCATCTGAATCTAGACTCAGCGGCATTTGGCACACCCAGCACGACTGTAGCGGCACTTGCCTTAGACAATAGAACGCTCACATGCAGTGACCAGTGTCAAGTTGTTTGTTTTCAATTAGTCACTTAAAACCAGATGTATGATCTAGTGCTATTGAGCCTA
>CAMXCT020000464.1:0-77500 GCA_947184155.2 Cladocopium goreaui | reverse complement strand
GCGCGCGCAGTCGGCCAAAAATAGCGCGCGCGCGCCTCGCGGAAATTCGGGGCATAAATTCCCGGAAGTAGCGTTTTGCCTTATTAACGGGTCTGCTGGCTAAGACCGCGCGCGCTATCGGCCAATGAATAGCGCTAGCGCGCGCCTCGCGGAAATTCGGGGAAAAAAATCCTGGAAGTAGCGTTTTTATAACGGCCGCTAGCGCGCGCGCGCCTCGCGGAAATCCGGGTCCTAAATTCCCGGAAGTAGCGTTTTGCCTTATTAACTGGTCTGCGCGCGCGCTGCCAATACTGGAATAACCGCTGACGCGGCGCGGGCGCCTTGGCTTATTTAAAATTATATTATTATTTTATTTAATTTATGCTGGCCAGTATGTCAGCACTAAGGACTAAGGTCTTGTGGAATTTCCCCTTAAGTGGGCCGGGCGGCGGGGGAGGCCACGAAACAGGCATGTGTTTCGACGTCGACACACTCTTTAAAATTAAAATAATTTAAATGACAACGGTTGAAACAATTTACAATTTGATTTTGATTTAATAAAGGCATCTTGGGGTGCCGGTTTGCTGCCACCAGTTTTCGATCTAGAAAATCAATCAATGTCGGGGGGGCCGGGGATCAGCTGAATTATAAGGCGGCTAACGCCTGGAACCTCAACTTTTTGTGTCGTGTTCTATTAAATTTAAGTCGCCATATTATTCTAGCAATTTTTCATTTTTTTGGCCTGCAATGCTGGTACCGCAAGATATCAGTTTTCAATTCGAACCCCAACCACTCGACATGATTTTCCTTTAAGTAGCCATGTCCAGCAACATGTCATGAACAAGTTTTTCTTTTTCAAAACCTGTGATATTTTGCATCCTGTACACTAAGACATAATTTTTTCAACCTTGCTTTCAAAAAAATGTTGAAATGATTTTTTGTGGGCTGTCCTGGGCGACTATTAAGGGGTGATATGTCCACCTAACTGGGCATTTTCGAAAAGTTCGATCGAAAAATTCGACGCCGCACACTGGGCTGGATGTTGGGTTCTAGAAAAAGGGTAGCAGTAACTTGAAGTGGTTTTCAACATGTTTGACATTGTAATTGCAAGACTATGCAATTCAAATACGGAGGTGTTTTTCTAAATAAATAAACATAACTTCGAAAATGCCCTTCTTATACGTGGCCAGGACCTCAAATGGGTTTGATGTCTGTTGCTAGATTTTCTTGGGTCCCCAGTTTATTAAACCGACATTTTTTACTTGAAAATCACATGTGCCAACCTGACCCGGTGAACTCAGTCTCAGTACAGGGATAAATATTTCATAGAATCATGGACCCACAGTGACGACAGTAACCAAAGAACAGTTAACTCAGAATAACATGACATAATGACATTGAAGGTCAAAAGAAAATAATCAGTTGGTACGTAATTTTAAGAACAATATCCATCATGATAGCTGACAACGCATGCACATCATCAGAGTAAACCCTGAAAACAAACCCAGCAATGTGACATGAAAATTAAGAGCCTTGCTGAGTTCAATTAATGAGACTAACACATCAAACTACAGAACGCAGTGGTCACTGCAGCCTGGCCCAGAACTTTTCGCTGCTGGTTTCCTCTTGACGGCCGTTTTCTTCGTCGTCTTGGGAGTCGGCGGGTGGTCAGAGTCATCTGGCTTATCATCACCAACGGCCGTTGTCATTGTTGGGGTAGCGGAAGCCTTTGAGATAGCAGAAGCCGCTGGCGCTTCATAGGGTTGGAACGGACGTCTTTTCCGCCATGAAATCATCCGCAAGCTGAGTGTCCTCGTCATTGACATCAGACCCCAACTGTGTCTGGAACGGCCGTTCTCAGCTCAGCACCATCCCCTTCCACCTCAGAGCCAGTGCCATGCCCATCATCCTTGTCACCACCACCGGTGGAAGGCCAGAACGAATCGCTATGCGAACGACCGGTAGGCACTCAGTTTTGAAGTGACGGGCGTTGAGATTTTCAACACTATGTCACAGTGTCAACGTTGACATTAATCCCCCTTCGGGAATCTTCTATAAACTCGAGGGCATAGGGGACTGTATAAACTGTTTTTTTTCTGTAAATAGGTTGTTAACACAAAACATTGGTACCCGGCCTCTACGTTCATATCATCGATCAGGCGGCGAGCGATCGCATTAAACCAGCCAGAGGGATTATCCAAGGGCTGCTGTCGGTTCTGATACTGGAGCCTCAGCTGGTGCCAAATGGTTTTCTAATTGGAATGACTCTTGCAAAGCCCAGACTTCCAGACTAAGACGACATGAGTATTTCCAACGTACCTGATTATTCAAACTAAGAAATGTTTGACATCATTGACATCATAATTACTTGTCAAAAAAAATACTGGGCCAGATGCATGACAGACTTGAACTTCTTGATGTCCAACATCGCCAGAAAGTAGAGGGAGCGCTGTGCTGGTCTCAGCATTGAGAAAGGGAAGTATGGTCCAATAAACCTATCCCTATTATTATTATTATCATTATTAATATTTTTGTTTCTTAGTTAATTAATTTATAATGACTAAGTTAAATTATAATATATATATATTATATAAACAAATTAAAATTAATTATTAATTAATGTTATTTTTATTTATTGTAATACCTAGGAACGTCTGTTTCGCAGTATGGACCCAGTGTATTTGACCAATAACCATCATAAAACCCAAGGAACGTCCGTTTCGCAGTAAGTATGGCCCTATCGATGTATTTAATTTACAATGTAAATTCACCTGTCAACCCAGCAACTTACATTTCGCAGTATGGTCCCATAATATATACTTGATTGATGTATTTTTAGTTACTATGAGCGAGCTGGGTTTTAACATATCCTAGGAACGCCCGTTTGGCAGTATGGCCCAACTTCAAGTATCCCTTGATTGATGTAATTATGTCAAATGTTTAATACAACCTTGGAACGCCCGTTTCACAGTGAGATTTACCCAAATAAGATGCCATCCCCAACTTAGTTAGTTTCATGTTAGTCTTAGTCTTAGCCCTACTCCCCAAGTCACCTGTCCAGTGTTTCCAGCACCGTCTTCGCGCTTTCCCACGCGTCAGTGACCTCAATATCCAACGCCACCGAAGAACCTTTTTCGAAGGCGTAGTGTTTCGACACCCCCCTGGGATCGGAAGCATCTCCAGGTCCAGCTTCCATGGATGAACGGGCGGCTTCAACCGGCTCCATGGAACGGGCGGTGTCTGAAGCGATGTTCTGGTCCAGCATCTTCAAGAAATGTTCCTGCCAAGCAGAAAATTTTTGGTGCTTAAACGCCTGTCCAAAAAAATATATATATGCAAAAAAATTTTCTGGCTCGGTGGTGCATGGGTAGCGTTACCCATGCACCACCAAGCCGCTGAGCTCAGTGGCTCGGTGGTGAATGGGTAAGGGCATGGTTTCACAGCCGGTGGTGTATGGGTAACGGTACCCATGCACCACCAGCTGTGAAACCATGCCTTTACCCATTCACCACCAAGCCGCTGAGCTCAGTGGCTCGGTGGTGCATGGGTAACGGTACCCATGCACCACCAGCTGAGGAAAAAAAATATCTGCCGTTTAGAATCCCCAATGTGGAACTCGATGATTTTGGATGATTTTGGTATCATACGATTATCATCACCACCAAGCCACTGAGCTCAGTGGCTCGGTGGTGCCTGGGTAACGGTACCCATGCACCAGCAGCTGAAGAAAAAAAATATCTGCCGCTTAGAATCCCCAATGTGGAATTCGTTGATTTTGGATGATTATCATCACCACCAAGCCACTGAGCTCAGTGGCTCGGTGGTGCCTGGGTAACGGTACCCCGTCACCACCAAGCCGCTGAGCTCAGTGACGGAGCTGACGGATTTTTCCAAAAATCGAGCAGCTCAGTCGACGGAGCTGACGGATTTTTCCAAAAATCGAGCAGCTCAGTCGGCCGTGACGGAGCTGACGGATTTTTCCAAAAATCGAGCAGCTCAGTCGTGACGGAGCTGACGGATTTTTCCAAAAATCGAGCAGCTCAGTCGTGACGGACCTGACGGATTTTTCCAAAAATCGAGCAGCTCAGTCGTGACGGAGCTGACGGATTTTTCCAAAAATCGAGCGGCTCCAGCAAAATGTGGAAAGTTTCCCTTTTTCCTTTAATTTAGTCTATTTTGTGGGGTCTATTTTTTTGAAAACTTGGCCCTCTTGACGGTCCTCAGCTGTCGTCTCACGGGCCGGTTCCAGGAGCTGCCACGGGTTAGCCTCAACTGAGGTCTCCTCTGCCCCCTCCTTGTCCTCCTTCACCTCGACATCCTGGTCCCCCTCTACGTCCTTCTTCACCTCATCTTTCACGGAACGGACGTCTTCATTCTCAGCGTCCTTGTCATTCTTCACCTCATCGGAACGGACGTCATTCACCTCCTCCTTCTCCTCCGACTCCGTCGTCTCGGGCTTTAAAAAGTCGGACATGTCCTGAAGTTCAGAGTTTGCTTCAACGGGCGTTCAATGATGGTTCGAAGGCTGAGGACAGAGTTTAGTTTGTAAAAACCAATAAGGCTCAAACTTCGTTGATCAAGCGAGGGCACCAGTCGGCCTTGGCGGTGTGATCAGGCCCCCAGAAAATGAAAGTTGATCCATTGAATTGAATGATCCTCTATCCTACAATATTATTGGTATCCCTCCGGGAATCCTCTATAAAATCAAGGGCGTAGGGGAGTGTAAAAACTGTTTTTTTCTGTAAATGGGTTGTTAACACAAAACATTGGTTCCTGACTTTTTGATTTTATAGTGATTCATATGTTGGAAATGGACATGTTTCAAAGGGGGAGGCCATTTCTGATATTATAGTCCTTAAAATCCTGATTGATCTTTTTGATCTTATAATGATAGCATTTGACCAGTGCATGTTGGTTTGTTTTGCTTATGAACTGTGGAGAAGAAAAATGACACTATTGGAATCCAAACGTTCGGAAACGGTGCCCTCAAAGTGGGTGTCACCAGACTTTAGATTTTCTAGATGTGTTATTTTGCCTTAAAAGGCTGTCCAAAGCTATCTAGGTGACCCTGATTTTATAAACATTAGTGGTTAGTGGTTGTTTACTTTTTCAATTTTTGATTTTATAGATGGTCAATCATTCATTGACATGGCTGGTTTTTTGATTTTTTAGAGGTGCCACAGGGGAGGGGGGGCTGGCGATCGCCCATTTATGCACTATAAAATCAGGGTCACCTAACCCCCTACCCAAAGGAAGATATATTGTTTCTGTAATCGTCGTTTGTCTACAATCTACAATATACGCAGCAGTACCTGACACTGTAGAATCAAACATCAGTGTTGTCAGTCAGTTGGCAAGCAAATCATATATGGAAAACTAGTCAGCTGGACGGATTGCATATAAATTATACTTCATCTGAATATTATTATTTGATGGATTGAAATTTGAAGGTTTTGCGGGATAAGTCTGGTCCTCCGATTGTTTTGAATTCAAATTGTTTCAGCCATTCGGGGACAACAACCTAATGAATGAAACTAAAAGACAAATGACAGCAAATAAAACTGAAATAGACTTGCTCAGACTTCATAAGCAGGGCCCTGGCCACGAATAAATAACGGTCGTCAGTCAGCTTAGACCTGACCAGGGCAACCGTACCATTGAATTACTATGCATTGAAATCAGTCTGAATCTGAATCAGTCATTGAATTGTTTTGCACTCTGTTGCCATCATTTTTTACACTCACAGACAGCCATCAGTGCACGACAAAGTGAATGAATTCAACGGCCGTTTGACATGACAAAATGTGATGATCATGCAATGATGTGAACGATCGAACTCTTATCCGGTCAGTATGACAAAAGCGAAGAGCAATGAAGACGAGCATGCACGTGCAAAGTTGCCATCATTTTGAACCACACAAACGGACGTGCGCTGGCGCCATCTTAGCGGTTTCGTCTTTCCTGAACCTCAATCACGGTGCGTAGGTCATTACCTGGGAGTCATCAGCAGCAAAGTTTAAATAATATGTGGCTCTGGCATTCAAATTAATGAATTTCAGTGTTTGTTACGGTGTCTGGATCCAAGTTGCGAATGCATTTCATGATGAAATCGTCGAACGGCGAGACCCCTGGCCTAGTCGGAGTAAAAACGCGCGTTTCCGAGCCAGTGAACGCGCGTTGCATCTTGAGCCTTGGATCTTGGATAGCATTTTTTTTATTTGTAGTTAAAAACTCAACGAACGTCCATCAAGATGTCAAAATTCTGAATTTAAAAGTTGGTCAAAAGTTTATTTTTAGGCCCAGGCACGCCAATCTGAACTGCCTGAGGCGTGACGCCTGTCTCAGCATCGCAAATGCAGAAACGGTCGAAGGCAATAGGTTGCAGTCAACCAGCAGCTCCCTCCTGACAAAGCATTGAAAGGATTGAAGTTACTCACAAAAGGAATGACAGAAAGTATGAAGACTGAAGAAAGATGAGGGTTTGAATAATAATATATTCTTGACTGAACGGACGTCTGGGAAATGCACAGTGCAACTGAGTCACACGACCAGGTCCTTGGTTGACTCACGGATCACAAAATTAAATCAAAATTGCTTTCAAAAACAATCACCTCATCATTCAATTAATTCCAAGCCACTGATTCACCAGCAAGGGCCTGCTCCAACGGCGTGCCCTGCCCCTCTGCCAAGTTCAAAGGTACTGGAACGGCCGTATCCGAGTACCTAACTGGCTCTGGTGGAGGAGCAGCCATCGGAACGGGCGTCGCATCAGACGTCCTAGGCGACCTGGACCGGATCTCATCTCGACGAGGGCCAACGGGCGAGACAGCCTTGGAGTGGGGCCGAGGTCCAACAGGCCTAGCCTTGGTGGGAGGTGCTTTAGGAGGTAGTCTCGGTAAGGCATCCCTTCCTCTCATCCTCTCCAACTGGGCCTGAAGTTCCGGGGGAATTGCCTTGAACTTCGCAGTTGCTTGGGAGGACGGGCGAGGTGGCGGGGGTGGCGGAAACTCCTGAGCAATTGGTGATCAGCCCGAACAGACACTTTTAGTCTCAAAAATTAAAACGGCCGTCATGTTTAATCACGACAAAGTGGCCAGCACCAAACGTCCGTGCAAATACTCAAACGTTCGTAGTGCTATTTCACAGCGGTCCGCCATTGTTCGATCAACCCCAATGTTCAGGCAGCCATTTTTGAGCTCATTCTGCACCTCCCTTAGTTAGTCTTGTCTTGGCTAGACTCAGGCTGGGCATGTTAAAAACACCGTTGAACAAGTAAGTTGGGAGTCCCAAACATTTTTATTGCATCCATGTCTCCTGACATGGCTCCCTTCCCACTGCTCTGCGGCCATCAAGCCTCCAAGCATTCCAACGTCCGTTGTCCAGCTTCGGCCCTTGTGGTTCAGCGAGGGCATCGCCAGGACGGGCGTTGTATCACAGTAGGCCTGTCAGAGCCAGACAGGTCAGGGACGTGACCAAAAAGAACTGACAAAACATTCAAAACTGACAAAACAAATGAATCGTTAACATTTGTGTCCTAATCATTTTACTGAATGCTAAGTGGTGATTAGGGAGTGTTGATGACCATGCTTTACCCAACATGAATCAGCTCAGTTGCCTGCACGTTTGGTAGGAACATTGCCAGCCCCACGACATAAATAAATCCAAGCCCATGCAAATAAGTGAACATAACCCGTAAATATCTACAGGAATTGTTTTAAAAATCAGAAAACACCTGCTGGGGGTAGTCTTAAAGCCCAGTAAAAGGAAGATAAACCCAGGCCAGGTATTTAGAAGATCTTAGATGGTATTCACCCAATCAACCATCAACCGTGGGTTTGAAATTTAGTTTCGCACTTATTATTTTTAATTATCTTATTATTATTCACTTACCAATTATTAGTCCTGGTGACACCCCGTCATTAAACAAGAAACAGGCATATGATGATGATGATAATCTAAATATAACTTGCCTCTATCTTATTTAAACGTTTGTATCAAATTTCATGAAGACTCCTTGCCTGGAGCGCACCGTAGATCAGCATGGAAACGGCCGGTGCTCGGTGAAAGTTCGACTTGCAGTTCACCATGATGATGTCAACCGGCTTTTCCAAGCAGTCCACAATGATATCCTGGCAAATGGCCAATCCCATGCCACGAAAAATTGGTGGCATGGGATTGGGGTGAAACAGGGCTTTGACACCCTCATCAAAGTAGATCCGTCACTGCTATTAAAGACTCTTGCCAAGAGTCCTTCAAACGGCCGTGTTGAAAGATCTCCGACTGCTGGCGCCTATCCGTGCCACAGATGTGCCTCCACCGCCGGTCGTGGTCCGGGTTCCTGTGCGCAGAGCCCAGGACAACTTTGACTTAAACTGAACGGCCGTTCACAAAACTGACAGTGGGCTCTTAAATGAGTAAAAGCTCGCAAAATGACAAGCAACTTTGACTTTAAAACGGGCATTAAATTGACACACAGCTTTGACTCAAAACGGGCGTTCAGGGCAAATGACAAACTTGACCGGCATGACATCGCCTTAGCTCCAGGGCCAAATTGATCCACTGCACCCTCATTTGAGGGAATGCAGAAGGAACGTCCGTTGGGCACTTGACCTCCACGCCGTTGACCATGACCTGGACACGGAATTATCAATAATTGCGTAATGACATTGACATGGCAGAGTCAATGATTGATGCCAAAACCCCTTTATCAGTCAAGCCAGGGAGCGGAGCCACTCCTGAGCGGGAATTTGGGGTTGGCAGCCCACGAAATGATCACCTGAGCTCAGGAGTCCCAAACAAATCAACCAAACCTTAAAAAATAAAATTCAGTTTATGCAAACAGATTCTGGTGACAAGGAGCCACCCTCTTTGGCCACACACCGTTCGGCACCACAGTAGTAACGGCATCATTGCTCGGACTTGATGATGCCATTGCGCACGTCAACGGGCGTTTCGTGTGGTTCAAGGTCAAGGCGCATCAACGGTCGTTGGTGTGGTTCTTTAATATCAAGGCCAGCACTATTATTGGTGTGGTTCTATAATAATAATATCAATGTCAAAGTGAGTCTGAGACGTAGTATAAAATTGAATGTCAATTACAATGACAATGCCGTGCGCAGGAATTTCTGTGGCAGTACGGGTATTAATTGAATAACATCCGTCTATAATAATAATAATATTCAATAATATTATCTATTCAAATTTTGTTCATTCAAGTCACCCGCATGTGTCAATTTACAATACACATCCTTGTCAAATGACAGCAGCTGGCGGAGGAACAGCGTGATTTATTCATCTGAATCACACGCCACTGACAGTCTGCATATGTATGACAAAAGATGGATGAACGGACGAACTCCCGGACCACGCCTCTCAGAGATGATGGAGGAACGGACGATCTCAAGCTCTCCTGGCAAGTTGCTGAAATCATTCTCAGACTTATTCCTTTTACTTTGGAATGGACAGATCAACAGATGAACGCTTGGAATCACAGTCACACCTCGCAGGGGCCAGAAATCACCTGGGCAAGCGACCGTCATGTATCATGCCATGTAACCCATGACAATGCCATGTTAGTCTGAGTTTTCATCATGACATGTAATTATTGCCACCCGACATGTGAAAAACCCGAGGAGGTGACAAGCAAGCTCCACGTGCGCCCGTTCCCGTTGAGTGAAGTCTGAAGTAGTACAGAAGTAAATGTATCTGAAGTATATGTCTGTATAATGCCATTCACAACTGTGCCTGCTCGTGTGTCACTCCTCTGATAATGATATATAGCAGCATCTTGCGTTGTTTGAATTGACATTGTCATGTTAAACCAATTTCCAAATGGCTGGTCACGGCACGGCCCAAAGGCGATGAAATCTGGCATGGGTCATGAATGAAACGTGGCGACTCATGTCATGAAATTATTTGAATGATGTGCTGTTGAAAGAAACGCTTGTGTGGCCTACAACTGGAACCCAGAACGGACATTTTTAGACCCTTTGGCAGCTGTGCAGCACCAGCTGTCATTTTTTGACTGACGGGAATTTCTTAACGGCCGTGACAGACACCTTGCTGATGCGTGTAGTACTTCGTCCTTAGTAACTAGTACTTAGTACGTCGTAGTAGTAGTAGTAGTAGTAGTAGTACTAGTACTAGTACTAGTAGTGGTAGTGGTAGTAGTAGTCGTAGTAGTTAGTAGTTAGTAGTTAGTAGTTAGTAGTTAGTAGTTAGTAGTTAGTAGTTAGTAGTTAGTAGTAGTAGTAGTTAGTAGTTAGTAGTTAGTAGTTAGTAGTTAGTAGTTAGTAGTTAGTAGTTAGTAGTTAGTAGTTAGTAGTTAGTAGTTAGTAGTTAGTAGTTAGTAGGTAGTAGTAGTAGTAGTAGTAGTAGTAGTAGTAGTAGTAGTAGCAGTAGTAATAGTAGTAGTAGTAGTAGTAGTAGTAGTAGTAGTAGTAGTAGTCGTCGTCGTCGTAGTAGTAGTAGTAGTCGGAGTAGCAGGAGGAGTAGTAGTAGTAGTAGTAGTAGTAGTCATCGTAGTAGTAGTAGTCCTACTTAGTAGTAGTAGTAGTCCTACTTAGTAGTAGTAGTAGTAGTAGTAGAAGTAGAAGTGAAGCAGGAGTAAAGTAGCCAGTAATAAGGTCCGAGCAAAGGAGTGGTGAGGTGTTAGTAGTAGTGGTAATAGCAGTAGGTAGTAGTAGAAGTTGTAGAAGTAGTAGAAGTAGTAGTAGTAGTAGTAGTTGTTGTTGTTAACTGTTGTTAACTGTTGTTGTTGTAATCGTCTGGAGTAATATAGTAATATTTGTTTACTCGTAAAACCATGTTTTTACTCGAGAAACAATTTTTTTGAAACCAAAAAGGGGGAAAAGTGGATGCTTTTTGGTAACGGTATCCATACACCACCAGCTGTGAAACCATGCCTTTACCCATGCACCAGACCACCAGCTGAGGAAAAACAATATCTGGCGTTTATATTTAATTGTGGAATTCGATGATTTCGGTTCAATTTGGTAAAAGTCATCAGCACCAAGCCGCTAAGCTCAGGGGCTCGGTGGTGCCTGGGTAACGGTACCCCATCACCACCCAGCCACTGAGCTCAGTGACGGAGCTGACGGACTTTTCAAAATATCGAGCAGCTCCAGCAAAATAATGAAAGTTTAAAGTCTTCCCATTTAAATTTAGTCTATTTAATTTTGTGGGGTCTATTTTTTTGAAAACTTGGCTCTCTTCATGGTCCTCAGCTGTCGTCATAGTCGTTGTGTCACCGACCGGTTCGAGGAGCCGCCACGGGTTTTCTTCAACTGAGGTCTCCACCCCCCTGCCTCCTCCCGTTCCTCCTTCACCTCGACTGCCTCCTGCGCCCCGACGTCCTCCCTCACTTCGACATTCTCATCCTCCTTGACGTCCTGCTTTTCCTCGACGTCCTGCTTTTCCTCGACGTCCTGCTTTTCCTCGACGTCGTCCTGCTCTTCCTTCAATAACTCTTGGTCCTCCTCCTGGTCCTGCTCTTCCTTCAATAACTCTTGGTCCTCCTCCTGGTCCTGCTCTTCCTTCCATAACTCTTGGTCCTCCTCCGCTTCCTTGACATCCTCCTTCACTTGGACGTCCTCTTCCTGGTCCTCCTCCACATCAACGACGAGGTTTGCTGTCACGGAACGGACGTCTTCATTCTCAGCGTCCTCATCGGAACGGACGTCTTCATTCTCAGCGTCCTTGTCATTCTTCACCTCATAGGAACGGACGTCATACACCTCCTCCTTCTCCTCCGACTCCGTCGTCTCGGGCTTTAAAAAGTCGGACATGTCCTGAAGTTCAGAGTTTGCTTCAACGGGCGTTCCATGATGGTTCGATGGCTGAGGACAGAGTTTAGTTTGTAAAAACCACTAAGGCGCAAACTTCGTTGGTCAAGCGATGGCACCAGTTGGCCTTGGCAGTTGATTGATCCTCTATATCCCCCCTGAATCTGACAATCAACAATATACGCAGCAGTGCCTGACACTGTAGAATCAAACATCAGTGTTGTCAGTCAGTCAGTTGGCAAGCAAATCAAACATGGGAAATGGGTCAGTTGGATGGATTGCACATTTCCAAGAAATTCACCTGATTTTGATGGATTGAGATTTGAAGGTTTTGCGGGGTAGCGTGTGGTCCTACGACTGTATTGTTTTGAATTTTGACAGGTTTTTTCCATAGAGGGAGTTACCCATTGGCCAATAACACCGACCATAATAATTTAAAATTGGTAAAGTAATTGTGTCAGCATGTTTTACCCTGGTCTGGCGGCGGTGCTTTGTCAGGATGTTATGTCCCCAACATCCTGTCATGGCCATCGGCCAACTTCAGCGGTGAAACCAGAAAAAGATCATTAAAAGTCTAGGCCTGTGAGACTCCGTAGTGAGCAGATTCAATCTTCGAGGCAGGTTTCCAAGAAATGAACTCACCGGCGGTAAAAAGCCGAACGGACGCAGCAGAAACCCCCAGCCTACGGGCAAATTTGTCCTTTATGCCATCTCCCTCAGCAACCAGAGCCCAACAAATGTTGCTTGAAGACTTCCGTGTTTTCGCCACATTGGCCCATGAGTTTGCATTCGCCTGGGCAAATGACAATAACCTTAAAATTTAAAATAAAAATAATTAAATTAATATAATTTAATTCGGGCCACTGTGATTCGCCACATAGACTTTGGCTTCCCGAACTGCTGCTTCAAAATGGCCGTTAAGGACGGATGCTTTTCTTGAAAGCGCTTGTCCAAAAGGAGGTGGCGAACGGGCGGGATCTCGGCAATGCCTTTGAATTTGATCCATGGGCCCATTCTGCTCCCCATGGCATAATCTGAGCTCACAATAGCCAAGCCGCCTAGCTTTGCCATCCATTCCACTCGCTGGCCAGGTGAAGTCAATGATTTGACAACAAAAACATCAGCTTTGAGGAAGTCTTTCTGTGGCAAGGCATGATGATGGGTCACCAGTGAACGGGCGACGGCATCTCTCATGTGAACGCAACGGGCGATGTATGCATTCCTGCCATGCTTGACATGAAAATCATGGTGATTGAAACCGTGGAAGAAAGTCGTGGAACCTTGATTAAATTGGACTGGTCCTGGAGTTCAATTTCAGAGGACTGACCGGTGCATCAGCCGTGTCAAGTCGCCGCCTCTTGCGGTCCTGAGTTCAACCAACTGCTTTTAGTGAAAAACGATTGGACGTTAAAATCTGATTTAAAAGGACGTTGGAGCTGAGAATCTGCAGCCAGGTCCAACTCGGCTTGCTGCCTGGGAGCCAGGTAGGACGGTCGGTCGCTTAGATTATGGTTGAATTTTCAACCCCGTGCCTTGCCATTTCATCAAACTCGTCCGTTTGCAGGCGGTCACCCGTGCGCAGCGATGCTAACTGCTGAGCTGCAAAATTTCGTTTCTTGCTTTCATTTTTCAAGTCTGATAATTTTCCCTTCTCTTTTCCAGAGAGAACGGGCGTAAGCAAGGGAGGGCCTTCAGAGGAGTTCATCAACGGACGGGCAACTGGGCGCTGACCAGCACTCTCAGACTTCATCAATTGGTTCAAATCCTGCCTCCTCTTTTCGATGAATGTCCGTTCAGAGTCCACCTGTTCCAATGGGGGACCAAGAATAATGAAAAATGAAAGTGATAATTAACTGGGACATATTTTTTGATAATGAAGTATTGACATTGAGTTGACTCGCCTTCACTTTCTTCTTCCTCAGGCCATTTGCCCAATTCAAAGACTTTCGCTTCTCACCACTGACGCGGGGAGTGCCAAACCCTTTTTGCCACACTTGTCGTGCTTTCTGACAAAGCTGGTTTTTTTTGTCCATGGCATTGGCGTCAGTGTTGAGGCCCCCCATGAAGGTTTGAAGAAAACGCTCAACTTCTGCCACTGTTGGGTTTGTTCGTTTTCGCATGGCAGCAAAATCACGTTCACTGTTTGCAGTGGTGGCTCCCACGCTAGCAAGGCCAGCAGATACCAGACTCTCAAGCAAAGAAACGTCATGGCCATTTTTTTTGGCTTTTCTGACGGACTCAGTCCAACACAAGTAATCTTTTTGTGGAGAAGTTGCAAAACGGCCGGCAATTTTGACAGCAAAAGGCCTGCACATTTGGTACTGCCTCCACACCTGAATCAAGTAGTCTGCCTTCTCATCATTGGTCAGCTGACGGCCGTCCAACAGAATGGGGGTGACCAACCTGTCAAGCATAAGGCGCCGCTCATCTGAAGAATGGTTGCCTTCCCTTGTTTGAAAAACCCCAAGGCTGTTGATGAGCTCAAAGTCTGGCCATTCATACTGCATTGTCGCCCTTGCAACCTCCACCCAAGAAGCCATATGATTGAGACAGGTCGACCTGCATTCTGTGAAAGATCAGCCTTGACCAACCAATTAGCTCATCTTGTTATATTTATGTTTATTTATGTTAAAATCCAACCCAGCTTAATAGTAAGAGCGAGCTGCACATCCAATGGGCTCAGGTCTCCTCCCACTGAACGAAGGCTACCATCAGGTAGCTTGATGATATGCTGTCTTTTCAGGAGTCTCAATGCCTGGGGTGGTCAATACTTTGGGACTCACGACAAGGCAGCAATTTAACCAACAATATATTTCAGACTAGTGATAATAAGACAACACGACTAGTAACAGTGACAGGTGTAATTTACTGATGGATTATTATTTTGGACTAAGGCCCCCGCATATGCAGTGAATCCCGTCTTAGTGGCTCCAGCACACAAGAACAAGAACTCAATCTTTGAAAGGAAGTTTTGCACCAGAGAACGGACGTCAGAGGTGGGCAAATAGCTCTGGTCAAACTGCCTGAGCAAACTCAGCTCTTCGTCACTGGCATCTGCCATCATGGCCAGTAGCAGCAGGTCCGTGGAACTAATCTGTGATAGGAACTCGCGACAGCATTGGACCGTCTTTGGCATTGTCTTCTTTGAAAGTATCCTGAACACAACCATCCCTGTGAACAGATTTTTACAATGGTAAATGGTAAAAACTAAGACTCAAATTTTCAACCTTAAGATGCCGAATGACTCCTGGGCGGTTCCCAACATTGCATCAAAAAGGGCCACAAACCTTCCCAACGGACGTGCAACAGATGAATGCCGGTGATGAGCAGACTGCAAGTCACGAATTCGATTTGCTCTGAATGGGCATTCTTTGAGCCGCCGAACCTCAGCAGGTAAGGTCTGCAAAAACATTTGAAAAAACGGCTAAGAGTTTCAATAAACTTGAAGTTGAGCAACGTGTTTGTGGAAAATTCTTTTGTTGTCCACTGAATGCCAAATCAATGATGTTATCGAAGTCTTGCCCCGGACGTACTTCTTGTAGGTCTTTCCAAGGGTCTCATTCACATTCCATTTCAAAGTGAATCGGCCCACTGCATGAGCGTTGTCCCTCACCCGGGCTTTGATGTTTGGGAACAAACGGAATGCCTTGGAAGTTGCGGTAGGAGCCGCTTTGCCTGCCAAAAGGCGAACGGCCTTCGTCTCATCTGCCGCTGCATCGCTGCCAACAAACAAGACGCTCTTCCGGAAGGCTTGGTACAACGGCCGTTTCAAAGTAGGCTTTGGCCCTGTCCAACCTCGGGGTGGCTTCCAGTACTTGATGAAGAACCTCTTAGTTCCCTTGCCAACTGCTGATGCCAAATCAGAAGCTCCCGCCCCCCAGTCATTGACCAAAGCCAAAAGCCCTGAAACACTGGCATCCCCGCCGCCCGTGACTTTCAAAGAGCTAAAGAAACGGACGGAGAGAACCTGTCCCTGAGCGTCTTGGCAGACTGTAGACGATGCGACTTGGGCAAGTTGGCCGTGCACAGACATCTTGAACGCCTCAGCCAGGCACCATGACAGTTTCCATGCTTTCTCCTTGCCAGACGACCTGAATGATTTCCTTTTTGCCCTGTCATCAAGGCAATCCAAAAAGTCTTGGATTGGGGGTGCCTGAACGGACGACGTTTTCATAGGCCCTTTGCCTTGGTGCAATCCGGTCCTTTCGTGTCTCAGCAATGAAGTCAAATTTCCTCCACCCACGGTTTTTTGAAAGAGGAACTTCTGACAGGTTTTGCAAAACGGACGTTCTGAACCGCCATCCTGCTGCTTCAACACTAGCCAGTCAAATTTTCTCAGCCATGAAGTCCGCCAAAAGGCGGCGGCCACGGATTCGGATGGGTTGGGGACAACAACTGGCGTGGTCATGGCCTTCGAATTAATGAAACTGAAAGCCAAAATGAAGGCACATAAAACTGAAATAGACTTGCTCAGACTTCCATAAGCAGGGATTGTGAGTTCCTGGCAACTCTCCAGGGCCCTGGCCAAGAAGAAGTCAGCTGGACCTGACCAGGGCAACTGCTCAACCGTACCAAATTAAAAAATGATGATCCATTGCCATGACATCTGACATGAGTCATCATTGAATGCATCGAAATTGAAATCCAGTCCGTTGCCATCATTTTTACGCTCAAGAACAGCCAGTTCAACAGTGCAGGACAAAGTGAATGAATTCAATGGCGGTCAGACATGACAAAATCTGATGAGCATGCAGTGAACGACGTGAGCTCCATCCACTACGATCAATCTCTTATCCGGTCAGCATGACAAAAGTGAAGGGCATGCAGGCTGCAAAGTTGCCATCATTTTGAACCACACCAACGGCCGTTTTCTGGCTAGGGATCCGGTTGGTTCTCCCTGCGTGTGATCACGTCCCGTAGGTCATTGCCTGGGACAGTTCAACATCAGCAAAGTTTAAATAATATCTGGCCCTGACATTCAAATAAATGAGTACGGCAATGACTGACTGTTTGTTACATGTTTGGCTCCAAGTTGCGAATGCAGGTCATGATGAAATCGTCGAAGGGCGAGACCCCTTGCTTGGTCGCAGTGAAAACGCGCGTTTCCCTTCCACTGAACGCGCGTTGCATCTTGAGCCTTGGATTGCATTTTTTGTAGTGAACTGAACGGACGTCCATCTCTTGACAAAATAAGTCAAGACAGAGATTATTATTATGATTCTTGATTTAAAAGTTTAAAATGGTGGTCAGTTGCCCAGGCGCGCCAACCTCGCTTGCCTGAGGCGTGACGCCTGTCCCAGCATCGCAAATGCAGAAACGGTCGAAGGCAATAGGTTGCAGTCAACCAGCAGCTCCCTCCTGACAAAGCATTGAAAGGATTGAAGTTACTCACAAAAGGAATGACAGAAAGTAAGAAGACCGGAGACAGAAACAATGAGGGTTCAAGCAATAATAAACTTGTTCTGAACGGACGTCTGGGACATGCACAGTGCAACTGAGTCACATGACCGCGTCCTTGGTTGACTCACGGATCATAAAATTAAATGTCAAAATTGCTTTCAAAAACAATCACCTCATCATTCAAATCCAAGCCACTTTTTCGCCAGCAAGGGCCTGCTCCAACGGCGTGCCCTGCCCCTCTGTCAAGTTTGTCAGGTTGAAAGGCACCGGAACGGCCGTATCCGAGTACCTAACTGGCTCTGGGGCAGGAGCAGCCATCGGAACGGGCGTCGCATCAGGCTCAGCTGGGGCCTTGTTGAACAGCGACGTCCTAGGCGACCTGGAACGCATCTCAGCTCGAGGGCCAACGGCAAGAGCAACGCGAGCACGGCTCTCAGCCAGCTTTTGCTCGTAGTATGGTCGATGCACGTCACCGGGCTTTAAGAAGTTGAATCTGCTAGAATCAGACTGTTCCCGCAAGATTCGATCTTCGTACCCTTCGCCACCTTTTGCAACCAGCAATGCGGTCTTTTCGATAATTCCGCGATGGGATTCTGAAGGCACAATCACACTCGGAGATGACGATGAAGCAGCTGTAGCCTCTCCAGCCTCGGGCTCCTCTTCAGTTGTTGACTGGATTGTGGAGAGAGGCTGTTTTTAAAGTTTTTTGTGCGATTTGCTTCCTTGCTGCTTCGAAAATTACCTACAAGCAATTCCTTACACAGAAAAAATAGGATTCTTATCCAAAGTGTATCTAATAAATAGGGGTTTGTCTTGAAAAAATGCAGATCATGCTTCCATGTTTGTAGTCGTAGTGCCTCAGAAACTGCATCTTAAAAAAAAATATATATATATATATTGGAAAGATGTGTGCATATTACAGATTAAATTAATCAAATTGTAATATTTCATACTTGATAATTCAAAATGCAAAAAATGGTGCGATTCAAAGTGGAAGCAGTTCAACTTCATTGAGTGGCAGCTGACAATCATGTGATTCAAAGCCGACAAAGCAGTTTAACTTCACTTACTGG
Organism: Cladocopium goreaui; assembly: GCA_947184155.2. Lineage (NCBI taxonomy): Eukaryota > Dinophyceae > Suessiales > Symbiodiniaceae > Cladocopium > Cladocopium goreaui. Next base: position 59,265 of record CAMXCT020000464.1, on the reverse strand, counting down.
CAGCTGGCCAGCCCCCATCTGATCATTGAGCCCTTTGCGACTCTGCAGTCTGCAGTCTCAAGTTTGTTGGTGGCTTGCCCCCTGCTTTTGGAAATCCCCCGGCAGCTGAACCATGGGATCTTGCATGTCTTGCTGGTCCTGGTGTGCAAAGGAGCAGCCGCTTCCTGACAGGTTGTGGGTTGCCCGCGACGGCGTTTCTTATCATATCAGCAATGACTGCCAACACATTGTGAGAAACCCGGCTGATGAAATTTGGACCAGGACCAGGCAAGGAAGTGACAACGTGACTACGTGGCATTTGGACTGTGCCGCCCAATCCAGAAGGCTCACTTCTGGGATGGGGCAAGCCACCAGATCCCTTACCCTTATGCTTCGCTGCATCGCCCTTGGGACGGCGACCCTGGCTTCCCTTGCCAGCACCTGGTTTCTCCATGGTCGGAGCAGCTAAGCGGCTAAGTTGAAGTTGAAGAAGTGATGATCTGTGACTGCTTATTTTCATTTAAGTACAGGAAAAGAAATTGTTGCTGGAAACTTGTAGTTGCTGCTGCTGTCGGTTTCATTTTCTTGTCTGTGTGTCATTGTTACTACACCCTGCAGTCAAACCTGAGGTCCGGTCCGGTTTGAGCCTCACCGCGTAGCCAGTTCCAGGTCTGAAGGCCCAACTTGTAACCCAAATCTTAGCAACTCTCGTGTATGCACCAGTGACTCAGACAGTGGCTGGTGGCTAGTTACTTGCACTTACTATGGCGTTTCAGACAGTCCGCGGCTGCAATTTTTCTTTCCGCGGATCGAAATTTCATTGAAACAGCTAATTACAAGCGGGATTGTGGAGAGAAGCTGAAAGAGAATGTCCAAAAAAAACTATTGATTTTTAATTTTTAATGTAAATGCAAAAATATCAAACCGGGGCAAGCCACAAGGCCCATGACCTATAGCGCTACTGGGGGGCAGCGTCATGCAAACAAATTAATGATTAGGAGGGGCAAGCCACCATCCCGCTCTCAATCCTGAATTTTACGCACCAAATTAATGAAGAAATTATGTGGTGACTTGACAGAAAACTTACGAAATTGCAGTGTTATGAATTGATTACTGTTATAAATGCTCGAATCAGCGACCACATAAACCATGCTTAGCAAATTCAACTTTACATAAAAAATCAGCTGCGTTTGTTCTGGTCAAGAACTTGCAGCATGGACCAGTTGCGGGCTGGCCGGTATCACCAAGGACTGACAGAATTTGTTTGCTTTCTTTCTGGGTGACAAAAGCGACAAGCTCGGCAGACGGTCTGTGGCGAAGTTGCGCTTTCTGCAAGCATTGAAGCATGCGGCCAGTGATAGCTGCACACAAGTGAGGGTTTTCTTCTTGAAAACCGCTGCTGATGTAAACAGTCCTGCGGATGCTGACCGCACAGCAATACTTCACAGCTGGTCCCTCGCCATGACTAAACGCTTGAGGGCTGAGGAGCAAACCTCCGGAAAGGAATGCGTGCCACAAAGGTTCTTCAGCAGGATCTGTGACATCTGGAACAACAAACGCGTCCGCACGCAGAAGGGAAGATTCGTATTTTGCACCCAACTTGTCCATGTGCTGGTCCAGCACAAGGCTTGGAGCGGCTTGGATTGTTGAAATAAAAACTTTCTTGCCACTGCACAAAGAAAAATTGATGCCGCAGCTTTCTCTTTTTTCTTTGTGTCTCGGATTTTTTTGGCCAAGTAGCTTCTCACTTTCTGACTTCTCGCAGCTTTGAAGTCCTCCACGGCTTGCTCATGGTCTGGACCTATTCATTGAGTTTTTCTTCCGTTGTAAGCCCATTGTGAGCAGCTGCTTCCAAAGCACGTTCTTTACGTCTTTTTTTTGGTAACTGCGTTTCTTTCTCATGTTCTTGTGTCCAATGCTCGTTTTCGTGGACCAAAAATCCTGGTGTCGGGTCATCTCCGCATTTTTTCACTTCCTGCGCCACTGCAGCAGCACGTTGCCTCCGAAAAGCCTTAGTAAGCAAAATCTTTGTTCAAAATGATCTAAATTTTGAGTGTTGAGCACATGAAACTAGTTTTGAGACAAGGCGCTTGCCATGTGCCTTCTCTGGCCCTTTTCTTCCACCCACGCTGCGCTGCTACAGATCTTAAGACTGAGTCTTTGGAACTTGCTGCTTTCACTGTCCCAAAAAGTTGAGACCAAATCACCGCAGCAGCCTTTGCCAACTCCTGGTCTTGAGTTTCGGTCCAATTTTGTGTGGTCAAGAGGAAAATTTCATCCCTCAGGTTCACTTCGGTCATGTTTCCTTTGCTTTTTGTCAATGTTCGGACACCTGCAAAGTTTTGCTCCACACCCGAACTGGAGCAGCCCCAGCCAATAGCTCTACTCAGAGCCTGCCTGAGTTCCTCTTGGGGGTGGTGCTGGAGATTTCGCTTGTCCTCCAGAACTGTATCCAAAGCTGCTTTCCAGGCCAGCACTGGTTCGATGTCTGCAGCGGATTCAAACTTGTGCTGAGCTACAGGGTGGTAGTCTGCAAACTGGCTTGACAACGCGCACTCATCCAAGGACAAAACGTTTGACACTTTGTGGATCTTATCGCTAACGTCTCGTGCTTCAGTCCTGTGGTCGTCTCTTCTGTGCACTTGGTCATTCAACGATTCCAAATGGAAAATGGACATAGACTGCAAAATCTCAAACGCTGGAAACTCCGTTGCGACCACTTCCTGCGCTAGCTGCACCCAGGAAGCAAAGCGTTTCAAGCATCGGTAAACGACCGTCGCCATCTGCGGCTGGGGCAAGCCACCGAGCCGTTTGGCCACTTTGTCAATGTATATCGTCCGTGGCTTCTGCAATTGGTCCAAAAGGTGGGCTGTGTAGCCAGTCTTCACGACTGCTCCTTTCAGAAACAGCACCTCCAACTTCATGACAAACTGCTGCACTGCAATGGCAAGGCTTCCTGACGTGGTTCTCTCAGAATCCAAGCGCCTGGTCAACTGCAGATTTTCCTCTCCAGCATCAGCAAGCATCCCAATGAGCAAAACTGTTTCCTCAGACAGAAGGTCTAAGAATGTCCGAGCTGCGTGGCCAACCTTTTCATTTTTCCTCTCTTCATGGGCAGACTGGGCTGTTCGGATCACAGCATCTAACGTGAGGCAAACTTTAGCAAAGGGCATGCTCCACGAATCGAATCGGTGCTTCGCTGCAGAAAATTTGTCCGAAATCTCATTCCACAAGGGGGTGAACTGCATGGCTCGAACGTTCTGGGCATACATGGACCGCAACACATCGGAGAAATGAATCTGTTGCACAATGCCATCGGTGTCCATGAACACTTTCTTCACAATTTGGTCGAGGACACGGTCGCATTTCCATGTCCGGCTGACAATCCTACGGGCGGCATGGGGCTTGTCTTTGTTGATGACCTTCAAGTTTGGGAACACTTGTGAGAATGTAGCCATGTTCACATCCATAGCTTCAAGCAAGGCAGGACAAGTTCCGGGGCAAGCCTCCAGGAATCTATTATTACCAGATTCAAGGATCTGGCCAGCCAATTGCTCATCTGCAGCTGCGTCTGCGTTGAAGACCTCTGTGATCTCAAAGAGATGGGCCAACAAAGCTTTGTCCATGGAGGTGACATCTTCATTCAGCGACTGGCTCATTTCAAAGGATTCGCTGTGCTTGAATGGTGAGCACAAATCCGCCAACATCAGCAAGACACATTTGGCAATGCCGTGGGAGTCAAAATCTTCAAGCTTTTGGCACCCCACCAAAGCATGAACTTGCCGCAGCTGTGGGCCACAACCTTGCACACGCAAAAGTAGTCTCCCTTTGGAAGCATCCGAGTGCAAAGCCAAACAATTGCAACTCCTCAAGTCCCTGCGAGTTTGAAACCTTAAAGCTTCAGCCAAGCAATACTTAGCTTTGAGCAACCACGTTTCAAAGTTCCGGTGCCTTCAGCCCCTCCTGCTTTACCCTGGCGGACTAAACGCAGAGCTTCCACGAAAGCAGCAACTGGAGGGGCAACAAGGGCCAAGCGAACGTCAGGATCAGAAACTGCTATCCTGTGGCTCTTAGCTCGCTCAGGTTTATCGAAGTGCGCCTTCTGCAACGAGGACACTGTTCGAAACTCAGCGTGGAACTTGCCATGAAGCTTGCATGCCTTACAGTACACACTGTTCACTTCTCCAGCTCGGTTCCTTGTGCAGTGTAGCCAAGGGTACTGTGCCACCCATCTGGGCCCAAGTCTTTTCCATTTCTTGCCAAAGTCTGTCACAGGCTCGATCTGCTCTGGCACGAATTCCTGGCAAATTCAAGAAAAAACAGCATTTGAGACCCATGTTGGCACTGTCCAGAGCTACGGCCGTGATTTGCAAAAACTCCATTCCTCGAACGGAGTTCCTGTCGAGAGGACCTCTGGATCCAGGAAGTCTTCTGAACAGTTGGGGGCGCCCCGGACTGTCCAGAGGAAACTTTTCCATCATTTTTCTTGACTTTTGAAATTTTCAAAAGTCAAGAAATATGAGTGAAAAGTTTCCTCTGGACAGTCCGGGGCGCCCCCAACTGTCCACAAGGCCTCCTGGATCCAGAAGTGCTCTGGACACAGCAGGTCTGCGATTTGTTATTTGGAGTTTTTTTTTCGCACCGTTTTTACTGTTAAACTGTGTTTTGAGGACCTTCTGGGAGGGTCTCTGGACAGTCGGGGGTGCCCCCAACTGTCCAGAGCCGGCTCTGGACAGTCTGGGGCGCCCCCGACTGTCCAGAGGGGCTGGTCCCTGGATTTGGCAACATATTTTTTTAAAACACAATTGATCTGAGCCTCCTCTGTACATTCGATGGGGCGCCCGGCTGTCGAGAGAATCTATTTCTGTCTAACTTTGAGTTTTCCAATTATAACCTGCAAAATCTTTCTCCCCAATTAACACTCGGTCCTGCACGCATTGTTCCACATCCATGTGCTCTGGCAGTAAATCCTCCATGACTTGGGCCTTGTGTCCCTGCAGGCGGTGCAAGCCACCGGCGACCAGTCCAAACAACTGATGTCTACTTGTTTGAAGCAACCAAGCAGCGGCATGGGCACGCATGCACTGTCATAGGACCCCCCAAAGAGAAATTCTCCGACTACCTACTGTCAGTTCTAAGACCTTGCTTGGGAGTGTGCTCAGCTAAATCTCGCGACGCAGAGGCACTATACTTTTCCGAAGGTTCCACAAGGTGGCAATGCACCGCTCTGCAATCATGAATTGGTGATGGTAGCACTAGTTTGCACCACTGAATTATGAATTACGGAGGGCAAGTTCCATGATGCAAGCCACCAATGTAACAGCTCACGAAAAAGGCGGCTCGAATTGCCAGCAGAGCCTAATTTCAGAATTGGTATGGGGCAAGGCACCAAAAACAAAATCAAAGCCAAATTTGAGGAATGGGGCAAGCCACCGAAACCAAATTCAGATGTTGCAAACTTCTCTGTCTATGAGTCTGTGTGACCATCTCCTCAAGCAGCGGCGCTTCATTCCACTGAAGCGGCTGTAGTCGACAAAGTCATGCTTCATGCTCGGCATTGCCCATGGGTCAAAATGTTCGGGGGGCACCTTGCCGACCATTTTCAGCAAATTCAACGCAACCCTGCCGATCACACTGACAGTGAAAGCGTTGCCAAGCATGCCTGCATACTTCTTCTTGCTGACTCCGGCAGGGATCCGTAAATGTCCTCCTGGAAACCCCTGAAGTTCTTCAATTTCATTCAAAGTCATGTGCCGCTGCATGGGTAGCAACATGTGACCTCCAGACTTGCACCGACTGTGCGTCAACGTCGGTGACTTTTCAGGCAGGGCTGTCGCGCCGCGCTTCAAGCTGCACCCGACATCGGCGCACCACACAGCATCCTGTGACGCCTTCAATCCAAACATGTAAGTGCTTACTGTGGCTATTTTTACTCACTCAGTACCTACAAATGCAGAATCGCAATTCTTTCAATCAAGGAAACAACCAGAACAAATTATTAACGACGAGCTAAAAGATGACCAATTTCAGGTAGCCAAAGAAAGAAAAATGATTGAGCCAACACAGGCCTTCGTGGCAGAACACTTCAGAATGAAATCCTGGATCATTTTGGCGACTGACACCAGGTGCTGCTGGACCCTTGCTTTGCCTTTCTCCGTGGTCACGCCGTGGTGTAAGTCAGAGACTTCTGTGCAGTCCAGCAAACTGGACACGCTCCTGCAAGGGATGCGGGCTGGCCACTGCCATTTCATGGAAGGGTCCGCCTTTGCAATTTTCCAGCCAACAATGTAAGTGCGTAGCCGCGCTTGGGGCAAGCCACCTACAACGCTTGTGTCAAGAACCTCAGGAGGCATTGTCATTGTCGTAAAAATGATGAATCAACAGGACAACCAAGAAGCTTAAAAAACAAATCAACAATTAACCAAATAATTTTTGCAATGAACGAGAACCTTGCATTCCACTTGGTACACTTTCTCGCCATTTGCATCTTCGATGGAACGTAGGAAAGCCAAAATGAAATCAAAGAGGAGCTTGAACATCTTGTGCCGCGCTAATGGTTTGACATTCTCCAAGGCAAATGTCAGGGGCTGAATGGTCTCAATCGTCTGCAGAACACGCAGCAGCACATGAGCACGTTTATCGTGCAAGCCATTCTGCAAACCAGCCATGCTGAATGGCTGGCAGGGTGGGCCTGCAGTGTAGAGGTCGATTTCCGCACTGATCTCGGAATCATCCCTTGCCATGATGTTGTTGTTGAAAATCCGAGGCTTGCTGCCAGCATGGGGCAAGCCACCAATGCCCTCGACTGCATAAGCTCCACCAGTCGCATAGCATTTCCCCTCGGATCGAACTGCCTTGCCTTCAACTCGCCCTTTCCTGGCCTGGTGGGTCGCCCGGTGGCCTTCTGGCCAGCCTTGTACTTGGCCACTGCTCTTCTTTTTTTTTTTGTGGGTGTGGTTTTTGCAGTCTTTGCTTTTGGGCCCTGTGCTTGAAATGCTTTGGGTTTGAAACCCAAGAGGCGTGTGGCCCTGTGGCGCCGCTTGAACTGCAGTCTCGGCACCAAGAGGGATGAACCTCTTTTCCTGTCGGCCCTGTGTTTTGCAAGCCCAGCGTGGACAAACTCAGCCTCAGCTTGGGCAAGTTCCAGCTCGTCCATGGCTTGGTCTCCAGACGTGAATGGTCCTGAGATCTCACTTCAAGCCAAATGCCTGCAGTGTTATCATGGAAAGTTGCGAATTAAACAAATAGTCTAGAATCAATTAACACTGCAAGGGAGCCCATGACAACACATGTCTGGCTGAGCCAACTTGTCTCAGTCGGTTTGTCTCTGTATCTGTCCATCACCGACAAACACTGATATATTCGATGGACAACCACTGATAGTCGATGGACCGATGATCTTGACAGACAGACAGGCAGACAGACAGACAGGCAGGCAGGCAGACAGACAGACAGTGAGTGACAGACAGACAGACAGTGACAGACAGACAGACAGTGAGTGACAGACAGACAGACAGTGACAGACAGACAGACAGTGACAGACAGACAGACAGTGAGAGAAAGACAGTGAAAGGCAGACAGTGACAGACAGACAGTGATAAGACAGACAGTGACAGACAGACAGTGACAGACAGACCGTGACAGACAGACAGTGACAGACAGACAGTGACAGACAGACAGACGGACGGACAGACGGACAGACAGACAGACAGCCAGGCAGGCAGACAGACAGACAGTGACAGAGAGACAGACAGTGACAGACAGTGACAGACAGTGACAGACAGTGACAGACAGTGACAGACAGTGACAGACAGTGACAGACAGACAGACAGTGACAGGCAGTGACAGACAGTGACAGGGAGTGACAGACAGTGACAGACAGTGACAGACAGTGACAGACAGTGACAGACAGTGACAGACAGTGACAGGCAGTGACAGACAGTGACAGACAGTGACAGACAGTAACAGACAGTAGCAGACAGTAACAGACAGACAGTAACAGACAGTAAGCGACAGTAAGCGACAGTAAGCGACAGTAACAGACAGTAACAGACAGTAACAGACAGTAACAGACAGTAACAGACAGTAACAGACAGTAAGAGACAGAAACAGACAGTAACAGACAGGAACAGACAGAAACAGACATACAAAACACTGGCCGACACAGGTCTGGCAAACACAGGCAAGCTGGCAGACGCAAACAAACACTTGACTGAAGACGCAGACAAACAACAGACAGACAGACAAACAGACAGACAGACAGACTACCGACAACTGACACGCTGACAAACATTCGCAGGTAAATGCCACACTTTTTGATGATGCTGCTACGTTCCGCCGCCATCACATATCTTTGGTTCTCCTATGCATGTGTCTGTGTACCCGTGAGTGCGCTTGTGCGAAATGATGATTGCAAGCGCCCCTTTCAAAGTCCAGGGACAACCGTCAGGTGCTGTTTTTCGTCAGCACTGCATCATCGCTGGTCTTGCGCAGGGAAGCAAAGTGGGCACCTTTGACATGCCAGCTTTCAACCAAAAACAGTGAAAATTGCACCGACACGCAACAGTAGCGCACGTTGTCACTTCCTTGCCTGGTCCTGGTCCAAATTTCATCAGCCGGGTTTCTCACAATGTGTTGGCAGTCATTGCTGATATGATAAGAAACGCCGTCGCGGGCAACCCACAACCTGTCAGGAAGCGGCTGCTCCTTTGCACACCAGGACCAGCAAGACATGCAAGATCCCATGGTTCAGCTGCCGGGGGATTTCCAAAAGCAGGGGGCAAGCCACCAACAAACTTGAGACTGCAGACTGCAGAGTCGCAAAGGGCTCAATGATCAGATGGGGGCTGGCCAGCTGCCAGTAAGTGAAGTTAAACTGCTTTGTCGGCTTTGAATCACATGATTGTCAGCTGCCACTCAATGAAGTTGAACTGCTTCCACTTTGAATCGCACCATTTTTTGCATTTTGGAATTATCAAGTATGAAATATTACAATTTGATTAATTTAATCTGTAATATGCACACATCTTCCCAATATATATATATATATATTTAAGATGCAGTTTCTGAGGTACTACAAACATGGAAGAATGATCTGCATTTTTTCAAGACAAACCCCTATTTATTAGATACACTTTGGATAAGAAACCTGTTTTTTGTGTAAGGAATTGCTTGTAGGTAATTTTCGATGCAGCAAAGAAGCAAATCGCACAAAAAACTTTAAAAACAGCCTCTCTCCACAATCCAGTTGACGGCCTCTTTGATCTCTTTAAAGGCGAGACAGCCTTTGAGTGGCCCGGGGCCCGAGGTCCAACGGGCCTAGCCTTGGAGGTAGACCCCTCAGGCACACCCTTGACATCCGGAGGTGCAACGGGCGGTCTCGGAGGCTGTCCCGCTGGTTCAGGGGGTGGTCCCTGCATTCTCATCGTCCTCTCCAACTGGGCCTGAAGCCCCGGGGGGGCTGCCTTGAACTTCGCACTTACAGTTGGACGGGGCTGCTTGGCAGACGGGCGAGCTTTGGGCGGCGGGGGTGGCGGAAACTCCTGAGCTATTGGGTGATCAGCCCGAACGGACGTTGAAACTCTGAAAAAAAACAATTATGGGTCAAAAATTAAAACGGCCGTGACTTAACTAACCACGACGAAGTGGCCAGCACCAAACGTCCGTGCAAATACTCAAACGATTGTAGTGCTGTTTGGCAGTAATCCCCCATCGTTCGATCAACGCTGTGAATGTTGACGATGCCCATTTTGAGCGCCATCTGAACTTCCCTTAGTTAGATGGTTGGTCTCAGCTTTAATATAGCTGGGCATGTTAAAAACACTGTTGGGGGTCCCAAACATTTTTGTTGCATCCATGTCTCTTGACATGCTCCTTGTCCTCTTCCCAACGCCCTTTGGCCATCAATAATCCAAGCATATAGATGTCCGTTGTCCAGCTCGCGCCCTCGTTGTTCAGCGAGGGCATCGCCAGAACGGGCGTTGTATCACAGTAGGCCTGTCAGAGTCAGACAGGTCAGGGACGTGACCAAAAGAACTGACAAAACATTCAAAACTGACAAAACAAATGAATCGTCATGATTTTACTGAATGCTAAGTGGTGATTAGGGAGTGTTTATGACCATGCTTTACCCAACATGAATCAACATGACTCATTGCCAGCCCCACGACATAAATAAATCCAAGCCCATGCAAATAAGTGAACATAACCCGTAATATCTACAGGAATTGTTTTAAAAATCAGAAAACACCTGCTGGGGGTAGTCTTAAAGCCCAGTAAAAGGAAGGTAAACCCAGGCTAGGTATTTGGAAGATCTTAGATGGCATTCACCCAATCAACCATCAACCGTGGGTTTGAAATTTAGTTTCGCACTGGTTAATTAGTCTACTATTAGTCCTGGTGACACCCCGTCATTAAACAAGAAACAGGCATATGATATCTAAATATAACTTGCCTCTATTAAAACGTTTGTATCGAATTTCATGAAGACTCCTTGCCTGGAGCGCACCGTAGATCAGCATGGAAACGGCCGGTGCTCGGTGAAAGTTCGACTTGCAGTTCACCATGATGATGTCAACCGGCTTTTTCAAGCAGTCCACAAGGATCCCCTGGCAAATGGCCAATCCCATGCCACGAAACATTGGTGGCATGGGATTGGGGTGAAACAGGGCTTTGACACCCTCATCAAATTAGATCCGTCACTGCTATTAAAGACTCTTGCCAAGAGTCCTTCAAACGGGCGTGTTTGTAGATCTCCGACTGCTGCTGCTGATCCGTGCCACAGATGTGCCTCCACTCCCGGTCGTGCTCCGGGTTCCTGTGCGCAGAGCCCAGGACAACTTTGACTTAAGCTGAATTGAATGGGCGTTCACAAAACTGACAAACAGCTTGGAATTAAACAGAAGTTCGCAAAATGATAAACAACTTTGACTTAAAACGGTCGGTCTTCCACAAAATTCAAAATGACAACAGATTTGACAGGCATTGACAAAATTGACAAACAGCTTTGACTCAAAACGGGCGTTCAGGGCCTTAGCTCCAGGGCCAAATTGATCCACTGGACCCTCATTTGAGGGAATGCAGAAGGAACGTCCGTTGGGCACGTGACCTCCACGCCGTTGTTGACCATGACCTGGACACTGAATTATCAATAATTGCATGTCTAATGACATGGCAGTGTGATTGATGCCAAAACCCCTTTATCAGTCAAGCCAGGGAGCGGAGGCTCTCCTGAGGGGAAACTTCGGGTCGGCAGCCCACGAAATTATCACCTGAGCTCAGTGCCGCAAAAAAAGTCAGTCCCAAATAAATTCAACCCATTTGTCAAAATTCAAGTTATGCTAATTTTAAACAGATTCTGGCGACAAGGGGCCACCCTCTTTGGCCACACACCGTTGACAAGCACTTCAACGTCCGGTAGTGCCACGGCGCGGCTGCCACGGGAAGAAGAAGAAGCGGCCATTGCAGGAGGAACCAACGTGCGTCAACGGGCGTTTGGTGTGGTTCAGTCAAAGTCAAAGTGAGTCTGAGATGGCACGTATGTTTGAAACTGAATGTCAATTACAAATCCTCAGTGTTTCTGTCTGTGGCAGTTCACTATTGAAGAATAACGTCCGTCCATAATTATAGTAGTCTATTTTTTTTATCATGTCTGTCTACAATTCTGTTCATTCACTCGCATGTTAATTTACACATCCTTTTCATAAATGACAGCAGCTGGCGGAGGGACAACGTGATTTATTCAGCTGAACTTCACACTGACCGTGCTGCATATCTATGACAATGAACGGACGAACTCCCAGACCACGCCTGTCTCAGTGATGGAGAAGCAGGCGATCCCAGTCTCTCCTGGCAAGTTGCTGAGCGCTACGCCGTGTCCAATGAATCATCTCAGAATAGTATGGTTTAAATGATGACATCTGAATCTGAATCTTATTTTAAATTGAAACGGGCATATAGATGAACGCACGGAATCACTGTCACACCTTCGAGGGGCCAGAAATCACCTGGGCAAGCGACCGTCATGTATCATGCCATGTGACTCATACCATTGCCATGAATAGTCTATTAAGTCATAGATTTCACGACATGTAAGTGTACCTGCCACCCGACATGAAAACCCGAGGAGGTGACAAGCAAGCTGGTCACGTGCGCCCGCTCCCGTGGAACGAAGTCTGATTTACAGAAGTAAATGTATCTGAAGTATTAAAGTCTGCCATTCGCAACTGTATCATGTCACACCTGTGATAATAATTTACGTAATGACATTGCCATGCTTAGTTCCAAATGGCTGCGCTGCCTGCACGGCCCAAGCGCAATGAAAATCTGGCAAGTTCAACACGTAAACTGGGTAAACGTGGCGATGATGTGCTTTTCGAAGAAACGTCTGTGTGGTCCAACTAAGACTGAAACCCAGAACGGACATTTTTAGACCCTTTGCCAGCTGTGCAGCACCAGCCGTCATTTTTGAAGACTAAGCCCAACAGAGTACTTCCAAAATCATTTGGGCAAACACCGCCGCGAACCAAATAGTTTGACCCTGGCCCTGATGCGCTGGGTCAACTGTACAACTGCATTGAACATGACACTTGACATGGCATTTTTTCTGCATATTGTTTGTGATTCACTTCAAGGCCTTTGTCTTTTTGACAGACGGCCGCTTCAAAATGGACGACTTTGACATTGGCGGCTGCTTCGAAACGGGGGACTTAGACTTAGAGGACTGCGGCTCCGCATCTGTCAAATTGACCCATGTGACACAGCCTCGCTTGTGGAAGAACGGGCGTCGCGGGCAGTAAACGACTGGGTCTGTCAGGACCCAGGCGAAAATCTTGGCATATTTCACCAGGTTCAAGTCATCAATGCAATGCTTGGCAGCATTTGTGGCATTGCCAATGAAATGCTCCTCCTTGGCTTTCCCCTGCACCAAACGGCCGTCGCTGGTGCGTTCACCGACCAAGATGCAATCCGAAATGGAAACGGAACCAAAGAGCTTTCCGGTCCCACTCACAGCCAGAGCGACAACGCCCCGTTTGGAAGTGGCACTGGACCGGATTTCCCATTTTTTCACCCCCTCCAAAATTTTTTGGGCCCAATGTTTTTTGATCAGCAGCGCGCTGCTGGGATTCGACATGGCAAACAGAGAACGGTCGACGGAAGCTTGCGCAAGCACTCTTTGAATCCATTGACAGCTCTGGACCAAACGGAACAAAATACAGGTCCCAGGCTGACTGAATCTAGTAAAAAAAATAGGCGAAAAACCTTAACGGCCAGCAAAGCGCGCGCGAATTTCTACTCTTGAAGACCGCCTACCTACCTACCTACTACCTACCTACCTACTTACCTACCTACCTACCTACTGTAACTGTACCTATATTACTACAACTACCGCCACTGAAGGGGAAATTCCACAGGGATGCTGAAATTAGGATACTATGCTCCGGGCAGCGCGCGGTGCGCAGATGAGTTATAAAAGGCAAAACGCTGCTTCCTTTTGAAGCACGCGCGCGCTAATTATTGACAAAACTTCCGGGAATTTATGCCCCGAATTTCCGCGAGGCGGGCGCGCTAGCGCTAGTATTAATTGGCCGATAGCGCGCGCGGTCTTAGCCAAAAGTAGGCCCGTTATAAGGCAAAACGCTACTTCCGGGAATTTATGCTCCGAATTTCCGCGAGGCGCGCGCGCCGCGCGCTAGCGCTATTAATTGGCCGATAGCGCGCGCGGTCTTAGCCAAAAGTAGACCCGTTATAAGGCAAAATGCTACTTCCGGGGATGAATTTATCCGGGGAAAAGAAGTGAAGAGAGGAGAGGACTCGGAGAGCAGGTTCTGGGTAAGAGGAGAGAGAGAGGGATGTAGAAAAAAGTAGAAACAGTTATTAAGGCAAAAAGATACCATTCGGGAACTTTGATGCCAAGAAGTTTACACGCCGAGGAGAGCGGGTCAGAGGCGCGCTAGCGCTATTAATTGGCCGATAGCGCGCGCGGTCTTAGCCAAAAGTAGGCCCGTTAAGGCTTAAAACGCTACTTCCGGCGGGAATTTATGCGCCGGATTTCCGCGAGGCGAGCGCGCGCGCTATTTTGGCCGACTTAGCTCGACGAGGCGCGCGCGCGCTAATATTGGCCGCGCGCGGGTAGTAGGTAGGTAGGTAGGTAGGTAGGTGGGTAGGTAGGTAGGTAGGTAGGTAGGTAGGTAGGTAGGTAACGGTAGGTAGGTAGGTAGGTAGGGTAGGGTAGTAGGGTAGGGTAGGGTAGGGTAGGGTAGGGTAGGGTAGGTAGGTAGGTAGGGTAGGTAGGTAGGTAGGTAGGTAGCTAGGCAGCTAGTGGGTAGTGGGTAGTCAGTAGTTAGGGGTAGTAGTAGAAAGTAGATAGTAGTCTAAAGTAGAAAGTAAAAAGTAGTAAGTAGTATAAGTAAGTAGTAAGTAGTAAGCAGTAGGAGTAGTAGTAGGAGTAGTAGTAGTAGTAGTAGTCTCTTAGTAGTAGTAGTAGTAGTAGTAGTAGTAAAAGTAGTAGTAGTAGTAGTAGTAGTAGTAGTAAGTAGTAGTAAGTAGTAGTAAGTAGTAGTAAGTAGTAGTAGTTAGTAGTAGTTAGTAGTAGTTAGTCAGTAGTAGTAGTAGCAGTAGTAGTAGTAGTAGTCAGTAGTAGTAGTAGTAGTAGTAGTAGTAGTAGTAGTAGTGTAGTAGTAGCAGTAGTAGTAGTAGTAGTAGTCGTCGTAGTAGTAGTAGTCTACTCGTCGTTGGCATAGCTGGCCAGATAGGCATATTGTCATTTTTTTTCACTCGGCAAGTAAACACACGAGAAACCAAAATTTTTACACGAGAAGCCAATATTTTTTCTACAAAAAAGGGGAAAAATGTGGATGCTTAAACGGCGGCCAGTATATATATATTATATATATATATATTATCTATATATATATATTGTATATACACTATATATATAATATATATATATATATAGCGATGTATATTGTGTATATCCGCCGACCCCGGCCTTCGCCAAGGCCGGGGCGGCGCCTGGGACCACCGCAGGTGTGGAACTTTTCCGCGCGGGCTTTAAGTGTGCGCGGCAGCTTCCACCAAGCCTGGCCGTCAGCCTTTGCTGCTCCAGGGTTGCAGCCTGGCCCTTTGCCTGCACATCCCTCGCGGCAGCTTCCACCAAGCTCCTGGCCGTCAGCGTTCCAGCATTGCAGCTTGCCCTTTGCCTGCACATAGCCCTCTCTTGTTAGGGCATTCGAGCCTACCGTTTGCCAGGCTTCAAACCCATAAAATGCCTCAAACCTCCTTTGCCTGCACATAGCCCTCTCTCGTTAGGGGATTCGAGCCTGCCGTTTGCCAGCCTTCAAACCCTTAAAACCCCTCAAACCCTCCGCGGCAGCTTCCACCAAGGCCTCTGGCCGTCAGCCTTTGCTGTTCCAGGGTTGCAGCCTGCCCTTTGCCTGCACATCCCTCGCGGCAGCTTCTACCAAGCTCCTGGCCGTCAGCGTTCCAGCATTGCAGCCTGCCCTTTGCCTGCACTTAGCCCTCTCTTGTTCGGCATTCGAGCCTGCCGTTTGCCAGCTTCTACCAAGCTCCTGGCCGTCAGCGTTCCAGCATTGCAGCCTGCCCTTTGCCTGCACATAGCCCTCTCTTGTTAGGGCATTCGAGCCTGCCGTTTGCCAGGCTTCAAACGCTTAAAACCCTTAGAGCCCTCCTTTGCCTGCACATAGCCCTCTCTCGTTAGGGCATTCGAGCCTGCCGTTTGCCAGGCTTCAAACGCTTCAAACCCTTAAAACCCTCCTTTGCCTGCACATAGCCCTCTCTCGTTAGGGCATTCGAGCCTGCCGTTTACCGGCTTCAAACCCATAAAATGCTTCAAACCCTCCTTTGCCTGCACATAGCCCTCTCTCGTTAGGGCATTCGAGGCAGCTGCCACCACGCCCTCTGGCCGGCAGCCTTTGCTGTTCCAGGGTTGCAGCCTGCCCTTTGCCTGCACATCCCTCGCGGCAGCTGCCACCAAGCCCTCTGGCCGTCAGCGTTCCAGCATTGCAGCCTGCCCTTTGCCTGCACTGAGCCCAACACGCGCCACTGCCGCACGCAAAAGCCACCACAAGGCCACAGCAATGGCTCAAGGGCACCCCGCGGCCGCAGCAATGGCTTCTTATACGCGTTCAAGGCTGCCGTTTGCCAGGCCTCAAACCCTCCAAAACCCTCCAAACCCTCCAAAAGTCCGGCCAGCTCCGCAAGGAAAAGGTACCCCAACAAGCCCAACACGCGCCACTCCCGCACGCAAAAGCCACCACAAGGCCACAGCAATGGCTCAAAAGCACCACACGGCCGCAGCAATGGCTTCTTTCTCTCGCACGCAAAAGTCACCACAAGGCCACAGCAATGGCTCAAGAGCACCCCACGGCCGCAGCAATGGCTTCTTATAGGCGTTCAAGGCTGCCGTTTGCCAGGCCTCAAACCCTCCAAACGCTCCAAACGCTCCAAAAGTCCGCCCAGCTCCGCAGGGAAAAGGTACCCCAACAAGCACAACACGCGCCACTCCCGCACGCAAAAGCCACCACAAGGCCACAGCAATGGCTCAAGGGCACCCCACGGCCGCAGCAATGGCTTCTTATACGCGTTCAAGGCTGCCGTTTGCCAGGCCTCAAACCCTCCAAAACCCTCCAAACCCTCCAAAAGTCCGGCCAGCTCCGCAGGGAAAAGGTACCCCAACAAGCCCAACACGCGCCACTCCCGTACGCAAAAGCCACCACAAGGCCACAGCAATGGCTCAAGAGCACCACACGGCCGCAGCAATGGCTTCTTTTATAGGCGTTCAACGCTGCCGTTTGCCAGGCCTCAAACCCTCCAAACCGTCCGCCCAACATGCGCCACTCTCGCACGCAAAAGTCACCACAAGGCCACAGCAATGGCTCAAGAGCACCCCACGGCCGCAGCAATTGCTTCTTATAGGCGTTCAAGGCTGCCGTTTGCCAGGCCTCAAACCCTCCAAACCCTCCCCTGCAGCTCCCAGGCGCCACTCCGGCCGCGGCAGACCTTTCCTGCAGCTCCAACAAGTCCCTGAGGCCCTGGCAGTGTCCTTTTAAGGACGTTCAAGGCTGCCGCTTGCCAGCCCGCAAAACTCGCCAAACCCTCCCCCCAACAAGTCCCTGAGGCCCTGGCAGCGTCTTTTTATGGACGTTCAAGGCTGCTGTTTGCCAGCCCGCAAAACTCCCCAAACCCTCCCCTGCAGCTCCCAACTCAGGCCGCGGCAGACCTTTCCTGCAGCTCCAACAAGTTCCTGAGGCCCTGGCAGTGTCCTTTTAAGGATGTTCAAGGCTGCCGTTTGCCAGCCCGCAAAACTTGCCAAACGCTCCCCAACAAGTTCCTGAGGCCCTGGCAGTGTCCTTTTAAGGATGTTCAAGGCTGCCGTTTGCCAGCCCGCAAAACTCGCCAAACGCTCCCCTGCAGCTCCCAGGCGCCACTCAGGCCGCGGCACTCCCAGGCGCCACTAAGGCCGCGGCAGACCTTTCCTGCAGCTCCAACAAGTCCCTGAGGCCCTGGCAGTGTCCTTTTAAGGACGTTCAAGGCTGCCGTTTGCCAGCCCGCAAAACTCGCCAAACGCTCCCCTGCAGCTCCCAGGCGCCACTCAGGCCGCGGCAGACCTTTCCTGCAGCTCCAACAAGTCCCTGAGGCCCTGGCAGTGTCCTTTTAAGGACGTTCAAGGCTGCCGTTTGCCAGCCCGCAAAACTCGCCAAACCCTCCCCTGCAGCTCCCAGGCGCCACTCAGGCCGCCGGCCAGGACCTTCCTGCGCCAAAAACAAGTCCCTGAGGCCCTGGAGTGTCCTTTAAGGAAATTTCAAGGCTGCCGCTGCCAGCCCGCCAAAACTCGCCAAAACCCTTCCTGAAAGGCTCCCAGGCGCCACTCCCCTGAGCTCCCAACTTCAGGCGCGGGCAGACCTTTCCTTGCAGCTCCAACAAGTCCCTGGAGCCATGGCAGGTCCTTTTAAGGCCGTTCAAGGCTGACGTTTGCCAGCCCGCCAAACTCGCCCCCAAACGCTCCCTGCCCAGCCTCCAGGACGCCCACTCAGGCCGCCGGCAGGACCTTTCTGCAGTCCAACAAGTCCCTTGAGGGCCCTGGCAGTGTCCTTTTCAGGACGTTCAAGGCTGCTCCAAACCCTCCCCTGACAGCTCCAAGGTGCCACTTCAGGCCGCAGGCAGACCTTTCCTGCAGCTCCACAACTATGGGCCCTGGCAGTGTCCTTTTAAGGACGTTCAAGGCTGCCGCTTGCCAGCCCGCAAAACTCGCCAAAGCCTCCCCTGCAGCTCCCAGGCGCCACTCAGGCCGCGGCAGACCTTTCCTGAAGCTCCAACAAGTCCCTGAGGCCCTGGCAGCGTCTTTTTATGAACGTTCAAGGCTGCTGTTTGCCAGCCCGCAAAACTCCCCAAACCCTCCCCTGCAGCTCCCAACTCAGGCCGCGGCAGACCTTTCCCGCAGCTCCAACAAGTTCCTGAGGCCCTGGCAGTGTCCTTTTAAGGATGTTCAAGGCTGAACTCCAAACCCTCCCCTGCAGCTCCCAGGCGCCACTCAGGCCGCGGCAGACCTTTCCTGCAGCTCCAACAAGTCCCTGAGGCCCTGGCAGTGTCCTTTTAAGGACGTTCAAGGCTGCCGTTTGCCAGCCCGCAAAACTCGCCAAACCCTCCCCTGCAGCTCCCAGGCGCCACTCAGGCCGCGGCAGACCTTTCCTGAAGCTCCAACAAGTCCCTGAGGCCCTGGCAGCGTCTTTTTATGGACGTTCAAGGCTGCTGTTTGCCAGCCGCAAAACTCCCCAAACCCTCCCCTGCAGCTCCCAACTCAGGCCGCGGCAGACCTTTCCTGCAGCTCCAACAAGTTCCTGAGGCCCTGGCAGTGTCCTTTTAAGGATGTTCAAGGCTGCCGTTTGCCAGCCCGCAAAACTCGCCAAACGCTCCCCAAAACAAGTTCCTGAGGCCCTGGCAGTGTCCTTTTAAGGATGTTCAAGGCTGCCGTTTGCCAGCCCGCAAAACTCGCCAAACGCTCCCCTGCAGCTCCCAGGCGCCACTCAGGCCGCGGCAGACCTTTCCTGCAGCTCCAACAAGTCCCTGAGGCCCTGGCAGTGTCCTTTTAAGGACGTTCAAGGCTGCCGTTTGCCAGCCCGCAAAACTCGCCAAACGCTGCCTTGCAGCTCCCAGGCGCCACTCCGGCCGCGGCAGACCTTTCCTGCAGCTCCAACAAGTCCCCTGAGGCCCTGGCAGTGTCCTTTTAAGGACGTTCAAGGCTGCTGCTTGCCAGCCCGCAAAACTCGCCAAACCCTTCCCTGCAGCTCCCAGGCGCCACTCACCCTGCAGCTCCCAACTCAGGCCGCGGCAGACCTTTCCTGCAGCTCCAACAAGTCCCTGAGGCCCTGGCAGTGTCCTTTTAAGGACGTTCAAGGCTGCCGTTTGCCAGCCCGCAAAACTCGCCAAACGCTCCCCTGCAGCTCCCAGGCGCCACTCAGGCCGCGGCAGACCTTTCCTGCAGCTCCAACAAGTCCCTGAGGCCCTAGCAGTGTCCTTTTCAGGACGTTCAAGGCTGCTCCAAAGCCTCCCCTGCAGCTCCCAGGTGCCACTCAGGCCGCGGCAGACCTTTCCTGCAGCTCCAACAACTCCTGAGGCCGTGGCAGTGTCCTTTTAAGGAGGTTCAAGGCTGCCGTTTGCCAGCCCGCAAAACTCGCCAAACCCTCCCCTGCAGCTCCCAGGCGCCACTCCGGCCGCGGCAGACCTTTCCTGCAGCTCCAACAAGTCCCTGAGGCCTGAGGCCCTGGCAGTGTCCTTTTAAGGACGTTCAAGGCTGCCGCTTGCCAGCCCGCAAAACTCGCCAAACCCTCCCGTGCAGCTCCCAGGCGCCACTCAGGACGCGGCAGACCTTTCCTGAAGCTCCAACAAGTCCCTGAGGCCCTGGCAGCGTCTTTTTATGGACGTTCAAGGCTGCTGTTTGCCAGCCCGCAAAACTCCCCAAACCCTCCCCTGCAGCTCCCAACTCAGGCCGCGGCAGACCTTTCCTGCAGCTCCAACAAGTTCCTGAGGCCCTGGCAGTGTCCTTTTAAGGATGTTCAAGGCTGCCGTTTGCCAGCCCGCAAAACTCGCATTATATTGCAGCCTGGACTCGCATTATAGCCTTGGACTGGCGTTGCAGCCTGCCGTTTGCCTGCATAGCCTGCAGCGTGCTGTTTGCCTGCACATGCCTCTCTGTTGTTAGGGCGTTCAAGCCTGCCGCTTGCCAGCCTTCAAACCCTTAAAACCCTTAAAACCTTAGTAGCTCCAGCACGCAGCACGCGCAACGTACCGTTGCAACACGCTGTTTCGCAACGCAAGGGCTTTTAGTATGATCAACACATATGGATGCATTTACTTGAAGATAAAAAACATCCGCTAAGGTTGCAGGCTTTGGGGGAGCCCAAACATATATATATATATATGTTGCCGGATGCTTTTTTCACGGTCAAGTAAATGCATTTGTCGCAACACAAGGGATTTTGGTATGGTCGACACATATATATGGATGCATTTACTTGAAGCTTAAAAAAGCATCAGCTAAGGTTCTAAGCTTTGGCAGCCCAAAAGTATACATGTTGCCGGATGTTTTTTTCACACTCAAGTAAATGCATTTCTCTGGGGGCCTAAGAGGGCTTGTGCCTTGTCCTCAGACAAGGCTCCTCTCCCACCATGCTTGAGACTCTAAAGAGCCTGCAGAATCAATTTCCATCCTACGACCTTTCCCCGAGTGGAAGCTCAGCTTTCCTACAAACATACTTGTTGCTGCCACATATCTAAGGTTTTTACTTTATCCAAAGTCCTTAAAGGGCTTACTTGATCTTAGCTAATATGCCAATGCATTTTTGATTCACCAAAAAAAGCATCGACATGCCTCTCACTCAAAAAAAACAATGACGTATTTCTGTCCATGAAAAATGCATTGGCATAAGTTGCAGCACGTAAGTTGCAGCACGTGAGTGCCGAGTGCTCGCAACGCGAGTGCCCGAGCAACTAAGCTTAAAACTCTTAAAACCCTTAAAATGCTCCGAATCCCTCGCGGCAGCTTCCACCAAGCCATGCTGTAAGCCTTCTTCAAACCCTTAAAACCATTCAAACCCCTAAAATGCTCCGAATCCCTCGCGGCAGCTTTGACCAAGCCCTCCTGTGAGCCTTTGCTGTTCCAGCGTTGCAGCCTGCGGTTTGCCTGCACATGCCCCTCTGTTGTTAGGGCGTTCAAGCCTGCCGTTTGCCAGCCTTCAAACGCTTAAAACCCCTAAAACCTTTAAAACAGCGTTGCAGCCTGCCGTTTGCCTGCATAGCCTGCAGCCTGCTGTTTGCCTGCACATGCCTCTCTGTTGTTAGGGCGTTCAAGCCTGCCGTTTGCCAGCCTTCAAACGCTCAAAACCCTTAAAAATCATTCCAACCCCTAAAATGCTCCGAATCCCTCGCGGCAGCTTCCACCAAGCCCTCCTGTAAGCCTTTGCTGTTCCAGCGTTGCAGCCTGCCGTTTGCCTGCGTTTTCTTGCATCGCCCTCTGTTGTTAGGGCGTCCATGCCTACGCCGCCTCGCGGCAGCCTCCACCAAGCCCTCTGGCCGTAAGCCCTTGCTGTTCCAGCGTTGCAGCCTGCCGTTTGCCTGCGCATAGCCCTCTGTTGTTAGCGCGTTCAAGCCTGCTGTTTGCCAGACTTCAAACCCTTAAACCCTTTAAAACTCTTCAAACCCCTAAGACCCTCCAAATCCCTCGCGGCAGCTTCCACCAAGCCCTCTGGCCGTAAGCCTTTGCTGTTCCAGCGTTGCAGCCTGCAGTTTGCCTGCGTTTGCCTGCATAGCCCTCTGTTGTTATGGCGTTCAAGCCTGCCGTTTGCCAGCCTTCAAACCGTTATTCAAACCCTTAAAACCCCTAAAACCCTCCAAATCCCTCGCGGCAGCTTCCACCAAGCCCTCTCTCTCTCTCTCCCTCCCTCTCTCTCTCCCTCTCTCTACAGCACCCCCCAAATAGGGGGGGTCGGCGGCACCAGGGCGCTAGCCCATTCTATAACATGTAGCACTCCTTCAAGAACTATAGTTTACATTTATAACAATTCTACATACTATGTAATACGTAGGCCTTCCTTCGCAGGCATCCAAATCTAAATCTTGAAGTCCACGGCTTCATCCAAATCTGGTTTGGGACTGACCTGACCATGGACCCATCCTCCAGAACATAGCGTACCCCTAAATATATTGGTTAATCATCTTTTTGCATTCGGATTGCAATCGCCCAACATGGGGTGTGCTCCAGGTTTGGACAACCCCCATGTCTTTTGTGATGGCAGCTACTCTCATCCATGGGTATTGAGGCTACGCGAAGGCTCCCAAAGGCAAACCACCACAGACCTCAGAGGCAGACCGTAGTCAAAGGGACATGAAGCATCAATGAATGCCAAGGAAAAAGGGATATTGAATGAGCAAAAGGGATTCATTCAATATGAGCATGCTATGTCTTTTCCCAGGTTTTGAATGTTACATCATCTAGAATCCTTTCTAGAATCCTTTTTGTAACATTCACAGAACAAAATGCTACTATGGGTGATCCGTTTTTGGTGAATGTTACATCATGTTGTGGTTTTCTGAGCATCAGCTCAATTTCTGATTTACAAGAGCCTCCCAAGACGACTTCTCACTTCGGAAAATTTACATGATGTTGACCTTTGCATTCCTCAACATTCCTCAACAAAACACCAAAGCTGAGACCAAGGTACGTTAACTTGACAACCTGCACGACTCTCAAGAAAGCCCGCAAAGAGTCTGGTCCGCCTGGATTCTGTGTCAATTCCCTGGATTTATCCCTGAGGATGTGATCAGAGATGATCAGAGTGAGGATGCTATGGAACATGAATGACAAATGCTGTACGCAAATGGTAATTACTTAGATGATCCCTGACCTAGTAGCAGTTAGTAACAGTTAGTAAGTTAGTAGCATTGAAAATGGTGAGAGCTTGGGGTAGAAGTCTAAGTCCCGAGAGACCCGGTTGTCCAAATTTCAGCTTTCAAAACCACGTTACCTGGATGTTCTGGTCGCCATGTGAAACCACGAAAAATTCTTCTGGAAATTGAAATACTTCAAAATTCCATTCCGTTACTATAATTCCCGCGCGAATCATCAACCGAGCTTTGAAAAACACTGGAGATCACATCAAATTCCATAAAATAACCATAAAATCCCCATGACATTTCAATTCGATCCCAGATATTTCGGGAGTGGTGATCCTTCCAGCCCCGACACTAACCTGCTTCTCTCAGGCTCAACAGACCTGAGTTGTGGGGATTGGGCCAATTGGGATTCGGGATCACCAACTATTTTGGGGACGGGGATTGGGGATGAAATACTTGGGCCGGGTTTACCACATGACACCTATTTCGCGCATGTGTATATAATCATATATATAATCATATATATATATGTTATCCCCTCTGGTAGTCGAATATGGCAATGGAAAATCAGAACAATCAATCATTTATTTATAGATGATTGACTCAAGTAAACGGCCGTTTATGTAGGATTTTCATGGGTATTATAGCGGTAGGTTGGTACCCCATTGCTCATGCAGGAGATTACATTATCTCCAGCACATGACTGCAACTGGTTCTCACCCGCACTTTCAATGATGTGCGCCCCCCAAATGGCTATTTTAAGTAGACAATGATGAGCATCTTTGATAATCCATTGGAATAGGGTATATATATATATATATATGCCATTTTCAAACAAATCCATTCCACAAATTACTACATTTGTCTGAACGATAACATAGTTCAGACTTTGGGGTGATCCCCCTTTCCGACCAGTGTTTGTGCTAAAGTGGGGGAAGTTGCACCCAAATACATCCCATGTCGTGGCAACAATGTTACCCATCAGTATTTGAAAGATACCCTCTGGTAATGACTAACAGGTTGCGAACTGGAAAATGGTGCATGTTTAATAGATAAATCATCATAATTCATCTATAAATGGTCCAGTTTCAATGGCTATGTCAAATTACCAGAAGGTACAGTAATGTGTGTGTGTGACGGCTTAGTGACCCTCATCAATGAGCTCCCTCACTTGGGATATCCTATGAGCGCATCAGAAGAATGTATAATCAGTCATACTTACTAAGACTTACCGGTGCTAACTGCTGATCGTTTCAAACCATACCAAATATATTAGTCATTGGGGATCGTCATCCCAAATTCGGTCAAGCATTAAACACCGTGACTAAAATCGTTTGAAACCGATGATAAACCATATCCAATTCTCCTAGTCATGGAGAAATTGGAGGTTAATCATTGGCTTTAGCGGTAATGTTACATTGCCCCCTAGGGTACGCATAGAAAATCATAGAAAAAGATCTGGAAAACAACCATAGTTGGAATGAATGATCTACATTCATTTTATGGCTTTTCCTCTATGTAAACGTTTACAGAAAGGCTAACTGGAAGCCTATGTCCCATCCCAATGTGGGCCCTGGAACCATAGTCATTGGAGTTATGTTGACCAACTTGTCGCGATTTCGTCGGCCCCAGATTGTATTAAATGTTATTTTCATGGTTATTAACGGTTCTTATATGTTATTAATGGTTATTGGCTTTCATATGTTATTCTACAGGGGTTGCTAGATGTCCTGTGAAGGGTGGATTGAATGAAGATAACTTATTGTACCCCCCCAAAGCGCGCAGATCTGAGGAACCATTAATAACCATTAATAACCATTAATAACCATTGATAACCCAGAGGTATTTTCCAAATCGAGGGCCCGCACGGACCCAGAAGCACTTCCGCTTCATAGCAGCTGGGCCGGCGCACTCGAACCACCTGGCCGCAGCGCACTCATGGTGAGATGGCCAGGCACAGAATGTCACCATGTTCATGGGAAAGATACCCTCTGGTAATGACTAACATAGCTATTGAAAATGACCATTGAAATAGTGGATTTTCCCATTGAAAATGGTGGATCTTTCCATAGTTATGTGATGTTATGTGGCTGTTTACCAGAGGATAATGGATGTTCACCTGCCCCAAATATGGTGTAAAGGTTCTAACAGTCAAACATGTTCCGATAATATGGAATAATATGGTTTAATATCCCCATATGGAGGTGTCCTAAGTCATGGGGGTAGCCCCAGTCATCCAGTCGTCATTGGGCCATGAATGAGTATTGAAACCTATGGTGACTTGGGGATCCCCTATTTCAAAAACCACCCCAAATATGTTTCACACTCCTACAAATCAATATGTCATCAAAGCATCACTTCCTGATGAATACTGGTCATTGTCCAGTTCTTGACTAGATATTGTTTGTGCCAGCTATCTCCTCATCAGTTGTGTTTGTTTCAGCGGTTGATGAATCTTCCATTTGAGTCACTTCCACCCCTTCCCCCACCTGTTTCCCCACCAATGTTCTCGGGCCAATCTTTCACCATTGCCTTCCTGATCCAATAAATGTCTCCCCAAATCTGGTGCTCATTTCCTTTTCCCACCAACATCACCAAAACTTTAAGCCTTAAATGTCCATCGCTTTCAACAAAAAAAAATCGCTTTCAAAAAAACACATCCCAAAAATGGCCTAAAATCACTTTGTTTGTGGATTCCCAATCCCAAAAATTTGCCATGGCTTCCTCCACCATTTTCCCCTCAAAAAATGGCTAGACGCCTGCAGCCCGAAGCAGTGACACATCTTTCGCAGCGACGCGTCCGTCGCCTCGGAGGGGAGCCTGCAGGCCGAACAGTCGATCCGCCAGGAAGAACGGTGGAGGAAGTTCTGGGGGGATTTCACCGTTACCCTCTGGTAAACATACAAAAAACGATGGAAAGATCCACCATGCTATCAATGGGTAAATCCACTATTTCAATGCTCATGGCTTCAATAGCTATGTTAGTCATTACCAGAGGGTACACCATGGATTTCATGGGAAAATGGGGGATGTTTCCCTTATTTTCCATGGATTTCACTATTTCACCATGATTTAACCATCAAAAGCCATGGAAAATGAGGGAAAATTATGGACCATTCACCCATTTCTTCCAGTCCTGGAGATGTTCAACGTGAAGCCCGGCATCGGAACGGTGTCGGTGTCTTCATCCTTCTCCTGGCAACGCTGCAAAGCCAAGAGGGCGGTACGGTACCGTATGGTTTTCACATCCGAATCCAATACCCTCTGGTAATTTAACAGTTTGCTATTGAAAATGGTGATTTATAGTGGATTTTCCCATTGAAAATGGAGATTTTCCATGGCTATGTTAGTTTACCAGAGGGTACTAAACCAGAACCAGTGCTTCTTTTTTTGGGAGTTAATATTCCGGGGGAAGGGATACGTTGATAAATGGATGTGTACTCTAAAATGCCATTGCAAAGTTGCTAGCATGTCTTCTAATGTGTATCCGGACAAAATCTAGAGACTTGTGGAAATTCATGGGTTTTGACCCAGCCCTCTGGAATCCAAGTGTGCACAATGGCTGCTACTGTAAATGCTAAAATGAATCTAATCAAAATTATGCAAATCCTGACTTGCCAAATGAGTGGTCAATATAAAGTATGATCATCAAAAACCGCGAGGATATCGCAAACAAACTGATGGTTTTTAAGTACACAATCCAAACATAATAACACACATATATGGAAAAGTCTATGTATTTTCCATATGTTTGGTTTCAATGGTCCATTAGGACTTTAGGATTTAGAGTGATTAAACTCCCGATTTCCCACGGTGAAGCCCGGCAGCGATGTTGGAAATTCAAGCCACAGCCTGAGGCCTGATGATGTACTGGTCGATGGTTGACCTACCCCTCTGAAAAATGATGGAGTTCGTCAGTTGGGATGATGACATGAACCCAATATGATGGGACAAATAATCCATTCATGTTCCAAACCAACCAGTGTATCATCATCCCCAACCTACAGCAACTTGAAAGCTGTTTGGCAACAAACATTGATGGCTTTACCCAGTACTGGCTAATTATCACTGATGGCTCAATTCAAGGGCATCCGTGCTCCGATTGATGCTTGCTTTTCTAAAGAAACTACAGTAAATTATCTCAAGTACAGTATAGTTATACTTTCTTTTGTATACACATGTATATATCTATATTTATGTATATATATATACACACACACCCCATTTATAGTTTACATGTAGCCAAGTAAAAAACACCCACCTCATCTGTTGTGGTCATTCAACCCCAAAACACAATCGGCGTGTCTCCTTGGCATCGTCACCTGGCTACAACGGCATCGAACATCTGGAATCAGGTTCCACACTTTTTTGGCGGCCGGTTGAAGATGTCAGTGATATTTAATTTATATTAATTTATGGCACACATGATATATGGTTTTATATGGTTTTATATTTTGTTCGTGTTGGTTGTCTGAAATTAGATGACATTTGGAGGTTGTATATATAATATAATATAATATATATATATATAATACATAATAACAAATAACAAATATAAATAATCTAAATAAAACACTATATATATATAACATATATATATATATGTGATATATGTATATCAAGTTGCACCTCATTGATTGTTGGCGACTATTCATAACACAGTGAAAGATCATATCATCCCATCATTGACCAATTTTATCCAGTTTTAGGGACACTCATTTACCAATTTAATGGATAAAATGGTAAAGATATCCAGTTTTAGGAATGACATTTGTTCCTAAATTCTCACTTCCCAAGATTCTTGGATCATTTACCAGAGGAGAGTCGGTGTTTCCGAACCAATTTATGACTCATAATGACCAATTTCTAAGTGTCCTACAATGTGGGACCCCCAGTTATAAGATGTTATAAGATGTTATAAGATGTTGTAAGATGTTATAAGTATCATAAATCATAAACCATAGTGAATTATTGGAGGTATGTGGCCCCCAACTTTGCGATTTCGTAGGGGCTATGACTGGGGGGCCCCGCTCCCGCCTGCCAAGTTGACCTCCTCCGTCGTCTCCGGTTTGTGACGCCGGCCTCGCTTAGACCAAAACAAAATCCACTCGTCATTTTCATTTTTTGGGGGATACCCTCTGGTTATTTAACATAGCCATGGAAAATCCCTTATAAATGGAGGTTTTAATGGGAAAATCCACTATGAATGGGTCATTTCAATAGCTATGTTAAATTACCAGAGGGTAACTGATATATTTTTGAGATGTGAAGTTTATTAAGCTCTTAAATAACTTCTACTTATATAGATGTTTCGGGATATGTGTTTCTGCTATACATAAAGTAATGT
Organism: Cladocopium goreaui; assembly: GCA_947184155.2. Taxonomy (NCBI): domain Eukaryota; class Dinophyceae; order Suessiales; family Symbiodiniaceae; genus Cladocopium; species Cladocopium goreaui. The sequence continues at coordinate 31,031 of CAMXCT020000464.1, read as the reverse complement.
CATGGGGGTCCTAATATTTCAACAAATTCTGGCTGGATTTCAATAACCAATCCACATAGCTAATGTGTTGAGACAATAATAAAAATGGATAACTTTGGGATGTCAAATTCTAATCAAATTTGATCAGTTTGCCATATTAGTACTATTTAACACGTAAGCAAACTGTGAGAAATTCTTATATCTTGTCATTTAACTATACGTATACTGTATGTACCCTCTGGTTATTTAACATAGCCATGGAAAATGGCCCATTTATAGATGGTTTACCTATTAAAAATGGTGATGTTCCATGGCTATGTTAAATAACCAGATGGTAACTTTAGCTGGATAATTTCATGGATGTCTTACTCCTTCATTTTGGAATGAGTCGGAGAAAATATTGAAGTTTGGGAGATTAAAATTGGCGATATGAATCGCCATGTTTTGATACCGTAACGATAACATATCCAAAGTGAGGAAAAATTGGATTATGTGGATAGAAAGGAGGTGCAATGCCAAAACTAGATTTCTGTGGAAAGCATGATGATAAACCAGTGAATTTGGGAATATTGACTATATACATGCAACTGTAATGGATGATAGTTGGATATGTACAGTAATGGACATATATTATCACAAATATGGGGTATATGAGTGATTGCCAACCATGACACACATATAATTTAAATCAGTGACTTTTATCATGTGTTTTACTGGGATATCAATCACCTCAAATTGGTTTGGCCAGATTATTTTCATGGCCAAAGAATTGAAAAAACATGGGATATTGGAGCCCGAAGCCTGTTTCTGGAGAAATCAAGATATGAGTTTCTGCTAGTTAAGTGTTGTGAGGCCTCAAACTGACGAGTGATGCGCAGCAGGGGCTATGGTGACCCAAGGGTGGGGGTGGGTCATCGCTTCAAACTACCTGACAGGTGATACAGTAAATACCTTGGATGGTGAAATGGACACGACAGAATCACATCATATAATCGAGATTGCACAATTATCTGGTTCAAACAATGCCAATCGTATGGTTGATGTTCAGGGGCCCACCCCTTGCCCCCTTGCCCATCATGTTATGGCTCAAAACCCCCAACAGCTTCACCGAGTTGCCGAGGCCCAATAAGACATCGTCCACAGCCATCAACTTGCCACTACCTGCGGCACCAGCAACAAATGTACCATAGTCAAGAGTTGGATAAGAAAAAAAACGCTTGGGGGATGGTGGTCAATCCATAGCGAACACATATAACACAATATAAATAGCGGAATTTCTGGTGGGATGACCACCAACCATTCAACCATTAAACCATTAGTTTGAACCATACATCCCATCTCTGCAAGGAAACAAACCGCTGGGCAGCCAGACCCGCGAAGATTGAAGATATGTGATCTGATTCCAAATTCGCTTCTTGAAGAATGGAGCACCCCTAAAGTATCCTAAGGTCATTTTTTTTTGGTGGTACTCCTCAGTTTCGTCCTAAAGTCATTTTTTTGGGTGCCAATTGTTTCAAAACCCATCTAAAATCATCTGAAGCTAACATCAGTCCTTGTACAGAAAGCCCAACAACAACAACAACAACAACAACAACAACAACAACAACAACAGCCACCACCACCACAACAACAACAACAACAGCCACCACAACAACAACAACAACAACAACAGCCACCACCACCACAACAACAACAACGACAACAACAACAACAACAACAGCCACCACAACAACCACCACAACAACCACAGCCACAACCACAATCTGCTCTGGAGGTCCTTCAACTTGGATCGTATATATTGTGTAAATATCATGCGGATCTCCCAATGTACGTTTCGCACGCACTGAATTCATCGCAGCGCCTCCAGTGTTGGCTGGGGCCTGAGGGCAAACGACAGCGGATGACAGCTGTGCCTCCGAAGTTTGGGGAATGACTGGAATGACGCTCCCAACCATGCCAAATTATGACAATATCATACTGGAAATACAAAAAAACGATGTTCCTGTCAGTTACATTTGGAATTTCCAGGCGTAGTCGCTGATCTAATAGGGTGAAGTTCAGAGGTGTCTGAGTAAATAATGGCCTAAACCATTCTAAACCGTAGTCTGGTTAGCAATGGACCCTCTGGTAAACGTTTACATAACTAATTATGGAAAATCACAATTTTTGATGGGTAAATCAACTATTTCTATGGCCATTTTCAATAGCTATGTTTGTTTGCCAGAGGGTACTGGAAATGGCATGAACAATGGCTACGATGGCAGTTTCGTCTTTCCAGGGCTACCTGCAGGTTTCGGACTGATGTGATGGCCACAAGAGCTATGTGGAGAATGGCGTGATAATAAAGAATCAATATAAATCAGGCAGTGTCAGAGATTGCAACAAGGGCGGTCCCCCTAGTTGTAAGTTGCTTTAAAAGCTCATCGAACCATAGTGATAATCATCATAAACTAAACCCGAGATAGTGCAAACCAACTTAGCTAACTATGTGGCACCACGCTGTACATCAACATACCTCAACCTGACTCTGGTTCCCAAGGGTCAAAGAAAATTAGGAGTGATCCAAGGCCAAGTTTATTTACTTACTGCCACTGTCCACAGCAGCTATGGCAAATAGATGCAAATTCGATCGACACCGAAACATCCTTCCAGTATGATAGGGGAAGAACATCCAGTAGTACCAGCTCATGGTTGCGAATAGAAGAAACCACATGTTTGACATGCAATATGTTTATATAGTGTGCCTCGCAGTTAAACCCAGAATACAATACAACAATCTGAGCTACAAAGACCTGCGATGGTTAGAAACAAGGAGTTAACATTACTCCTTACTTGCACAACCTTAAAAAAAACAAGTTTTCCATAGTTTCCATAACACGAAGAAACATCAAATTGGAGGCCTAAGAAAACGATGTCAGCTGCGTTTCTGGTGCTTTGAGCCCATCCCAATCCGATCGTCGACTAAAACACACCGCTGAACAACCAGCCACCACATGTATGTATTGAAATAATTAATAAACATAATCATAATTAAGTATGTATGTATGTATGTATGTATGTAGGTAGGTAGGTAGGTAGGTATGTATGTATGTATGTATGTATGTATCTATATACATGATATCATATTACTCCATCTTCTCCAATAACTTCGAATCTTATCCAAGAAACATATCCCGAAACAAAACACCATCATATACAATCATAATCACACTATATATTATAATACATGCGAATAGGTCAAAATTGGGTGCCCAAATAATTTAATTAGATGATTCATACCAAACATAGACTACCATCTGTGCTCCGCTAGGCCTGAATTATCCCCACATATTATATATATATATATACATGGCTATGAGTCAAAACCCTCGTACCCCAGGTACCCAAAGTCACAGCTGGTTGATGTTCATTCCCCCAGTAACGTCATAGGTAACTTGACCTATCCCCATATGGAGAAATCATGAGAAATCATGAGAAATATGCTTGATGTATATAAATCATAATTCATGAATCAAAATACTACTATATACATAATTATACATATCATTAACATATATATATATATAATAGTCTTTCCCCTCACATTTCTTCGTTGTACACCCATCGAAACCTCCCAGAGATCTCCCGCCTTTTCGTGGACGATATACCGCTCGCATCGCTCGCTCAAGGCCTGGCGCAAAGTTGCGCGCTGGCGGAGGCTTAACCGGCTTAACCATCAAAAAATGTGGCTGTAAGCATCAAAAAATGGGGGGATTACCATGGTTTAATATGGTTTAACATAGTTTAACATGGTTCAACTATGTTTAACCTGGTCAAGAATTGCTGGTTTCACCAAAGAATGCAGGATTTATGGCAGCTCATGTCAGCATCCATTTGCTAAAATGCTTGTGGCTGACATCAACATCAAGCAACAATGAACAAATTGGAATCCACAAGTCAAACAGTGGGATTGAATCTACCCCATGCATGGTGGCCCTTTCAAGAAGTAGCCTGTCTCCTCAGTGATAGTCTTTACCCTAACTGTACATCCGCCAAGTCTGGTGGCACTCCACCAACTGCATAGTTCCTCTACAAATATTGCCTTTTCTGGAGTTCACTCCGGCTTCACCACAAATAACCACCATTTCAGTGGTGTGTATGTAGAAATATGGGGTCCACTTTAGTTCGGAGAACCATATAACGTGCCAATGATTACCGATTCTGGGGTTTCCAGCTTTATGTCCATGAAAGACCCGAAAATTATGATGGAACCAACGTTGCAAAGGTTTGAAACTGAAATTAAGACACAAGGATTGATGACTTGCTCTTCAAGTGTTAGGATCCGCTTTGATCTGTTAATACTTTATGCCTGTATAGTTTGGGGTACCAAACAACTATTCCCTCGTAGATAGCCCTGCAATTAATGTCTAAGATCATCTAAGTCATTCTAAGTCTAATATCTTCTGAAAGTCAGGGGTTTTTCACCCAGTAAAATCAACCGCCCCAAAACTTCCAGACATCAAAAAGTCAGCATGTCGATTACAATCAGGGACACCATGTCACATCATTTCACCATATCACCATGGGTTTCGTCATGAGGGATCCCCGTGGTTAAAAAAGTCACTCAAGTCACTCAGGAAACCTCCATGACAACGGGATGATGCCAGGGCTACATGTAATTACCCCATGACTTAGGAAACCTCCATATGTTACTAAATCCCATTAAAACCCCATTGAAAAACCATTGAAAAAACCCATTAAATCCACATGAAAACCTCATTCAAACCCCATTAAATTCCCATTAAAACCCTCGTATATATATATATATATAATAATAGTATTAATTATATTTTAACTATAATTATGTGTTTCACTGTGTTTTTCCATCGGAAGTCACCATCAAACACCGAAAGTGGTCGTCGACCTCAGGTTGGCTCGCGCTCTGGGAGCTCTGGCTGCTCGGCTCCTGAGAGTGCAGCAGTTCAGAAAGTTTGGGGGGCCCCCAAATGATAGGAAAACAATAGGTTTCCATAGTTCAATCATTGCTGCAGCCCTTGCACCATGACCGAAGCCACTATCGCATACAGCGTAAAACTATAGGTGTCATCATTGTTTTCCAGTAGGTTTTTGAAAGTTGCTGTGCAACTTAAATTGCCTCCATATCTATAAGTGATGGGAAAATGTATGAAAATCTTGGTAAAAGGTGGGAAACATAACTAGACTCTAAGTCGTATTTGGAGCGGATAGATCTACAGTTGGGTCCCATCCTGCAAAAGATGCACCGGCTGCCCCAATGCCACCTTGGGTAACCCCAAATCGAACAGCGGGGTGCCGACGGACCCAGCAAATTTCACTCATGGCTGAAATTTAAAGGGTCTTAACCGTCTTAACCCACCCAATTTTTGGGGACTTCAATGTCACTGAGTTCATTGAGCCAGATCCAAACATATTTTCCAAATTTCACCTCCACCCAAAACTATTAAATCCAATGTGGGGCCCCTGTTTACGAAATCGCTAAGTTGGGGTTTACATACTTCCAATTTCACTATGGTTTATGGTACTGATAACATCTTATAATATCATATAACTATAGTAATTATTCATAGGGTTTATAATGCCAATGTATAACATGTTATAACTGAGGGAGGCTAAGTTGATTTATAATTCCAATAACTCTGGTTTATTTTAACTATAACATCTTATAACATGTTAGAAAACTAATTTAACTATTATTTTTTCTAGATGTTTATGGTAAAACTATATATATATGGTTGATGGTTTCAACCCCTCTGAAACATATTAGTCAGTTGGGATCATTATTCCTAATATATGGCAAGTCATAAAAGCCATGTTCCAAACTGCCAACCAGATATAACTAATCACCATTAACCAACATCATGAAAACCATTATCATCCATGATTAACCATCATTAACCATCATTAATCACCATGGTAAATCATGGTAAATCATCTTATCCTAACATAACTATGGAAAATCACCATACTATTAATGGGTAAATCCACTATTTCGACTGGGCCATTTTTAATAGCTTTTTGTATGTTTACCAGGCCGGGTAACTATAAAATTTATCGGGCCCCAATGGCCTGGGCGACAAGTCGCTGACGAGCTGCCGGAGCTGCCGACCTGTTATGGCAGAATGATCTTTATACATATATAGAGATATGAATGGATATCATATACTATAATATGTATATGTATATTTATATATATATATGTATGTGTTCCCGAATAGAATTGAAAATGACAGAAACGGAACAAAGCAACTGCATCGGTCAGTCAGCACCTTTTGTTATGCAGTTGGCTTTGCGGCTGTGTTTCTGTCAGATGCCAATCGCATCAATCACAAATGGTTTCACAGAAACTCTGAACTGCAGTGGTGGTGTCACACGTCAAAATCCACCCAACCCGCCGGAGCGTGAAGCTCGCGCAAGTAAGGAAAGGAAAAAGAGGGTTGTAGGTGGGAAAACACCACTGTACACCATAAAGTCAGCCGCAACCACCTGGCTCCCGAAGGACCTTAGGTGGCGTGAGAGTCGGTCTTACGACGTTTTGAATTTCCTGAAAAGGTGGGGACACTCATCTGGTCATCCAGAAGGGCCCAGAGAAATTTAAAATGGGAAAAAGCTTCACTCACTGGTAGTCGTCGATCAGGATGAAAACCAGTGAAGTTTGGGTGGGTGAGTTCGTCCGCCCACTTGTTGTAGTCCCGCTTCATGTGTGAAGGCGCCAATTGAACCCCATCAACATAGAGCATGGCGATGAGCTGCATTAGGAAAGCTGAGGTAGGCATGTGCTTCGTCTTCTGGTTCAACAGGGCAAAGACATTGCCTTGATTGTCTGAAATGAGGCTGAGACGGGTACGAAGCAGAGATTTCCCACCCAAAGCCAGAAGGAAGTGGGTAAGAATCAATGTACCAAACATCTCGAGGGTCGCAATGCGTCTGGTTGGATCACCATCCTTGTGAGCCCATGGATGGTCTTCGAGGGGTATCTTGTAATGGAACCACCAGGTCTGTTCCTTTGATGGGTTCTCACAATCTGCAATCCACCCCCCAATGTAGGCCCCATCGTCCGGGTGTGCACTAGCATCACTGGCACCCCACCAATTGGAGGCAGGGTCGTAAGGGCAGGGCTGGATCTGGGGGTTGTGAAGCAGCTGGAGGAGAAGCTTTGAAAAGGATCGTATGAGCTTGCCGGGCTTCCCTGAGGTAGTCGTCGCGGATTTCCATGCCCAAAATGGCTGAAGAAAAGGGCGACTGAGGGGCCAAGCTGCCGTTGCCCAATTTAATCGTCCCAGTGCTCTCTCAATCTCCTTCACCGTGAAGGTGTTGCCCGCAGCAATGGTCTGAAGGAGTGCCTCAAGTGTCTTCCTCTTATCTGGAGGGAAGTCGACCACGGGTCCGCATGGATTGACCTGGAAACCTAACCAGGTGTTGACCTCAGATAACACCGTCTTGTGCCAACTGAGGGGGCATCCCATGGCTGCTAAGAAGAGAAGCAGTTTTGCAGTATCCTCAGTGGCGGAGTCCGTCCTGAGGAGCCAACAAAAATCGTCCACGAACACAAAGCCCCAGTCTATGTGTGGAAACATCATGTAGCATAGTCTGAGGAGGAGTGCCGCCATTCTGCCCCAATAAAGTTGGGCGCTGGCCATACCATAGGTACCCACCTTGTTTATCCACCATTCACCATCAAGTTGTGCTACTTGGTAGCGCCATTCGTTGGACTGGACCTTGATGCGGCGGTGTGCTTTTGAAACATCTGCTTTCAAAAGTGCCCAGGTGGTTTGTTTGTGTGGAGGTTGCCATGCCAGGTCGGTGCAAGACGCTACCGTCCCAGATGTCTTCTCCTTCGTGGTGGTTAGCCAGTGAATGGCTTGAACACAGTCCATCACTGTGGGTGCAGTGGTCTTCTCAACTGTGTTTTGTTGGATGTGTGAGTTTGCATGGCCCCAGCTTCCGTCGTAGATTGTGCGGATTTTATCTCCTTCGTCAATTGCCGCCAGGGGCCCTGGGCAGAGTTCATCTGGGGTGCATCCACAGCGGAGTGCAGCCTCCTCCTGTGTGAGTGGGCCCTCAACCATACCCATATCTACCTCTTCCACGAAGGTCTGTCGGACCTGAGAGGAGAAATCTTTTGCCGAGGGGTAGTTGTCCCTGCCCATGGGTATTAGGAGGTCCTCCCACAGAGGGGATTCTCCTTTGAGTTCTTCCTTGGTAGGCCATATACCTGGTGATGTCCAGGTGGGTGTGGTGACACCTAAGGGGACTCCCTTGGCAACCCTTGTGGGGTAGGCCGCATCTGCGTCTCCACCAGCTTCCGCTAAGGCTGAGATGAGGTTCAGATAGAACGGCTGGCCTGGCTCCATCTCCTCAGCAATTTGGTAGTCCAGCCCGATCCCTTGGGCAATGGCCCGTCGTGTCTCCTGAAGAAGTTCCTTCGGGAACGGATGTTTTCTTTCACCCCTATTGATGGACCGTTGGACGTCCTGTGCACATCCTTTTGCCAGGTGGCTAATGGAGTCTCCAATGTGCTTGATCTTGGACTGAGGTCTGAGCGGGGGAGGTCGTCTCCCGGCTGAGGGCTTACCTCCTCCATCCCGTAGAGGTCTAGTCTTGAAGCCTGATTGAACGATGATCGGGTCGTCATCCAAAGTCATCGTCTGGGAGAGGGGTACCGATGAGGAGCGGTCCGTCCGACCTGGAGGCTCCCCTTCCTGTTGGCACCCGGTGGGTTGATGTCCTGTGTTTGGAATGCTCTGGATGATTGCTGCTGCTAGCCCTGTCATCAGTGCTGGCGGGTACCTGCTGAGGTCCCGGGAGGTCATCTCCATTGGCCTCAAATGTCCAGAGTGGTTGCACTGGAGGCCTTGCCAATGGTGAATTGGAAGGTCCGTTGAGAAGGTCGTACTCTTCTGTGCCCTTTGTCCCAGTCTGCACTGGTCCAGGTGGATCTGGCAGTGATTTACCTCTTTGGCCCACTCCTGGTAGACTCTAGTGGCCCATATCGATGAACATTTTGCCGCCGTTGGTGCCCGACTACACTCAGCTGGGTCACGAGGGTGTTCCAAGAACGAGTGGAATCCTTTGTTTTGCCTGGCTTTTGCGGCTAGGGCAGTGATGACCAGTTGCCGGAGCAGAAGGATACTGTCCTTGTCTGTGTCCAACTGTTCTTCCAGGGAATTTGAGTCAAGGCCCCATGTCTGGGAGGGATCACGCCCTCGTACTGGCCTGGGCGCTCCGGGCTTTGGAAACCATCGTAGGATGCTCCAGGTCCGGCAGTTGGGGCCGCCCCCCACAAATGACAACTGGCCCCTCGCGGCGGCGCAGCAGAGAGTTGAGTAAAACTCATCATCCAATATGTCGTTTGGGCCCTTTTCTGGTGGCCTCAGGATGTCCACGGCAAGGATCCTGGGGGCCAGGTCCTGGTGTTGTTGGATGAGTATGTCATCCAAGGCTCCTCCGTCACTCCTGCCGGTGTAGAGGAGTAGTATGTCCCTCCCTTGGAGGCTCCCCGTGGGTTGTGTGGTCCATACAAGGCGTTCCAACAGCCTGTTGGGAACCGATGAGAGCCATGGACAGTGCCCAAGCAGGGACTGTCCATTCATGATCATCGTTGTATCAAGTGGTCGGCCCACTGCCTCTTGTTGTGTATGTGGTGTGCTTGTGTCGTTGGGGTAACCTGGGGGAGACCCCCCCGGTTCCGTTGTTGCTTGGTTTTTGACAGGTGTTGGGGTGTCCATCAACCCTGGTGGGTGATCGGTGCAAGACGCTACCGGGTCCGCCAGGAGTCAACGGTGTGGGCATTGCTCTGGGGTGTGTTCTGAGGGTGCGGCGTTGCATACCCAGCCATTCTTGAGGACCGGACAGTTAATGGGAGCGTCCGCAGTTCCCGGGACATTTCTTCTTGAGGAAGTGGTCACGGCAGTACTGTACTCCCTTGGGTGGGATCTTAGCCCAGTTTGAAGGCCATTCAGAGTCCTTCCCTTTTCCGGATCCCATGGCCATTTGGCCTTACCCCCTTTGGGTGACCCTTTTTGTTTGTTCCATTGTGGCTGAGTTGGTGACCACGAAGGTTGGCGTCCCTTTGACTTGGCTGGTCGTGTTGGGGAGTCAGGCCCGGAGCCTTTGTTGCCTTTCTGCCGGGCAACAGACTCATAGACCTCTCTGGTCCAAAACAGGGTGTCCTGACGTAGTTGGGCCATGGCCTCCTTGAGGCCCAGTCCCCCGTAGACCAAGTTGTGGATCTCCCTCCATGCGTTCCTTTCAGCGTAGAGGAGAACCTGTTCACTGGGAGGCGGTCGCCTGTCCGCAATGTCTTTTCCCCAGAACCATCGGTACCAGTCCTCTAGGTCCCTATGGGTGATGTTCAGCTTCGGCATGCTGGGAAATGAGAGGATGGCCATGAGGAGGTTGGTTCGAAAGACCAGGTGCATGTGCTCCAACTGACGCCTCGTAGTTGGGAGTTTCCGTGTCTCCTCCTCTTCTTCCTTTTCCCATCCATCGACCGTCACTTTCTTGGTGGTCTTGATAGGCCGCTCATCCTGGTCTGGTAGGGCTGATATGATGTACTTGCTGGCAATCCAGCCAACTTCTCCTTGCGCACAGAGTTTGAACTGTTTCTTCAACAAGGCATCCGAGCCTTGATCCTCCAATCGTGGGAGTGGGAGCTGGACGACCACCGTCCATGTCTGCAGGAGCTGGCGTCGATCACAAAGGGCATCCAGGGAGGGCGCCGCCTGTGACGTCGTCGGCAGTAGCCCTGCAGGTCCCACTCGGCCCTGGTTCAGGCCCCCAGTGCCCAGCAACTGTTGTGCTTGACGGACACATTGTGAAATGCGCATGGCCAGGTGATTCGTCTTCTCTTGTGTGATCAAAGCTCCCCCACGGTCTGTGTGACGGAACTGGAGGTCTGCTGGGGAGTTGTTCCGGGCCTCCGTGATGGTGGGCCATCGATCGGCAAGGTCCTCCACCGAGCGGTAGCCATCTGATGCCATCCTTGCCATGATGAAGTATGGAATCTCCTTGGACTGGAAGATAGTCAGGACTTGTTGGTGAAGCAATTCCACCTGATCCTTATATTGCTCGGGCACCGCATCAGGTGGGGAATCCAATACATCAGGCACCGCCGCCATGTTCGAAAAGTAGGGCAGTGGTGGGTGGGTTTTCGAAAGTATTGGATCGCAGGGGGAACAGCTTGAGCCAAAATGGCATAGCCATTTTGGCAACTATATCGTCAACACATTACTTGCTCTCCACAAGTTCCAAGCAAAGAAACAAGTGTTCCCGAATAGAATTGAAAATGACAGAAACGGAACAAAGCAACTGCATCGGTCAGTCAGCACCTTTTGTTATGCAGTTGGCTTTGCGGCTGTGTTTCTGTCAGATGCCAATCGCATCAATCACAAATGGTTTCACAGAAACTCTGAACTGCAGTGGTGGTGTCACACGTCAAAATCCACCCACACCGAAGGTCGGGTGACACCACCACGCCAAACCGAAGGATGGAGCCCGACCCAAGGTAGGACCCCTCCCTCGGTGCCAGAAGCTAACCGTGGAAAGAGGGCCCCCTCAATTGTCTACCTGACTAGGGTCCCAGCTGGGAGCTTGTCATCATCCGACGCTGTGTCATTGGCATCATCTGAGAAGAGGTCTGAGCTCAGGGCGTCGGAGTCCGAATCTGAGGTGCTGGCCGGTTCAACCTGGTGTATGTTCCCCCAGCCTGATGGAAAATCATGCGACTTGAAGCACCTGGTACACTTTGCATATCTGTGAGGTTCTTGCCTGTAGTCTTCCGGATTCAGGTCAAGAGCTTTTGACGCTGACGGTTGCCATCCACAACCCACCGCCTTCCCATCCTGGTTTAGGAGGTGGATGTTCATGAGTCCAGTGGATCGATTGACCTTCGAGGCACTGACCACTCGGAGGGAGCCCCCCCGTGGTGTAGCTTCTGGGAGGCCCGGGGACCATGATAACTTCTGCCAGCTCCCTGTCGAGGAGTCTGGAGAGGCCGCCTGCTTCTCGGCAGGGGCCTGCCTCCTGGATTTGAGTGGAGGCGATCCTGACTTGTCTGGACTGTCCCTCGGGGGCGATGGGTCCAATTCGAGGATCTCCGTGTCCCAGTCTTTGTGGTCCAGGTCAATGGGGACTGTCTTGGCCCCCGTCAAGTCGAGCTTCCCCAGTTTGTCTGCCACGGCAGTCCAAGCTCTCTGGACAACCTTCCGTTTTTCTCTGGTATAAATGTCGGCAGTGCTCTCGGTCGTCCAGTTGCCAAGGTATTGACGTTGATCACGTGGCATACCCAGTTGGTATGCACAGTCCGGGATGAAGACCCGGAAACTGTGCCAACTCAGGGGTCTGAATGCCGAGCTCTCCAGTGTACCTTGACGATGAAGGGCATCCTTCAGCCATCGGAGGGTCCGATCTGCCTGTCCCGGTCGGGGAATCAGGCCCGTGAAGTCAGAGCTGACTGTTGGGATGAGGTAGTCCATGTCCTTGAACTTGTCCTGGGCAATCAAGCGGTCCCAGGCTTGGGGGAGTATGGACCACCAGTCCACACCTGTGAAGGAATAAAGTGGTGCAATCAAAGGCACCGGGTTCTTCTTGATCCTGAAGGCGCTCACCGTCTTCGTCTGCCAGGCTTGGAGCTCCAGTGTTGTCTCTGTGAGCTTGTAACCCCCCGGGCTGGTGTGCTGCAGGTCGTTGAACCGAGCGCTGCAGGCGACCTGAAACCTGGCCATGGCGCAGATGTATCTGTCCAGGGTACTCTTGGCTGTCGTTGGGCCAGTGGGATCTGCGCCCGATGCAACCTTTTCCAGAAGCATGATTACTTCCTTGGAAGGCAGCTGGGCTTTGCGCTGAGGCTTGATGTTGGTCTCCACCAGGCCTTCTTGGATGGTCTTCCTTTTTGCCTTGAGACGTTCGAGACTGTCAGGGTCAAGGAGGCCAAACCTGGCCGAGAACCATCTTAGGGTATTCCATATCCCTTGGAGTTTGTGTGGTGTGACCTCCTGGTCCCTCAGGGTGTTCAGAAGAGATCTAATATCACTTTCTTTCCAAGGAATTGTGTTGAAGCTCAATTTCTGGATGCTCTCGAAGCAAAGGCAGTGAATACGCAAGGTCCTGAACCTGGTGTCTCCAAGGAGGTCCAAGTACTCCTGGTGAACATTGTCCCCGTGGACCGCATGCAGGTAAGGGATGTCTTTGGCAAATGGCAGAAGGAGCCCAATGATCCTTTCTGCCCAGCGGTCTCTGAGGTGGAGTTCTAACTTCCTTTGGGTTGTAGCCGACTCTTCCTTGAGTCGCCCAGGCTTCCAGTGCCTCCATTTGGCCTCCACAATGGCCATTATGGGAGGCCGTGCATGAAAGGCTCGCCATCTAGCCCGGTCCATGCTTTCCTGTTGCTGTTGAAGGGGTGTGTGGAAGGCTGAATCTGGTGCGCCCGCAATCAAAGTGAAGAGGCTAAAACATGCATCGTAGGTCCTATCTCTCTCTTCTGGGGGCGCTGGTTGTGGCACCCGGTTCATGCAGTCTGCCACAAAGTCTTCCATCCAGGGCGTGGTAGCCACCATCATGGAGTTACTGTGAGCCACGTTCATTGGGTCGATGTCATTGCTGGGGTGTACCCGAGAGGTCCAGGTTCCCCCATCCATGGCCTCCGGATGGTCCGGTGGCACTTGTTGCATGCAGAGCTGCATGAACAACTCCCCCTCCGTTTGTGTGGGGAAAATGCCATGGTCCAGCAGGCTGTCTCGCATGTGTTCAGGGAGCCGAACCATTGCCAGGCCAAAGGGTGTTCTACGCACAAGATCGGGTTCCATGATGTCCCGACTCTACTATGGCCAAGCCTGGCCCAAAAAGGGTACTGCGGGTGTGCGGAGCACTAACACGTGAAAAAAAGGCAAGCAGGAAGAACAACACCGAAAGCCCAGGAAAAACCATCAGAGTTGCAACTGGACAGAACTGAGTGCAAGTCACATGGACATCTGTCACATCAGCGTAATGGGCGAAGCCCGAAAGGATACCAATAACATCAAACCAAGGTAAAACATGGTAAAACTCAGCAATGTTCAAATAGCCACATGCTGTAAATGATTCTGAGGCAGCCACATGCAGGTTTCCCTTTTCACTGTGTGAGCTGGCATCCCAGCGGTCTGGCCCCTGTCTTGGCCCTTGTCGTGGTGCGCAACCAATGCTATTCATACAAAAAGGAAGGTGTCTGCAGAACCGAGTGGTGACGTTGGTGCAAGACGCTACCAGGCCACCAGGTCAGTAAAACAGCCCTTCGCAAAAACTCCGCTCTCAGGCAGGCCGGACTCTGCTCGCTGCCAGCGCGTTGATCTTCTGAAGGCCCTCGAGGTCAGGGTTGCTCAGCAGGACCGACCAAATGGCGTTGGAAACATTATCATTGGCATTGCCGTTCTGGCAAGAAAACTTCAAGCGTTGGGTGTGGTCAGGGTCCACTTGCAATGCCACATCTCGCGGGGCCGCAGTCGGCTCCACTCTCTTGTAATACTCAAGCCTGGACTTCACCCAGCCGTTATACAGCTGTTGGGGTGGCTCGTCCAAGATCAGTTGGAGATTGACCTTGACTCCCCGGTGCTCTCCAAGCAATTGGACAAAGCGGGAAGCTCCTTTGCCTTGTCTCCAAAAGCCCTGGCAGGCCTTGCAGACCCATCCTCCACGAGTCACTCCAGCCTCCTTCGTCTTCAGTTCCCATGGACTGATGCTGCTGAGGATGAGCCCGCAATCAGTGCGGCCCCAAAAAGCATGGACTCCCCGGTGGCCGTAGTGCTCCCGCTTGTACTTGGGGCTGCATATGGACACCACGTTCTCCAAGGAGAGCTCTGGGTACTTACCGGTGCCCGAAGCTACCGTAGTCGCCTGCAGAGCCTCCGGTTCCAGCGCAGTCTTCAGGAAGCCATCAATCTCTGCCTGGGAGTAGCCCAGACGGCAATAAAAGCTCTCCGCCTTCTCATGGGGAACCAGGGCAACCCACCATAGCTCACAGTTGCACCGCCAGGCAACTTGCACTTGCACCATGCTGTGGGCCCCCAGAGTGGCTGACAGCGCCTGGAAAACGTCCGGGAGCTGCCTGAAAGCATCCAAGGGCAAGGTGATGCGCTCATCACAAACCGCTCGAAAACGGAGCTGCTCCTTTGTGTCCTGGATGTCCTGCTCGGGCAAGTCCAAGACCACCGCTGGGGTTCTGGCTAAGAAAACCGAGGCAGCCAAAAAGCTGCCAATTTCCTTGTAGAGCAGCTTGATTTCATGTTGTGATTGGGGAAACCGGAGGCCCACACTGGTGAGGAAGGACTTGATCTCTGAAGTCCTCTGCCGGTGTGCTGCCAACTCTGCCACCTTCTTCTGGCGGATGCCTTCCCCATGCCCTCTGCGCATCGGTTTGACGATCAGCGGCATGCCACACCAAGCCTGGTAGATCTCCTTGAACGTCCAGGACTGTCCAAGCATCGTGATCATGGAGGGAAGGTCCCATGATTGCACCCTCCGAACCAGGTGGGTATCGTCGGTGCCAGAAGCTACCGCCGTCCCCGGGGCCCAGAAGAAGCCAATGATCTTGTCCAGGTCTGGTCGCTTGCCCTCGGCAATCTGTTGCAGGACCACCTGTTCTGTGTAGGTTTTGGGCGTGTAGAAGGAGGTGCCCAGCGGGTTTGTCCTGAATTCCAAAGCCAAGACCTCAGCCGTAGGTGCCGGTTTCGCCCAGGCAGGTGCCATGAGCGGGCCCTGTCGCAGTTCCCACTCTCCGCCCCAGGCTCTGACTTCACCTTTGTGGTACTGCAAGATTCAAGGATTGCGTACTTGCGTTCCAGGCTGTCCGGCGGGAGGAGTCGTGCTAACTGGGCCTCTTGGGAAGATATCATCTCCGTCCCCGTGGTGTACATGTCGAGTTGCGTTTTGGGGAACTCCGTCATGAGGCGGTCTTGGGACAGCGGAGGCTTGTTATCCTTGATGAGCTCTTTCATTCGGAGGTAGGGCTGCTTCAGTGCCTCCATGTCAAATTGTTCAGGGCCCTGAGGTCCCATGGCCGGCGCGAAGAGGTTGTTCTGCCATGCCTCTTGCAGGGCCGGGGTCCACAGTGAAAAGGACGCCACTTCAATGGGCTTGAGGGCCTTGCGTCGGTCTCTGAACTCTGTGTCCAGGGCCTTGTTGGCGGCCGCCGCTTTCTCCTGTGTGGTCTGTGCCGCCACCAAAGCCTCGTAAGAGGAGGTGAGACCACTTTCTTCATGTTTTCTTTTGAGGTAGGACCGAAACTGCTGGAGGTCAGCGTGGCGGAGCATCTTGGCACTGACCGGATTCTGGGTTTCCTGTGCACCCTGCTGGATGGCAGTCAGTGTATGCAGCTCATCTTCCATCGCCACAGTCTCTTGCTGGTGTTGAATCTCCTTCTTCCTCCTCTTGGCCTCCTGTGCCGCTTCCGTAAGCTCTTCTTCTGGTGTGGCCAGCAAGTCCACCTTGAAGCGCATCAGTTCAATGGTCTTCGGATGAAAGATCACAGCAGTTTGAGTAGAGTCTCGATCATCCATAGTGGGGGGGCGTTCGCCATCTGGATGAAAGATCTCGTCCTGCCCGAAGGCCACCACGTGCTGCTGCAGTGTCATGCGCTGGGAGGCAGGAACTTGCTCCGAAAAGCTGACCAGCCCCGTACCGGCGCCCGAAGCTGCCGCAGGGGGAGGTCGGCCAAGATCTCCCACTTCCACAAAGCCTGAGGCCTTAGTAACCTTAGTATCTGTGGGAACCCAAGTCGGTCCCGCCTCAGTGAGCCTAAGTTGCCAGGACTGGCCGGCCACCTCAATCACTGACAAAGGTGTCATTGACAGGTCAACAGGCTGAGAGCCTTGACAGAGCAAACATTTGGATAACTGTCCCCACGGTGCATTGCAATCAGAACAAACTAATTGCGGAGAAGTTCCAGGGTCCTTCTCTTTCAAATTCACCATGGATCCCCCACGCTGCGTGGTGTGCCGGAGTTTCAACATCTGTGTGTGGACAGCCTCGCGCTTCGAAATGTGGTACACCTCTGCGATCTTGACCACCAAGGATGCCGTCCACGGAGAACTGCGGAAAGCATCCAAAAGGGAACGCAACTCACCATGCGTAATGTCTCTGATGTACTTGGCAGCCGAGTGAGGCAGGGCTGGAATCAAAGGTGCCCAGCCTTCGATGGTGAAGGTCTCTGTGGTCGGATCCATGTGGAGTGTCAACGTCTCCTTCTCTAAGACCCGTGATGTCTGGGTCGGAATCTGTGCCTCTGCATGGACGAAACCCGACGGAGGTTGCCCACTTGACGCTTCCACACTTGTCTCCGGCTTGGGTTCCAAGCCCAAGTTTGCCATCACTTTCTCCATCTCATGGAGCTGCGAAGCCAGAGTCTCCCTGGTGATGGCGGGATCATCTTCAATCTCTGTAATAACCTCGGCCGGCGCAGCCTCGGTCACCTGGGTGGAAAGCACCATGTAATCGTCCCCTGCGTCCAAATCTGTCCCAATCAGCGAGAAAGAGCCCACGGTGCCAGTCTCACTAGCCACTGGACTAGAAGCCGCCATGGCCAAAGAAAAGGATCGGAACGTGTTTTTCGAAAGTATTGGATCGCAGGGGGAACAGCTTGAGCCAAAATGGCATAGCCATTTTGGCAACTATATCGTCAACACATTACTTGCTCTCCACAAGTTCCAAGCAAAGAAACAATTATTTATTTACGTACGTACATATATCAACCCAGTTATTTCGACAATGGAAGCATGATCCCCAAAGTGGTGCCAGTGAAATTTTGCACCACATGTCCAGTAGATTTTCCCTTAAACCAATCCTATTGACCTGACTTTTGGGATGGGTAAAAACCAAACACGACCCAGTTGCTGGGTCAACCTAGACATTACGGGACCACATTTAAGGGCTTTGTCAGAAACAAGGTATACTATACCCCAACTTCTGACCAATAAAGTATTAAAAAACTATTTTGAAACCGCCGGATGGAATGGGGAACCCCATGGCCGTACCTAATACAGGGAAGCATCAAGATTCGAGATTCATGCCATCCGAAGCTGGATCAGGGTGATGGTCAGTCCGATTATTTATAACTGGGATGGTCCCATCTATCGTAAGACTAACCACTTTTACTTGCAAGTTGTCACATGATTCTCAATTTCCTGGTTGAAACCAACAAAAATCCAAGTGGTGGCACTTAAAAACAATCGTGGCGCCAAAAAATCATCTCTCAAGGCTCTCAAGGGGATTGAATTTCTGGATTTTCCAGCCAACCACATGTCCAGTAGCCATGGGAATATGAAAATCACTGATGTCCTTTCAAGGATGCCCAAACACACACATGAGAATGCGAATCTATGTGCATTTGAAAGAAAGCAGCATGGAAATCTCACCCAATGGATGGATTTGCGGCAAAAATGATGTGGACGGGAATGGGAAGATCAGCCACAGGTGATGGGTGTAGATCATCACTCTTGGACAATATTAATATGAATCATTTGCTGGGTTTCAAGCCTTGTCCTTCGTAGATTATACACCTGTGAAGGTGACCACACAATGCCACTTCTCGAGTGCTTGAAATCCCAAAACCAAACCCATTGGTTTCCGATTGAAAAGGACGCATAGCCTGCTATATTGTTGCTTGCATTAATATGTTTCTTTCCCATATGGGGCATATTCCATGATATTCCCATCATGGTTTACCCATGTTTACCGGTGTGGTTCCCATTCCCAAGCGCTGCGTCACCTGCGCTGCCCACAGTAGCACAGGCTTTGGTCCCAAACGATCTATGGCCAAGCCCGCGGGGATCAGCGCAGCACAGCCTGCCGAGGCGCCAAGGCGCCGAGCGGATCAGCATGATGATGATTACTATAACGATAATGAGGATGATTCTAATGCCGATAGTATACATATAGATGTATAATGATGTATATGTATATATATAGGAATGACAAGAACAAATGATTTTTTTCAATGATGATGACATATAATAATGACAATAATAACTTAATAACAATGAATGAATTAATAATGACAATGATAGTACTAATAACGATAGTACTGATCGTAATGACAATACCAGAACCAGCAGCTTCGCTGGGATCTATGGCATCCAGTGATATGGTAGGTCTTCACCTATCCCCAAAACTCGAAGTTTCCTAAAATAGGGCTACCCATCCCCACCCCAAATCATCCATTTTTGCTTGGGATGTTTCATTATAAACAGGGGATCCCCCATCTTTAGGAAACTCCCATTTCTAGTGATGAAATTATGATGCCATTGGTGTGGGAGTTTCTTAGAAAATGAATCCGTTTCTTGTTGAACCATAGGTTTCAATACTACCATCTGGTTATTTAACATAGCCATGGAAAATCACCATTTTTAATAGGTACACCATCTATAAATGGGCCATTTTCCATGGCTATGTTGAATCACCAGAGGGTAAGTTATGATCTAATGACTTGGAGGATCACTGGGGTCCCCTAAAAATCCATGGGTTGTCGCCCCAGCAATCCTTCGATGGGACGCACCTGCAAAGGCCTGCGCTGAAAGCAAGAGACCAACCTCCGTCTTCGACACCAAGAAGGGCGCAATCGGGACATAGCCGTTCTCCTGAGGAAAACTCCCCAGTGCTGGTAACGCATAGGGATGTCCCTGAAATATACATGGCCACTCCAGCCATATATATATATATATCATAGTGTGTATATATATACCATACAGTGTATATACATATCAACATCATACCTATATAGATAATCTGTATTATCATATATACATATATGACGTACATACAGTGTGTATATATATATACATATATACACACAGTATGTGTATATATATATATATCATGCATGTAGATCTATAGTTTTATATAGTTAAAAAAAAAACGTCAACTACAGGCACAATGGCAATCCAATCGAGCATCAATGTAGCAGACTCCGAAAATGACCAGTCTTCCAATTGACACCACCACGTGATGGGCATCTGCCACCATGGCACCCGGTCACAGTGGCTGGAAGATTCATGGAACAAATGCCATAAACCTACTGTTTGGAGATGGTTTATACGGTTTATACACCCCATTCATGGTGATTTTTTGGGATGGTTAATTGTTGGGTTTTGTATGGTTTTGTTGGGTTTACCACATTACTCCTCAATGGGAAAGTTAACTGCTTTTGTCTGCTATGAACCCACATCTTCTGGAATCAATTTTTCAAAAGCACATGCAATCACACTTACTTTATTGGGATATCATTTATCACCAACGGACCACGAACCCGCATCATTTCCTCGCCGTACTCTTGTTGTCTATATAGCATGGGAGCCAGCTGAAACGGTTGAATGCAATTGACATTAGAATTGGCTTCATTCATGGCTTTGCTTCATGGCTTTGCTGCTGGATGACTATGTTCCCTACCTCTCTGCGCGTCAACACCACAGTACAGTCAATCTTATCAAACTTCCCTGGCAGCCGCAAGTACTCCTATGCCCCTGGGTGCTTGAAGGTCTCCAGAGGTGCATAGGTGGGGAAACACCCCTATGGATTCGACACAGCAAAACTGAATTGACTGGCCACTTGGAAATAACAACTCCAGTTCCACGTCAGGCGAAAAGTTGCCAAGCCTTTTGTCGCTCCCAAACTGCCGCCTGGTCTGTCTTGGGGCACCTATCTTTGGACCCCGTTTTTTGGCACCGACGCCTGAAATCAATCCTTCCTGCCACAGCAGTGCTCATCCTATTGGAAACTCATTGGGATCGGTGCACCACAGGTTAACATTTGGCTCGGTGTAGCCCCAAATCCCAAAGCAAAACATAGCGCTCTGAAACTTTGCAAACAAAAAAACGGGGATCAACTAGTCCAATATGTTTCAAGATCAATCAGATCACTGCATCACTGTTACTCAACAAAGTACTTGACATTAGCAAAATGAATGTAATGTATACACTGTAGTTTAAAATAATGACCTTCATGTCGTCAAGGACGACCCACATGACTCTGCTCTGCTGTGGACGGCGCAGGAACTCGGCACGCCCACCGCAACAGCCCAGCTTTTGACGGACGCGCTGCGGTGATGAATGGCTCCCCGCGCAAGGCTGAGCCGAGGCTCCCGCACGTCATGGCTTGGACAATGGGTAGGATTGCATCGAAACAGGTTCACCTACAGTGAAGAACATCCCAAGAGATGTGTCGATGATATACACAAATATGATCAAGTATGTATGTTTATATATATATAATGCTATTATATAATTAATTTATATATATATTATGGCTCGCTTGTTTGTGGAACAAATATGGACAAGTACTTGGGATTAGCTGATCTTTGGGTGGTGTATCCTCACCAAACCCCTATGCACTCTGTGTATCCTCACCGACATCCAAGAAGACTCATGTCCAATACAGAGGTTTAAACACTGTACCCCAAAGTGGGATGTTGATCCACCCCCATCCACCCATATTTCATGTGATTTTGTGATCCCTACAATGCCGCGCAGGGCTTCGGCACAGCGGACACTCCTTGCTTGGCAAGGATGAAAATCGGTTTAGCCCCACCTGAGAGGAACCGGAGCATCCATGCCATGGTCATTCAACAGCTGCACCAGTGTGCAGCTTTCACAGGATGGCTAGCTTCGAAAGTCGTGGCGTATCCATGCTGTGTCGCTGTGAAGAGGCCACGATAAAATCAGCTACGTTGTTATGGATGTTTATAGTGTATGCTATATACATACATACATACATACATACATACATACATACATACATACATACATACATACATACATACATACATACATACATACATACATACATACATACATACACACAAAGACATACATACAGAAAGAAAGAAGACAGAAAGACAGACAAGACAAGAAATGTACATACATAAATAAAGAAACAACCATAAATACATAAATAACAGACATACAATACAATAAATATAATTGTAATAAAGGAAAGAAATACAGACATTACATACATACATTGACATACATACATTACAGAAATACAACATACAATGTACAGACATAAATACATACATTTAAATACATACATACATACAACAGACATAAATACATACATACATAACATAACATAATACATTACATACATACTACATGACATTGACATAACATACTGACATTAATAAATACATACATACATTTACATACATACATACATACATACATACATCACATACATAACATACATACATACATACATACATACATACAACATACTACTTACTTACTTACTTACTTTACATTTACATTACATGTACATACATTACATTACATACATACATACATATATACATATACATATATATATATACATACATGAAATTCTGTTGTTGAACATGATTCCACTGGTTTCTCAACATGATTCCACTGGTTTCCATCTCAACCTTGGAAGGACCTGGCCAGGTGCCATCTGCTACATGGGCAGCCACTGGATGTAGCTCGGTGGAAGTGATAATGAGACAATGAGCCCCAGAAATCTGGTCATGTTTAACCATAGAATTCGCAGATTTGGGGAAGAAATGTGTTCAACTTAAAACATGCGACCATCAGATGCCATCACTTGGGGACTTGTCTCAGGATCTGCACCTCCAAGATATAGACGTCGATGTAGATACAGATACAGATTAAATATTATTAGACGATGTAGATACAAATAACATACATATTATATATATATATGTGTGTGTGTGTATCAATTCCCCAAGTTTAAGTACCCTCCTCTAATCTAACCACTGGAAAATTCCTACACAGTAGGGATTTCCCAGAGTACTGAGCCGGGCCACCAAGGTCCAGTGCTTGCCCCGTTTTTGAGCTCTCACCATGGCGTTTTTTCGAAAAAACTGGCCTGGCGTTTTATCGGTGAAAATCATCCCAAAACCCAACCCCCCTGGGATTGATACCCTCTGGTAATGGCTGACGTAGCTATTGAGAATGGCCATAGAAATAGTGGATTTTCCCATGAAAAATGGTGATTTTCCATAGTTATGTAAACGTTTACCAGAGGGTATAATACACAATACTGCATTGGCTTGCCCAAAATTGGGGGATACCCCAACGTATTACCATTTCAATGGAGGCAAAATGATGAAACACGATAGGGATATCCTACTTTCCCAAAAAATAACGTCCACTGTCCAAAAAACATCCCAAGTCTCAAACCCCACAGACCGTCGCATATACCTGGAACCCAAATGACCATCCATTTTGTTGTGGGTCTATCATTGCAATTGTTCATATTATTACTATTGTTGGTATATGTTGGTATGCATATGTATGCTAGGCTATATATGGACATTTCTCAAAATGATGGACCCCCAAGTCCCAATGGGTTTCAATACTAAGTCATGGTCAAATTTGCATGATTTGGAGATACCCCCATGACTCAGCAAACCTCCATGTTTATGTTAGCTAAGTTCGTTTATATCACTTTCACTATGGTTTACGGTAGAAAAAAATAAATAAACTCAGGTGCTATCCCCAACAGCTTGAAAGCTTCCGCGTTTTGCCATAAAAAGTGCTTATGCCATAAAAAAGTAAGCGCCGCTTATGCCATAAAAATCAAGTGCTTATGCCATAAAAAAACATCGGAACCCTTTGGAATTTCACAAAGCATCTGCACCAGAACCCGCCGGAATCTCACAAGGTATCTGCACCGGAACCCTCCGGAACCTCACCAAGCATCTTCTCCGCCAAAACCCTCCGGAACCCCACAAGGTCTCTGCACCGGAACTTTCCGGAACCTCACAAGGTATCTGCCCCGGAACCCTCCGGAACCTCCGGAACCTCATCAGGTAGCTGCACCGGAAACTTCCGGAACCTCACAAGGTATCTGCACCGGAACGCTCCGGAACCTCACGAGGTATCCGCACCAGAACCCTCCGGAACCTACGAGGGTATCTGGCACCGAACGCTCCGGAACCTCACGAAGGTATACGCAACCAGACAGAAACCCTCCGGACCTTTCCGGAACCTGATGTTGAAGCTGACACGGGGAAAATTTTTTTTTTGACGCACCGGAGCTAATCTGGCTAAAGCCCCCATAGCAAAGTTTTGCTGTTGGGGAAGATATAACATGGATATTACCTATAGATATAACTTATAACTTATAACTCATTATAGTAATCATGGGGGATACTGTATAACATGTATACAACTATAGATATACTGTAACTATAGATATAACTTATAACTTATAACTCATTATAGTAATCATGGGGCACCTATCTTATATATATATATATTATATCCATCTATCTTTTTATATACCGAAACGATCTATCGCAGCTCCACCTGCACCAGACTGACGTACTTCCGACACGTCTGCGCCGTGGCGATGACCAGCACCAGCGCAGCCAGGCGCATCATCAGCTGAGCGAAGGCTTGGGAGCCAAGGCCGCCTTCCCAGCCTCGCCGCTTCGGCTGAAATGTCTGAAGAAATCGATGTGAAACATGGTGATTTCACACGAATTCGGATGTTTGGAAGAAAACTGGGAGGCTGAATAGTTCAGCTGAAAAGGATCGATGAATAGATGGATCTAAAATGAATTGAAGGAAAATTGATGGTTGAAACTTGAAACAATATCTTTTTTGCATCAAATATGGGGTCACCTGTGAAGTTGCCCTTGAACCAATTCTCAGCAATGATATGGTGATATGGGGTGGCAGTGATGGAAGTACACTGCGACTCAGACCAAAGAGTTGACTATTTGCCAACAAAATCGCAGGTTTCAGCAACAAAAATGGTGATATCAGCAGCCAAAGTTTAGGATTTCATCAATAATATTCAATAATAATCTATGGTGCCACGGTGCTCATCCTCATCATCATCCTCATCCTCATCATCATCATCATCATCATCAGTTTAGTTTATCTTCGGACAAAAAAAAAAGGACTCGTCATCTAATCATCTATGGTGCTCCCTTGGCTGTGAAAAAGTCATGTCATTTGGGTTCATCCACTCCTCAAAACAATTGGGATCATCTGAAATCAGCTGGATTTTCAACCCATCCAATCGGGCTATGTATAGAAGAGATTTCGGCTTTTGGGCCACTGCCAGCTGTAGATGTGAAATGAAGTTTGTCTTGAAATTTCCATGACCTCCGGGTCCCAACAGGGATAAATGAAGCCTCAAACCTCGATGTTTCACAAGAATGCACCATCACGGCACATTGATTGGGGGATCCTGTTGAAGCCAATGGATCCGAGGCTCCAAGGTCGAAAGCATCCGGCAAAACGTCAAAACAAGCCGTGAAAAGACCCTGAAATGATCAGGAAATCCCTCGGGATGAATATTGAAGTACATTAAATTAAATCAATAGTGGAAATATATTGCTATAGGGAATAGATCATTTCTAGATACCCATCAGTTTATGACCCCTTGGACCTTATTCCCCCAACCTTTCCTGGCCGAGTCGCCACATTCCTCGGGCGGCTCTTCCGCCGGTGTTGGCTTCTCTTCCCTCACAACCCTGGGACTGTCGAAGTGATGCCGCCTCAGCGGAGCCAAAATCGGTGGGTTCAACCAGAGAAACGCGAAGAAACAATGGAAATCACCACTTTTTTGACCATTCCCCTACCATCCCCCTACCACCCCTTCGGTTCAGGCGCAGCCGGTGGTGCCGCAGCACCTGGGATGACTCTCCGAAGTCCTCCTCAGTCTCGGTCTCCCAAAACCACGGCAGGCAGCAGCTGAGGCTCAGCAGGGAACCAGCCCCCACACTTGCAGCGCCCCGCTGTCGCTTCCTTAGGGTACTGATTTAATCAATCTGGAGGCCTTGAGGATGATGAACAACAAGAACATTTGGGGGATGCAAATTAGTGGGAAGTAAAGAAAATAACAGAACGGGGAGATCGTCAACATCAATGAATGAAGGTTGATAGAAACAATGAAGACCGGTTCATATGTTTGGTTTGCATCTTCAACTTGCATGCGGCTCTCAAATATTCCCACATATAACCCCAACAAGTTATGAAATGACTAATCCATTTTCACCTGCACCCGCCATCAGTCAGGTTTTACCAAAGAACAGCATCTCCAAGGCACTGCATCAGCACAGAGGACGACGAAGGATTGCGCACCAGCTCATCCTCCCCAGAGCTATCCACCGTGATCTTCAAATCGGCGATCTTCATGGTGGAGGTCCAACCTCACCAAGCCCGGGGCGTCAGCATGTTCCCAGTGGGATGTTTCAGGGCCAGCACCCTAACCCAGAATCATATCAAGGCCAGCAACTGTCATTGCTCCAGGTGAACCATAGAAGTCCAGAAACGCCCAACGGTCCACAATGGCCAGAAACGGCACCTGATTTGAGTGCCACGAGCTTGGCTACATCTTACACTTGCATGGTCAAATGTTTGGGAATCCACCTGTTTTTTTGATACTAATATTGGGGGTCGAGCCGCTTCATCCACGGGCCAACCACTTTGGTGGGACATGTTGAAAGTGATGACACACTGAGTGGTGGAAGGGTTTCAGGCATGTAATCCATGAAACATAGCGCAGAAGCGCAAAATGGAAGGCCGGAGCTTCTTGTTCCTCTTGTTGATCTCTGACAAGATGAACACACTTGACCAAACTTGAACACACTCATAAAATCAGTTTGTGCTTAGTGTATCCTCATCATCATCCTTTCAGCGTTGCAAAAGATTCAAAAGATCCAGGGCCGGGCCTGTCACCCCTTGCATTGGGAAGACTTCATGGGTCACAGGACCTCGGAATCGTCGGAATGGTGTCCGGCACGTGCATTTCTGGCACCATTGGTCCCATGGAATACGGCCATACCGGCCACAGCCTGAAAATGTCACTGCTCAAATGGAGCAAAATCAAAGGGTTTTGCGACTATCATGTGCACATGTCGCCCGTCTTCAGCGTCACTTCTTGGAAAACCCGTTGTCCGCAACAGGAAAAACATGGCCAAGTTCAGAGACCCCTGACTTAATATAACTTACCTAACAGTACTCGATGCTGACAGGATAACTTACCTAACAGAAGACCTGAGCAACCCCGTTCGATTGAATAAAACGACCCCACAATTCTGGTCATGTGCAACTGCTATTCCATCCGCTTGGAATATTGTCTTGGAATATCATATGTTTCTCGGATACAATATACTCAATATACCAAATCACAAACCTGAAATCAAGGCATATGGGCATGATTCCCCCATATATGAACCATAATTCAAGTGAGGTCGTTATATAATTCATCTACATAATCCATATGATTTTCCATAAGTTTTCAATATACATGCTAAAAAACACCATATTTGATTCTTAAATCAAGTTAAATCATGTCAAAACATCATTTTACACCAGGAGTTTCTTCAACATAAGCATCCTTTTTTAAGGTCCTGATTTTTTTTCCATCTCCATTCTTACGACCAGAGACTGGGTCGGCCATCCTCGACCTCCTCGAAAAAAATCACCTCGCTTTTAGGAAGTTGACGAAGCCCCAAAGAGAATGGGCTGTGAATGATTCAAAATTGGTGGTAGAACGGTGGTAGGTGATATAATGGTGGTACAGTATATTGTTGGTATAGTGGGGGTATAAAACCAAGCTGTTCTGTTGGATTTCAATCTCTGGGTCCGGCATTGGTTCGTGTCTTTGCAGGGCCAAAAAAATGGAATGGAACCGGACCGCTGGAATCCGAAACCCGACAATCTGCTGCTGGGTTGCAAAACTCAGTACTGTACATGGTGTAAAACCAATCATTCTATGTATGTAGAATGGGTATGTAATCCAAAACTAATTCTACGAAAAAATGCATCGCTAAATGCTAAAAACAACCATGCATACCATATTTTTGAGCCATACAAAAACGGATCCTTCTGGTGTGTTTGGGAAGAATTCACGTCGTGCATCTCAAAGACTTCTTGTTAGGATTTCGTAGAATCTTACTTTGTCCCTGGGTGGAGACTTGTTTTCCGACCAACTCTGAAGGTATAAATGCATATAAATGCATGATATACTTGTGTTATGTAGCTGGACGACGTTGCGGGTGAGACAAAGCGGCACAACTCAAGTAATTCACCCACTCGAATGCCGCCAAGCACCTGCAGCTGCAGGTAGCACCCGGGGGGCTGCACTTCAAAGAACCATTGTGCTTTGCACCCTGGGGAAAGCACGCGGTACCTCGCAGGACTGGACTAGAGATAGCTTTGTAGTCAGCGCTCATGGTGGACCAACTGTGCCATTACCAGAGGGCTGGCGCCCCAAGCTGACACCGAGATCTGCACAGGTTTATGGGTGGATGTGTCAGCAGTGTGTGTCCGTGCAATGCGCAGAATTTTATCCATCGATCCCGATCCGATCCGATCCGATCGCATCGGGCACTGAAAACTGGACCTCCCCGGAGGCCAATCCATGGACGCATCCCTCTCTCCTGCCGATGACTCCGACATCTGGGAACGGATTCTCCATCGGGCTTTTTCAGGCGCGAAAAAAAATTGGAAACCAACAGCTTCTGTCATAAACCATATTCAAAACCCCTACCACATCCTATCACCCTCTGGAAACTCTAGTGGAATGTAGTTGAAAATCAGGGGTTATTGTGATCGGCAGAAGGGATTACAGTAATCACCAACTCACCAACCAACCAACCAACCAACCAACCAACCAACTAACCAATCATTCGTAGTTTGCATCCCCAGCTTTGTTGTTTAAATCCATAAATCCTGACTTTTGGATCTCCCCTCACTTCTTGACAGTTTCTCTCCCAGGAACCTCGTATGTGCCATGGTCAAAACAGGGTAAACGTGGTATGGTCTCATCGCCCCACCCCTCCCAGATCCCGGGCTCCGAGGTCTGCGAGCGCTTGTAACGCAGAGGTGCCCGTCATGGCCGCCAGTTTCTGAGGAAATTCGAAGGGCCCGTCAGGGATGAAGACGAACTTCCTGGGAAGAAAACAGGCCAGGATAAAACCACGAGACATCTTGATGTGTGCACAGATATGTATACATCAAGATGAATAGTGATGTAGATTTCGAAATAGGAAAGAATGTAAATACTGGTATGATAAAGAATTCAGATAAAGATATACAACAATCTATAGTTATAGATGTGATACTTCCCCCCAACCAACATCCCGTGCTGAGAATATCGAGGCGCTGCTTGATTCGTTGGTTCAGCATTGGCTGTACAGCCATCCAGAGCATGTTGAATCCTAAGCACATCCAGGTGAGCCCTCAACAACTGCGGCTTGCAGCTTCCGGCCTCTGCCAAGATCTGCCAAGTCACCAGCAGGTGGATTCACAATAATCATTTTGGACAAGGTCTCAGGATAGGCTGTACTGATGATCTTAAAGACGTCTGCAAGACCTCAAACAAAAAACGTGTGCGCAGAAAAAGGGGCATTCATTGAATGGAAGGAAAATGAATGTCAAAAAAAAATTATATAAACACGATGAATTGCTGCAAACCAAACAGCTGTGTTCTAAAAAATGTGGCTTTCCAAAGTCTTCAAACAGTGAAACCCTGGGCGTCAGCACCTAGGACCCCCTTTTGCCTTGGCGGCCCAAAATACAAAAAAGACCTACCATTTACCAGAGATTAGCAACAAAAAAAACGGCGCTGTAAACTCTGTAGACCATTCCATTGACACCCAGCTGCGTTTCATCACGGCACGGTTTCGCACCACTGCGGAGATGTTTAACCCCGTGAGATCGCGGACCTGCCATGCCAGATTTTCATGCGCGGAACTGGTGGCCATGATCACTAACATACTTACTGCGGTTGTTTTTATACCTGGGTGTGTCTGCAAATTAAGGGAAAACGCTAAAATTGACTGGTTAATAACAATATTCCTAGCATTAGAAGTGTTTCCTTCTGCTAAAGTTCCCTTTTTCAGACACACCCCACCATATTGCTGGTGATATATCCCCATTGCATTCCACTATGTCCGGTTATATTCCAAGTGAATCCCATTGAATCTCCATCAAATCCCAATGAATCCCCATCAAATCCCAATTAATCTCCATGAAGTCCCCAATTTGCACACCACCTGAACGAACTTCACCAGGCGCTGTGATTCCTCGCTGCATCTGTCCAGGTGCATCTCTCGAAGTTCACCTAAGGATATATGGGGATTGGCCAAAGCCTATTGTTAAAAAAAATAAACTCAGGTGCTATCCCCAACAGCTTGAAAGCTTCTGCCTTTTTGCCATAAAAAGTGCTTATGCCGTAAAAATTGTGGCGCTTATGCCATAAAAAACATGGGAACCCTTTGGAATTTCACAAGGTATCTGCACCGGAACCCTCCGGAAGCGCACAGAACCCTCTGGAGCCTCAGCGGGCTAAATACCCCATAGCAAAGTTTTGCTGTTGGGGGAAAAACTTCCATTAACCGGCTAGTCAATATGGCTATTAACAGCTATATGGATATATAATAACTATGTGGATATATATGGTCCCGTGTCCCGTGTTCCCACCCCCCCCCCATGGGATGGGGGGGGGTATGATGCCCCTGTGGTGGTGTATATACATACATACCTACATACCTACCTACCTACCTACATACCTACGTACATACATACATACATACCATTACATTACCTTACATTACCTTACCTTACCTTACATTACCTTACCTTACATTCCATACATACATACATACATACCATTACATTACATTACCTTACCTTACATTACCTTACCTTACCTTACATTACCTTACCTTACATTCCATACATACATACATACATACATACCATTACATTACATTACCTTACCTTACATTACCTTACCTTACATTACCTTACATTACCTTACCTTACATTCCATACATACATAAATACATACATACATACATACACAGACACACACAGACATACATACATACATACATACATACATACATACATACATACATACATACATACATACCAGCATACATACATACATACATACATACATACAGACAGACATACATACATACATACCAGAATACATACATACCAGCATACATACCAACATACCAACATACCAACATACCAACGTACCAACATACCAACATACCAACA
>CAMXCT020000463.1:235000-248287 GCA_947184155.2 Cladocopium goreaui | reverse complement strand
GGGACATCGCCTACTGAAACTTCTATGGGATCATCGGAAAGACCTTCAAAACGAGACACTCCGGATACCCTGGA
Organism: Cladocopium goreaui; assembly: GCA_947184155.2. Lineage (NCBI taxonomy): Eukaryota > Dinophyceae > Suessiales > Symbiodiniaceae > Cladocopium > Cladocopium goreaui. The sequence continues at coordinate 248,213 of CAMXCT020000463.1, read as the reverse complement.
GATGTTGTCACCAGAAAAGAAAAGTTTGAAGGGATCTGGGGATAGCGTTGATGGTCAAAGTCAGAGTGATGATCATGGTAAACGCCCTGCACCAACATCGGAAGAGAAGCTGTCCCCTGAGAAAAAAACGTTGAAGGTTGGTCTTCAAAATGATTCCCAAGATGAACCGGTGGTCCCCCGTTCCCTTTTTGTCGAGTCACCAGCAAAGCTTCAGAACCCTGAGAAGTCCAAGAGCTTACCTGAGCCGAAGGTGGATGAGCCGAAACCCGTGGACAAAACCCCTGAGCAGCTGATGCTGGCTCAGGCCTTGGAACAAATTCAGGCACTTTCAAACAAGGTGCTGGAGCTTGAGAGCGAGAAGAACAAGTCACTGAAGGTTCAAGGAGTACCAGTCGCAACCCCCCAAAACAAGAAACCTCTTAGCTCCACCCCATCATCGGAGGAAGGGTCGAAATTTACTAGCCCTGGTCCCACGCCTGTTGGTTCTGATGATGATAGCAAAGATGATGGGAAGGAAAAGAGTGATGGGGAGAAGTCTCAGGAGCTCATGATTTTTCCCAATGGCTCCAGAGTCATTAGTCATGACGCGCTCAGGATGAGGCTTCGTCGCCTAGTTGAAATAAAGCCTAAAACCAAAAAATGCCACGTGGATGAGGCGACACGGGAGCAATACAGCAAAGGAGGAGAAGATCGCGAGTGGCTTGAAATAGCTTTGATGGAAGCTATTCAGAAAGTTGGGGTTGAGAACCGAAAGCACAAAGCTCTGCGGGTGGCTTGGTAGCTTTGGTGGGAGCAGGGTTAATGGGGATTGGGAAACGGTCGGAGGAGTCATATGTTTTCAACACAAGTTGGCGCAGCGTAAACCTGAAGATCTCATCATTTCAAAAAAGAAGCACTTTTTTTGATTGTTTTGAACCATCTCTCAGGATGAATTCCGGAGCCGGGTCATCATGGTGCGTGAGCACATGACTTCAAAGGAGCAGGAAGTGATGGGCCAGTGGCTCACTGAGGAGCGCATGGAGAAGAGCGGAGACTTTACAAAGACACAAGGCTGCAATCATAATTGATGTTACATGTTGCTTCCAACAGCCAGCTAGGTTTCAACAATCATTTTAACAGAAATCAAATCCCTCTGCACCAAAACTGGTTGCCTTATTGATATTCAATACGTTGACGCACCCAAGTGATATGATTATGTCGCTCCATGACTAACCCTCCCAACGTCACCACCACTAGAAAAGCTAAGGGAAACGATTCGCTCTATCATCACCTACTGCGAGCGATTTCCAGCTGCTTTGGTCAGGTGAGACTGACTTGTGTTTTCTGGCGCTGCCTTTGGGGAACTAAAAACATTAGAATATAAAATTGCCCAATATGACTTTGTGATGCAATTTGTTGGCAGAAAGTCGCTTTGCAGCTCACCATCTGTCTGAAATATAGTTGTGATATTTGTGATCATATACCCTTCGAAAATGAAACCGGTAAAAGGCTTTGACAAGTTCTGAACATATTTCCTCTCGCCAGGGCTTGGAAGTACAACACTGCTGTGTCAGAGTACTTTGTGGAGACCAGCACGAAGCAAGTCATCCGTCAGACCGAGATGCAGAAGCAACAGGAACTCGTTGACGCAAGTGATTCTCGGCAGCAAAAAAATGACCAAGTCAAATCTCTCCTCGATCCATTTGCCTGACATGGGATGGCTTCTTGGTGCCTATAGGGCTAGGGGGAGACTGGGCAAAAAAATCAAATGGGATACGTTACCTTTCCCGTCAGCCCTTGGCTAATGATCTTTCAGGACCAGAAGGTGGAGGCAATCAAGGTGGACAACTTCAAGGCGATCACTGAGGAGGGCATGACCCCCGTAGCTGAAAAACTTGGAGAAAAGGCAGGGCTGTGAAGTGGGGCATGGCCACATGTTGAATAGTGAGGTTTGGGCCAAACATGATTTATAATCGACACTCCCTCACGATGATCCTTCCGGTGACCAAATTAATTTTAAAGTCAAAGGTTTGCGTTCAAAGACCTCACTGGCACTTGTGTAATATAGGTTGTAGAATGTAGAATTATCAGGTATACTATGGTATATTTATGTTTGAAGGAAACTTAACTCACATATTAAATTCTCATATAGGTGAGATGCACAGTGGTTCAACTGTAATCCTGTTACACTTTCACATCGGGATTGGGCAACACACTTACAGTGCCTGACTGCTACAGGTGCTACCGGAAGTGGTTCAGTTCATGGACAAGGTCCATGGCAAAATGATGCTTGTGCAAACCAATTTGGGTAAGTTGGAGATCGAGGGTGATGGGGCAGCCAACCCAGCCACAAAAGAGCCAGGGCCCCACTTCAACTATTATTCATGCAAATGCTGAGATTCATCAAACCCAGAATTCATGTCAAACCAGGGCCCCACTTCAAAGCTTTCCCACGGCCTGCAGCCCAGGCTGATGAAAGATTGGGACAGCGTGAGGTTGAACTTGAAGCAGGTCTTCCAAAGCCTCGCTGAAATCAAGGCTGACATGACCATCGGGGATTCGGATGCCGCTGAGAGTGAGCAGTTCACTTGGCTGCATCTTTATTTGACTTGGATCGCAATTTACCTGGGCTTTCGCATTGCAAATCTCAACAGGATCCAAGAAAAAATCCATAGGTTTTGTTATATTTGGGCTCAAAGGGCCAAGCTTACTCAAAGAGCCAAACCTCCCAAATCTTCCGGGCTGTGTAGCAGAGGGAATCCCACAGTAAAGACCCCATGAATTCCTTTTTCTAAAACGTTACTTATGCTTGATTTATCATACTGCCAAGACTTCTGGCTAAGACCATTCCAACTGATTTGAATCGCATGGATTTTCATTTTTGTTTGCCTATAGTCATCTCCTTGGCAACTGCCTGCTATGAGCAATGCCGATGCCGATGATGAGTCGCTTTGGCTTCTGGAACTTATAGAGTACAACCGTTGCCCTGCCCCTTGCATGCAGCCGAGTTGACAGTCATTTGCTAGATTCTGCTAGATGGATTCGAATTACATTATTTGAAATGTTCAACGACTTAAGATCATGCAATCAAACTCCCTTGCCCCTGGCGACTCCAACCTTTAACCCAAAACCAGGGGACCGCCAAAGCTCAGGTGATGCTTGCCACTCCAGAAAGTTCGAAGCTGCAGGCTCCGAAATCCTTGGATATGGAGGACAGTTTTGGGGCCACCAATGGATGCATGACTGTTTTGGTTTATTTCAACCTCCCAAGAAAATATTTTATTATATAATGGTCGGGGTGCTGGTTAATAAACTTGGTAAAGTGATGGTCCAGCTCTGTAGCATGGGTTTGGGGACTATGCCCTGAAAGGTGCCACAACCATGGTGCTTTCAACTTGATGATGCCGTGTTGAAGTTGACACGGGCTGCAGAATCGTTCCAGCGGATATTTGAAGACCCATGTCTGGATTGTCAACTGCCACCGAAAGGTAGTTCTTCAGGGAAAGTCTTGGCCCATGCATGTCGTACCATCGACAATGTCATTGATAGATATGGCCCTCTGGTTTTCAAAATCGGTTGGACGCACTGTCCATTCTATCGTTTTCGGGGATGCAAGTATGGCTATGCTTCAGACATTCATCAGAGATGGGAAAAACTTTTAGTCCTCTACTCGTCAGTGGAGCCTGTTGGTCCCTCTTTCCTGGAATCAGCTCTTATTCAACGCTATAGAGGAATCTCGGTTAGTGCTATGCCTTTTTTATTTTAGATTTTAATGCACTATGTATTTTGACTTCCATTCCCAAATTGTCACAACCCTATGGATTTCCATGATCATCGCCCCCTGTCCCTAAGGTAAACCTGGGTGCAGAAATGAACGCATCGGCGGAGACACTGTCAATGATGGTGTTTCTGGTGGTCCATATTTTACTTACTTGGTTTACCAGAGTTTCAAGAGGCCCAGCAATGCCCACTTAATGTAATTCGATCAAATTAGCTGAAAGTTCACCTCTTCCTCAAAAAGATTTGGGGATCCGACGAGCACAACATGTGCAACCCTGTGCCAAAAAAATGCCAAAGTGCCATCCAGATTGATGGGTCTCGAAGGCCCAGCTCGTCACCCATTATCGCCCCATGGTGTGATTTCCTCGGTATGGCCAGCTCAACAACTCTTCAACCAAGGCTTCGCACCAAGTTCAACCAGCTTAAGGAGAAAGCCAAGAAACCGTTGCTCAGCTATGAATTTGTGGACACGCTCTAGAAAGATGTCGTGAAATCAATGGAAATATCAAGAGCAATCCAAGCACCTAACTTGACCCCTTTAGAATCTTTAGAATCTTTACAAAATAGAAACCATGCAACGGACCTAGCTTGTGATTCTTCAGGGCTGCTGACATCTTGACCCTGGAGTCCCGTCAGAAGAAACTTGGACCAAAAAATGGCTTGAGGGTGTTAGCTGAAGTTGCTTCTGATTACATCAGGCATTGCTCTATATGTGGTAAGTTTTCAGAATTAAAAATCACATGGCTGGGGGCAAACCATTCAGATCCAGTTGAATGCTTGGCCTTCAATCATGCAGTGCCATGTCCAATTTGTGCAGCCCAACACAACCTAACATCCATGTCAGCCAAGGATGTTGCTTGCGACCTTCAAGAAGAAGCCAGCGAAGGGCAACGAGAACAAGAGTCCAAAGGAACCAAAGGAACCTAAGGAACCTAAGGAACCTAAGGAACCCAAAAATCCCAAAAATCCCAAAAATCCCAAGAACAAAAAAGATAAGTAGAAGAATGCTTGACTGGACTTTGAATCTCATCTGCACTTGTTCCGAACCACAGAGTTTTGGTTTTCCTAAAGTGTCAGCCAAAACAGTGCCATTCGCAACATGTTTCAATTTTAATGTTGTTTTTTCCCCAAAAAAAAACTGTTCCCATTCCCAGAATCTTGCAGCTCAGGATCTGTCTTCGCAATGAGGTGGCTGCGTCCAGGATGCTGCAAGCCTCGTAGCGTGCAAATGTTGATCTATCAACATGGCTGAAAGCTGTGCACCCTGTTGCTTTAGATTTTGTCTCGTGGCCCAGTCAACTCTTTTAGTGTTATCATCTCACATGTCAAATATACAAGGTGTAAAAAATCAAAGTCTTCATCGTTCCAGATTCCAAGAAAATAAGATCTTCATAGCCAGTCTGTATCACCCTGGGCCCAGCTTTTGGAAATTAGGCGTGGGAATCTTAGATTCTATGGACGTGTTCCTAGCAGCTTCTGCGGGGAGAGCGTATCTGACATGATATGCCATATATGCAGATCGAGCTGATGGCTATAGATTACGGTTCCTTCCCTAGCTGGGGATCATACATTGAACATGCAGCTGTGTGCGCGTGCCGGGAGAAAAGCTGGAGAACCCCCATGCTGACAGAACCCACAACTTGATGGAAATTCAGCAAAGGGACAGATGCATACTCGCACATGCCAGGGCCATCAGAAGCAGCTCTCGATATGGCATGGAGCTATGCTAAGGGCGCCCCTTGTCTCTTTCTGAGTGTGAAGGTGTGCATCTGGAAATTTCTCATCTCTGGTTTGGACCCTTGAAATTTTGAAATGCATTGAGATGCCAAAAAAATGATAGTATTGTTTTTTCGGCTCATCGATGTGCAAATGCCTTTGGAACATTTGAAAAGACTCCAACACTGTCGCCTCAACTCGGGAGTCATATTCTAACTGAGGCACCTTGCACTGAGATCATCCAGAGAGCAAATTCTACAATTGATTATGACCTACGTGATCAACATGAGACCTTGGAGAGACCAGCGAAGATGGCCAGGGTGTGTCCCGTTCTTTGGGATCTCTATCACTCTGACTTCAACAAATCTGACACCAAAACTGTTATTAATTGCAACATTTTACACCTCACCAGGGTCTATACGGGTCATATCAAATTCCGGGTTTATTGACAATGGATAGCTATTTTTGGGACCTCTTCATCACACATGGGCTATGAAAGCACAAAATGTCTTTTTATCTGACCACATTTTTCCTTTAAAGGTTTGCTCTGTTTGCCATAGTTCTGACTCACTCTAGGAAGATCGGGTTTCTGATGCATTCCTTCGGCACGGTCTTCGATTGGGGGTTCAGGTTTCCAAAGGAAAAGTTGGTGATGACCCCAATTTTCCCTACATCAAAGTGGCTTCCTGGATACAGACTTTGGATGACCATGGAAAGCTTGACCGACTTTTGGGGTTGGGTGCAAACGTTCGAACTTTGAAGGATGCTGGCAGCTCCCTTGAGGAGTTTTGGTCCCGCTACCAGTTGATGCATGGGGGCCACGAAGTGTTTGAGTTGGCACGGTCCAACAAAATAGATCTCAGATCAGCTCTTCCGATTTATCTTCATGGTGACGAGGGTACCACATACAAAAAAGATGGATGTTTATGCCTAAGTTTTCATTGCCCCCTGGGCCGTGGCACTGCTAACAACAAACTGGGTCCGATCGCAAATGAAGAAGTCCTAGCAGATCCACATCTGAATTTTCTAGGACATGCTTTCGAAACACGATTCCTACTTGGTGCGTTGCTGAGGGTGTTTTGGTTCAAGTTTGATAGCAACAATTTTAAATTGTTTTGGTTGTTTTTGTGAGGGCTGTAGCTTTCAAACATTACCCAGCACATCTCTAAATCCTGACATTACTGTCATGTATGATTGCTGCATCTGAGGAAGACTATCGTGACAGCAAGGAGGTGATGCATGACTTGTTGGCGTTGATTGTGAAGTCTGTGGACTATGCCTCTCGGAAAGGTATACCTTTGAGTTCGGGTGGGAGGCTTCACCTCATTCCTCTTGGCAACAAAGGGGACTGGCCCTATTTGGACACTTGTTACAGGTTTGGTTGATTTTGAGTTTTTGGGTTTGCCCCAAGCTAGTTTTAGCAAGTTTACACTTTATCACCATTGTTGTGAGAGTTGATTTCAATTCTGGAAACGAACACGTTAGGCTAGTGCAGCCAATCTCTCGCGATCTTTCCGCAATGTGGCCAAAGCACCAACTAGCCGGAAACCCTGCACGGGAATTTGCCACCTTTGCTGCAGCGGGAGACCCCACCTTGATTACGAAGATGTGTCAGTTGGTTTTAGTTAGAAATGAATGTTGTTTATTTCCCAGTAAGCTTTTCTTATTAGCCCATGTTTCAATAGAAGGTGTTTATCCTTTGAATTGTTCAACACAACACAAGGTCTGAGACCCCTCCTTTCTACCACACCATGCACACCGAAGTTCCTTGGGAGGAGGAGGCCATTTTCACTACAACGTTGATGCATGACAAGGACAAAAAAGCGGACTTTCACAAGATAGACTTGTTCCATACGGTGAGCCTTGGGATTGGAAAGCAGTTTGCAGCCTCAAGCCTATCCATTTTGCAATCAATTTGCAATGGGAGTTCGGTCGAGAAAAGGTTGCAGTCATTGTCCAGCGTTTTCATCGAGTATTGCAAAGAATCTTAGCAAAATGAAAAAAAAATAATTCTACCGTTTTTGATTTACCTTGGGGTGTTGCTGCAGGTGTGTTTGGGGGGTTAGTCTTGTTGTGGTTATGAAACTGATTTGTCACCTTTTGAGGAAAATGGGAAGACCAATTACATCAACAAAATAGATCGTTCTACGCTCTCTTGGAGGGGTGCTGAAGAGCCGACTGGGGGTTGGAGCAAGGGGGCCCTGACGACAACCGTGTGCCAATTCATTGAGTTTTTTGCAAAGCTTCATGATTTGGAACATTCCATGGACGAGCGCTTGCGTTTGATTGTTGCTTAGGATTGGTTTCAGTGGCATAGTTTCCCATAGTTGGCTGGTACATGTTGGTTTTGATGTGAATTTCTGGATTTTTCCTTTTAAATTGGGAACCATCACAAGGCATCTGCCAGCAGGGCATTGAACTACTGGATGTCCAATCTGTTCAAGCACAACTTTTGGATAGCTTCAGCACAGGCTAAAGGGCTTAATTCAGCAGGTGAGCACTTTCTCCGTGCTTACTCAAGACTGCTCTGTTGAGCTACCGTTTGGGGGAGCAACGATTTGGAATAAACCCAAAGTTGCATATGCTGTGGCACGTTTGGCGGTGGATGAAAGATCAGGCAGACAACTGCCCTTGGGTTGAAAACCCCATGGCACAATCATGTGCTTCAGATGAAGATTTCATTGGAAGATATTGTTTATTGACAAGATGTGTCAATCCTAGAACCCGAATACTACGTAGTTTGCAACGCTATATGACTCAAGTGTTGCTAATTTGGATGCACTTGAAGCGAAAGGGATGAGGTGCGCTGGGGCTGGAAAAGGCGTGCTAACCCGTGCTGACATGTAAACCCGTGCTGACCCGTGGTGAGGTGTAAAATGGCATGTTGAGGTGTAAATTTAATCAGGATTTACAAATACAACCTATATTCTAAAATGCTACTTGAATAGGAACCCACAAAGGTTACCAGGTATATATATGTATAAATGATATATATATATATATATCATAAATATATATATATAGAAATATGCTAGTCAAGGCCAAGAGACGTTGCAGAAAACATGTTTCTTGAGACGATTTTGATTATAGCAGCCCAAGAAAAATATCCAAAAAAGAACATTTCTACAGTCAATAAATCATGGTATCTTAATTACTTGTCCATCATGTGGTTGGGAAACTCAATTCGTAGCTCCGAACTGCTCGGAACTGCTCCCTCCTGACTTTCGGGACAGTTGTGGTTGGAGGTTATGCTCTGGTGAAAATGGCCCATTTATACTTTATGGATGGTTTACCTATGAAAGATATACCCTCCAGTAAATCAACATAGACCCTGGCAAATAGGGGTTGGAAGATTAGTTTACCCTCAAAATTGCTGATTTTCAGGGTCAAACTGTTAATTTACCAGATGGTGATCATTTTCATCATTTTCCATAGCTCAACATCTGGTTATGACTAACAGTTCGCCATGGAAAATCACCATGGCTATTAGGGCCCCCCCGGGTCCGAATAGTCCGACGGAATGGTCACCTCAGAACGGCTGACCCGGCCGGCGCTGGTGGAAACATGGTGGTTTCTGTGTTGCTTGGAGCAAGAACTGGGGTTCAACCAGCTAAGAAATATGGATTTGATATATCAAGAGTGGTTAAATTGTGGATTCGAATGAATAGATTTAAAGACTTTAAGGGAAAATCCAAAGGAAACCTCGGTTTTTCCCTTCAACCGATCCCGGATGAAAGTTTAGCAAACGGGATTGGAATCATATGTCATGTTTGCCCCAACAAACATAACCTTGTAGAAAATCCATATTCGAACTGAAAATCTGTGACTGGATATTTAATTGATTTCCCAATGCCAACTGCTTCAAACCTGCTGTCTCCCTCCCTGCCTGACTTCGTGAATTCTGAAACCCCATTTTGTCAACTCGTCACCTCTTCTGAGCCCGCTATAATTTACAAATATGTGCATGTGTGTTTATAATATATATATATGCTGTATATATATATATGGTCTGTGTATATAAATATATATATGCTGTATACATATATATATATATATGCTGTGTATATGCTGTGTATATATATATATGCGTGTGTTGTGTATGCTCTACATTTACAATCATTTACATATATACAGATATATACACTATATATATATATCTCTCTCTCTATCGCCTATAACATATGTTATGAATATGTTCTGCATATCCAAAGGTGTGAAGGTCTCCGAAGTTCTGCCGCCGTGTGGCATGGGATTTCAAGGCCAGCACCACGCTGGCGGTTAAGATCTCGCCGCTGCGATAATCTACAGCACCTCATGGCGGGGCCGAGGGCGGCAAACGGTGGCCTGGGGTGAAGTGACCATCTGAGCTATAACTTGTAACTTATAACCATCATTAACATTAACAATATTATAATGATATATATATATATCATTATAATATTGGATTCTAAGTTATAAGTTACAGAAACTAACAGAATTTGATGGCTTAAGAACATCTACTACAATTTTATATGAAAATCGTCTAGCTACAGTTTGGAACAAGAGCCAAGGTGCTGGGACCATATCCCAGCAGCCCTTTCGTCGATGGGTTGGTCATGAAAATGGCAATGTGCCGCCCATCACCAGCTTCGTACTCCTCCTGGGCAAGTGGATAAAAACCAATAGCAAGATATAGCAAGAAATTACATCACCCCATCCCCAGCAATATGAAATACCCCACATCACCCAAAATGAAGAGATCCACTTCGAAACAATGGTATCTAGATGGATATATATTAGGGGGAAGGAACACGTTAAGGCATGTTAAGACCATGTTCCAATTCCATGTTTGATTTCCGGAAAATACACCAAGTGGGTGTGGCCCTGGATGTGGCTCTTCAAATAAGGGCGTTTCCCCGTTTTCCCTAAAGTCATTGTTATTCGGGTTTGACATTTAGGAGTCTAGCCCCTTATCTTCTTCAAAACAAGTTGACCAGTTCTTCCCTACTAGTACTATATACATGTTGGTTTTGATTTGGCGCGGCAAAGCAGAAGTACTCGTATGTTTTTGTTCTGTCTTTCTGATGGATGACATTGGATGACTATCTCCGAGATTCTGGATACTCATCATCCCCGGGTGCCACGCAGAGCACCAACGGCAAGGGATCACTGCGATCAGTCGCACCGCACAAAGTCTCCTCATGGCCCGGGGGATCCCCGCGGGGCTCGTGGGCGTGTTGGTGGATGTAAGGGGAGAATTTAAAGGACACCATGTCTGTCACGCCTCAGAAAAGGGATACTTTGGGCAGGTCCGAAAGTTCCTACAATTGTCTCCAATTTGTTGGTTCAACCAAAAAAAAGTGCACTTGGATGCATATGGATGCATTACATACATGAACATTTAGATAGTTACTAGTGCCAGCGGAGGTTGAAAAAGAGAGTGGCTGATAATTTCGACCCTCCGGAAAGCCATCAGTCCAAAGGAGGGATGGAAGAGGCACCAAGACCCACAGATCTGACGGTGAAATCATATGGAATCCCCAGCGCTGCCCAGCGCTGGGAAACCCATCCGAACCATGAGGGTCTCAAATCCCCACGACCGCGAATTGGATTAGTAGCTTCAACCTCCTGAGAATAGTCAAGCTTTGGTGGCCCCAAATAGCAATGAACCAGCAACCGGATAATCGGGCATAGCTTCGTTCCAAGCCAGCACGCCCTTCTTGATGGTTTCATGATAGATCTCCGGCACAGACTTGTCGATAACCTCAGCGTTCAGTCTCACTTATACATCTTATATGTCCCAAATTTGAATCATTTGGGGTGTTCGACATCACTTTTTTGGTCAAACGTGACATGTTCTGCAGCTAAATCCGTCAGAGGTTGAAAATGGTCGAGTCATCATGGCCTTCGGACGGCTCTGGGTGCCTTCATCTTGGAAATTTGCCTAGTGATGGACGCAGAGATCCCGTCGGGATTTCCAAATATCAAATTGTCTTGCTGGGAGCTGGAAAGTGCTTGTGCAGTGGAGCAACGTATTGGAGCTGCTTCCGCCTTTCCAAGTTCCACTTGGAGATGACGTATTGCACCTCGCCACCCATTTTTGCCGCAGAAAATGGTGCTGACATGTCAAAATGCGGCAACGACCCAAGCCAAAGAGGGCCTATATGCAAACAGTTTAGTTTCGACCAAAAATGCCCTAATTTTCAAGACAAATTTAGTGCAAATTCGCGTAACAACTGTGGTGCCGTGTTCATCAGTTCTTATCAGTTTTGTTTGAACAGTTTTTATCCGTGTTCACTTTCCCATTTTTCCAGATTCTTCCTGACAACAGCATGGCAACGCCACGGCAACACCCATTGCAGCGCCAAGTAGCTGTTGTGGCTTGGGTGGGTCCACCCACCAGGATGGGCGTCGTAAAGAATCCCACCCTGGTCAATTTTGTCAATCAGGGGATCGATCATTGGAAAGGGTGGACATGGATGCTAAATGGATCCAAATGGTTGGTCTCTCTCTCTCTCTCTCTTCCATCTAAAAATCTAGAACAAGATGCATTCCAAGACGCTGAGGTTTTGATATGTAGATTTGTCAATTGATGTGTTTTGATTGTTTTGATTGCTCTTGCAAGTCCTCCGTTTAACGTGAGGCCGAGAAAAAAAACATTCTGTGGCGCTCCCTCTGCCTGGCATCTGAGGCCCGAGGGGTCATGGCTTCGGCCGGCAGGGAAGCAAAAGCGACCTGGTCGGAAGAAAAACATGATGCGAAATCAGGGTTGCTCCCAGCCCAGCTACAAGGCTAGTATAAATTATATTATTACTGTATATCATCAGGTTAATTCAGAGGTGAGAATAAGTCCAGCTTAGCAATTTACCAAAATTATGCTTGGTTGGAGCAACCCTGGAAATGATAGGAAAATCAGAGAAAGTGATAATGAAAACATGATTGGAAAATGAGCGGTGATTGATGGAAAAGGAGAAGTTGATGCGAAAATAATGGGACATTGACCGAAAATGATATGAGATTGCTGGGCAAACTATGGGAACCATCAATGTGAGACTGAGGCTGGACCTCGCCTTGATTTCCGTATGATCTTGGGGCTAGGTCTGGTGGCAAACGCTGGCAGATACGATTTCGATGTTTGCTTCCCGTCTTGTCAAATTCAACCATGGCTTTGTTTACGAAACACGTACAAAAAACATCAAGAAACCACGTTTTTTCCATGTTTGTTCGCATCAAACAGATCTGGGGTTGTCGGTGTCAGCTTTCCTTTCACGAAAAAATGTAGATGGTTGATAAGCCCTTATTAGTGGTACTTGGTGCTTCAGAAACACATCATCAACCATCATTGTTCGAGGTGGTTTGCTGAATGTTTGCTGCTCCCATCAAGGGAAAACGCCACGCTGCGATCTGCCAAGGGGCGGTGAAATAGACCGTCAGGGAGTCTTTGGCCGATTTCACCGGTAGCTTGGACTGCTGCTGTGTTGAGCAGCGGATCAGGAAATTATCCTTGTAGCCTTTGGCTTCCTGGCGGCATCTGAATCTAAAATTGGATATGAATAAATACCCATGGATATACACCAATTTTCCATGTAGAATATACAAATGTTCAAGATACAATAAATGTCATTAAATATCCATGAGTGAGTGTTTGGATGTATAGATGTATGTGTATATTTATTTTCTCTATAGATAAATGAACACTGACATGTGTGTTGTGGGTGGATATGTGTCTGGCGTCTTGTAAGCATATCACACTAGACAT
>CAMXCT020000463.1:170000-232500 GCA_947184155.2 Cladocopium goreaui | reverse complement strand
TAATGTGCTCTATGCTGACTAGAGCTGAGGCCGGACCCATTTGAGGAGACCACAGCGGCATCATCCCAACTGGTCACGGAGACCATTGTTGGCACATGTTGGCACCAAGAGGCTGAGAAACGCTTCATCCAATCCGTCAAGTCAACCAGAAGCTCCTGACATGGCACGGTTTTCCACTCCTTCAGGGACTTGTGTTTTGATTTGGGGAGACCCGATGAGCAAATCCACGAAGTTTAGGTGGCCAGTCTCGATACGTTCTTTGGGGATTGGTGGGAAGAAAAAGGCAAGCAATTCACACTGAAAACTTGGAGCACGGGTGGGTCAAGACCATTGTTGGGATGTTCACCGGGCTTAACGTAAATGACCCATTAGCATCCAATAGCCATGTCACAATTTCACCCAACCATATGCATCCCCATCTTTTTTTTGCAGCGAGGCTATCTTGGGCAACCAATCTTTCCCACTCCCGCTGAAGGCACAAGTGCACACTGGTGATATGTCGACAGGTTTACTCCATAGTTTGATCTGGGTGCCTGCGAACTATGTTTGCAACCCCACATGCCCAAGGCCAATGTTGTTCTTCACTCCAATGACAAAACATGTTCCTTAAAACGTGCAAGAACATTCAACAGGCACCGCAAGTGACTGGTTCAAAGCAGTGTCCGAACCAAACCTGGACCATCGCATTGTCTCCCACACCCGTGCACGAATTTCTGGCCCGGAACTCGTCAGCGATCGCCAGTCTCCGGTCACGGTTTTGGCTATGGGGGGGTGCCTTATGTGATTGAACCAGCAGTTAACAGAATGATCTGGGATGTAGACCGATCTATACCCCTGGATATGTATATATACACCTAGATATATTACGTATGTACGTACGGTATATGGCCCCTAAATGTTTATAAATAAACAAATACGGTCCAGCGTTCCAACCCTCCTCCCCCCCTGTGGCGTGGGGGGTGTGTTACTGTCTCCCCTTCTTTTGTGTGGTGTGGTGGGGGTGTGGGGTGTGGTACTGTCCCCCCCTGTGGTGTGGTGGGTGCGTGGTACTGCGTATGTATATATATATATATATCTCTCTCTCTGTCTCTGCATATGCATATGTATATATATATATATAGATATAGACATATACATTTAAATATTTTTTACATATGTAAATATATATATATATATATACATGTAAGTGTCTAAATATATATATATATGTGCGTGTGTGTGTATGGATGTGTATATATATATATTTATATGTGCATGGATGTGTATATATATATATATGTATATGTATATGTTTATATATATATATGTTTATATGTGTGTATATATATATATGTTTATATATGTATATATTGGCTCTAGCCTATTGGCTGTAACAGTGAGCACAAAACAGAGCACAAAAAGGAGCACCTATATGTATTATAAAAAGTATATATATATATATATGTGTGTGTGTATGTATATGTATATTTATGTACCTATAATTTGTGTAAATAAATGTATATATATATATATATCTACAAATAGGAAGTAGATACATAGCACATGTATATATGACTGTAGGGAGCACGTAGGTACTTTGAGGGAGTATGTGTGCTACGTAGGTTGTCTAAAAGGTAGCATGTACCTAGTAAATGCGAGGCTGGTAATCACAATCGCTGCAAAAACCTACCAAATACGAGGCTGGACCTCAGAAATGCTGCCAATAGCTTGCAAATAGAGGGGAAGGGGGTGCTACCTGGGGACCCATACCATTGGAAGGGGGGTAGGAACACGGAACACAAGACTCACAAGACCATATATATATATATATACATACATACATCTCAAAGTGACATATGAACTCCGTACCGCACGGACACTCGCATTCCTTTTACCCAGCTCTGCCAGTGTGTAAGTCGGTTTCACCTGCAATCCTCAGGTTTGCTTTGGGTCGTCACTGTGTGACACGTACATAGCCCCAGACCAGTTTCACCACTGGTCAGCTACCTGGTTGCCCCAGGTTGGAACCTGCTCTTGCAGGTATCACCCATCCCTTAACCTAAGGGGGGCTAGCCCTCTCTTGGTCACCCCAAGAGGGTGTCCCCAAAAAGAGGCTATGTACTCGCCTGCAGGCATCCTTACAGTACCTAGGCGGACATCTCCACGGGAGGTCGGCTCTTAGGGTTGGGTGGGTGGGGAAAGAAAAACAATGAATGCTATTTTGATTCAAATCCACTTGAGCCAAAATGATAGCATTCATTGGCTCACTTAAAGATGATACATGCACACCCAAGCTTGCCAAACTCAATGCATGGGTGCATCTCAAAGTGACATATGAACTCCGTACCGCACGGACACTCGCATTCCTTTTACCCAGCTCTGCCAGTGTATAAGTCAGTTTCACCTGCAATCCTCAGGTTTGCTTTGGGTCGTCACTGTGTGACACGTACATAGCCCCAGACCAGTTTCACCATTGGTCAGCTACCTGGTCGCCCCAGGTTGGAACCTGCTCTTGCAGGTATCACCCAGCACTACACAACACTACACTAATTACATTACACTACGCTACATCTACAACTGCAACTGCAACTACAATTGCAACTGCCACTACATTGCACTACGCTACACTGCACTAATTACAATACACTACAACTACAACTACACTACTTCACACTACACTAGACTAGACTACACTATACCACACTACAGTACAGAACGCTACAGTACACTACAATACACTACAAGATACTACACTAATTACACCACACCGCAACTACATCTGCAACTTCAACTGCAACTACACTACACTAATTACATCACATTAGAACTACAACTTACAACTAAAACTCCACTACACTACACTACAACTGCAACTACAACTGCACTACACCACACTACATCCAACAGTTGTGGTGAGGTGACCACTGTAACCATTGCAGCCACTCCAGAAAACACAACTCCAACCACCTTTCCGTCCATCAGTGGATTCGCTCTGCCATCCGTGATTCACAACAACCAACCTCTCCTATAGGTTTCCGACTTTTGAAACTTCCGCCACCGCCTTGTGCGGTACTACTGGTATATGGTACAGCGTGGTAATGTACTAAAAATTAGCGATGGTAATGCTAATGGCAATGGTATGAGAATATAGTGCTAATGGTAAAGGTATGCGGGTGGTAATGGTCATGTAAACGGTAATCGAATGGTGTAGTGGTATGGTAATGGCACCGGAGTGGTTGGTGAGGTAATGGTAATTGCATGGTAATGGCAATGATATGGTATTGTTATGTCATGTTACGTAATGATTCAGTAATGGTACTGTATGATATGGTACTAGTATGGAAATGGCATGGTAATGATGTGGTACATTAATATTGTAGTAATGGTACGGTTGGTGGTATCGAATATGGCCGTGGAAATATAATGTACTGATATATGGTCACGGGAATGGCAATGGGAACGGGACCGGTATGGTAATGGAATGATGATAGGATATGGTTATACAGGTCATTTAGCATGTATGTATGAATGGGGATGGGCCAGGCTCAAAATGTTTCCCACAGAATGTCAGGAAGGATCTATGAATGTTCAGGTGGTGCAACCGGGTACCCCAGTTGCAGGTTAAGCCCGCGTTGTTTGAACCGAACGCTTAACTTTTTTTTGGTCTTTGGGATTTGGGGGTCCCATGCGTCCTATCTATCTTCAATGATGGAGGCAGAACCCAAGAATGACGTACACTTTCCAGGGGCAAAAGAATCTTCCAACATCTTCCAAAGCCTATCTTCAGGGTTCCCATGTTGATTGTCAGGTTCTCTATCAAATCTGGGAAGCCTCCCGCACCGTCGGCGAAGTCCGGGGAGAAAAAACTATGGCAGCTGAGAATGGCTCTGAAATCCCTGGTGTCTCAAGTGCCACTGCTGGCGTTTCAGCTGCCAATAGTGCCAGGTGAATCAGCTGGCATTTATGGAAACTCCGAAGCCAGCTTGGTTGAAACCACCAACCAACCTATGATGTGTCCGGCCAACACCTTTCCACCCATATGGTCCTGTGCAAGGCCCCCTCAGCTCCAATCAGCGGCGAAAGCAACGGTCTATCTTTGGCTGTTGCCATCTCAGGTCTTTCTGCGTCCCACTTTTTTCCGCATTGGGCAAGGTCAATTTGATGTATTTTGGGTTTATCAAAAGTTGGACCCATCTCCGACCTGAAATCTCTGCAAATCTCTGCACGGAAAGATCTCTTCCTCCGTGAAAACCAGCACATCGCCATCGTCCTAGGAACATCTGAGAACCAAATTTCGTTGTGTTCAGCACCGCCTTGCTTTGCAACCTGCCAGTGCCACAGCAACGAGAGCAAACACCGCCCAGATCAGGGAGTGATATAGCCCTTGCTCAAAGCCTGGGTGCTGACAGAAATGGACAAATCCATGGGCTGTGCCATGGATTATTCCTGTGGAGTTCCTGAAGAGGTTGGTCTTTCTGTCCTCCAGTTTGAGTGATGTACCTACATTGGAAGGGATGGCTCCACCCAATCAATATATATATATTTGAAGCCGACCGTCACTGCCAGCTAACATAGGATGTAGAACTGGCCATCACCAGGCTGGAGTGCTGGAACACAACTGCAGCCCAGCCACAATATCTAGCTGCAATGTTGCCTGCATCAGATAGAATCCTGGCCAGCAAGGTTCACATCGGATCAGAAACGTGATAAAACGTGAGAAACCTAATACTATAGAAACCTGAAAAATCCGCAACCCTCTAGGCGCGCATGGGGCCCCAACTGCTTCGTTTCTCGGGGTGGAAAGTCCCGACCAAAATCCCATGGCGAATCATGACCGGATCTGGCAAGTCCAAGCTTCAACACAATCATGCCAATCGCAAAGGATTGCAAACGGTCCCTCAGAAGGGAGGGAAAAAATGGCACGGCTGAGGCAGTCCATTCACCAGCTACCCTCTGGTAATTTAACATAGCTATTGAAAATGGTGATTTATAGTGGATTGTCCCATTAAAAATGGTGATTTTCCATAGTTATGTTAGTTTACCAGAGGGTACATCCAGCATCACCAGAGAACATCATATTGGATGAAAACTCAAGGGTGACCTGCCCATTGTATTTTAAACTTTCTGAAGGGTTTCCAATACAAAAAAAACAGCTGGCATTGTGACATTCAGCTTTGGTGCTTCATCCAACTATATATATATAATATAAATAATTATAACTATATATATAATTATATATTGCCATATATTGCCAATGCCAATGATGCCTATGGTCTGTAAAACATTGTTTCCAACTGTTGTAGCAACGATGCGCCCCAGTTTCCAAGCCAAGTTTGGAAACAAAAAGGTCACGGATCCCTATCTTTAAAAAACGCTGGCTGTGAAGGGTCACCAATACCATACATTGATTACTGGGATATTACTGGCTACTGTATTCCTCTTTTTGGCAAGTATTCGCTGAATTTGACTGATGGCGACAAGCATCAAAAACATACAAAAACCATCAAAAGTCGCATGCGATTTGTTTGTGACTATAATTTTCTCTCCTCCCATCGCATGCCGGCAAGGCGCATGCACTTCGATGAGCGCTGAGTGGCAAATCCTTAAGGCTAAGAGAGGTGGAATTCCCCCAGTGAATCAATGAACCGCATTCCCACAGTCCCTTCCCATACCACTCCCATCAGAAACCCCTTAATTCCACACATGCGATTGAAAAAACACGTTGTCATTTGGTTGGCCTACTGACCTACTGGCTAATGATCAAAAATGGGAATGCACACATCTTCTCATCAACCTGGTCAGGGTTTCATCTACATCCTGCTGTTTTGTGTTTCCAACTGGAATTCACTGCACTTGTAGCTGGCTGGGGTGGTCCTATCTATCATCCATCCAGCTATCTGTCCGTGGATCTACGCCTATCAAATTGTAGCAACTATAGTAATCCCCAAAAAGAATTCATAAAGATAGACAAGTAAAATCCCACTAAAATGGTGATCATTTGAACCTTTTCTTTTCCGGATGGGTTTAAAGACTGGAAAAAATTCAACACGAAGCTCCTGTCGACCGAGAGGCGGTCGCAAAGGAAGATGAACAGGGCGAGGTAGGCGGGACACCAGCAGAGGCCTCAGATGGCTCCAGAATTGGAGTTTAATAAAGGTTTAACCTTTTACCCAATCAAAAATCAATGTTTTTATCTGGGGAATTATGAGAAACCCGCATGAAAAATGAAGTGTAATTGACCATCAAAAATTGAGGCTCAACCATCAAAAACGTGGTTCGTAATTGGTTGACATGGTTTAACCATCCTGAAATGGGGATGAATATAATATAGCCAACAAAAACTATGCCTCTCTAAGATGGGCAGATCCAATATCATGTTTCAATGCGAATGTTGACTTGCTTAAAGTCTCAGATATGTTTATTGAAATGGGATAAAACGACCATGGTAAAGCCACTTCAATGTTTTCAGAACTTTTTTTTAAACCAATGTAGTCCATCATAATAATAATTCATCCGCTGAAATTTGCCCAGATCAGTCGGGAAGCAATAGCCCAACAGAAATGCCAGCACGTGCGAAATCATCACGTCAGACGGGGCACCTGAGGACATGTTCCCTGAAAAGATGCACGAAAACCTTGGTGAAAATTCGTTGACATAGTGAAGCATACCTTGTTGGTGGCACCAATCTCAAAGAATATCAAACCAAATGGGCTGCGTGCTGGGTGGGTTCAACATCAGAAATTGGGACTTACCATTGTTTAACCATCCTGAAATGGAATATATAGCCATCGTAGGATTATATAACCCCCAGAATTTGGGGACCCCAAGAGGGGATTTATGGGTATACAGTATACATGTCAAACATCAAACCTGGAGCTACCGATCTAGATGTAAGGTATGTAAGAGAATATCACCCCAAGGTAGGGCTTGTACGGTAGCTCCAGTATCTCTATTTTGAGTACCTGAGATGTCTGCTAGAAATCGTTCCTTCCAGGTACGTTGTTCCACCTGACCGCACTTTTGCTGGCAGTGTATACGGGTGTTTCGTTGCAGAATTCAACAGCTTGCCTTGGTTCGGATTCAGCACATTTGAACACATTTCTGCGGTTTGACTTTGGAATGCCTACAAACAATATTCACCCATCACAAGGAACTATGGCATACTATGGCATGTTAGGGGAAAAAAAACGCAATATGTACCTTTCCCTTCGTACTCTCTCTCTCTCTCTCTCTCGACATCTCCGGGATATATTCCTGCACATGTCATATTTCATCATGTGATAGAAATATCATCATCAGACACTGCTGCAGCACTGCTTTGGGGCCGTAGCCAAAGGCCATGATGCCATGGCACCTCCTTTCCAGAGGGCAAGGAAAATCTCCAGATACACGCTGAGGCTTGGAGTGACGAGGACCAAATAGTACGCCAAAGGCATACCTCCAACAGGACATTGTGTTCGGTTCCAAGATCTAAGAATCATCTGTAAAATTTAAAATCCCAGTTGCTGGCATTTCTTCGTGGAAAAACTAAGGATGATTGAGGTTTCCATCGCAGGTTAGACTCTGGATGTAAATCCATCTGGAAGTCTTCTCAAGTTGGCAACCAACTTTGACCCATGAAAACCTTCCATCCGCCCAAATGGTCTTGGGCGAGTAGTTTACTTTGGGGCCCTGACTTTTCAACATCAATAGAGATTCTCCTGATCGTGTCTCCAAATCAAGCTGCTGCTCGACAAAATGGGTGTGACAAGTTCTTCCCGCAGATCGTCTTGAACGAAGTCGGTGAAGTTGGCAACACTGCCATACCAAGTGGAGATGGCTTCATAGATGAACTTGCCTTGGAAATTGCTGATGCGATGATGCGACCATTTTACTGGCTGCGGAACTCTGAAACTGGGGAGTCATTGCCATCCCTTGCAAAGTCTCCGAGCAGAACCGGTTCATAGCTGCTACAGTGCAGTTACAAAGACTTTCCAAATGGTGAACTCTTGAGCCAAGTTTCGATCGAAATCGCTGGAGCATTGAACAGAACCTGGCACTGTTTTTCTAAGCTTTTGACTAGTGGTATGTCAGATTCACTTTGCCACACACCTCAACTCGTGCAAACCTTTGACTGGCTGGCAGAGCTGAAAGTTCATCCCCTATCATCCCCCAAAAAAATATCGGGAAAATCCATGAAAATCAACAGTTTTGACCTCATACCCCCACTTTTGATGTAATACCGCCAGTTTGCGGGGAAAATCATGGTTAAATCAATGGAAAACACTATGGAAAACATATATAAATTTGCAGTCTCGACGCCCAGATCAAAGTGTTCAAGGTCCGACGACAGTTTGTGCTTCGCCACATAATGCCCACGCAGAAAATGCGCCGCAACCAAGACCTCAGGTCATTGGCAACGGTCCAAAATTCAGCAGGACGCGTGTTTTTTGTGGAGGTTTCTGCGGTGGAAAATGACCTGTATTTTCCCATTAAAAATTGTGATTTTCCATAGCTATGTTAAATTACCAGAGGGTATCCATATTTATCCCATGTAACACCCGTTATTCAACCCCAACAGTTTCAACCCCAGTTCTTTCACCCCGAAAATGTGAAGAAAGGTCATGAAGGGATGGATTTATTGCGATGTGTTTCACCAGTCGTTACATTGGTTACTAGTTCCGTGGCGAATTCTGCGTTTTGGAATCCAAAATGCCCCTCCGAAAGGGATTCTTTTCAGAGGGAAACCCCATTTCAACCCATCAACCCAAACCACCAGACAACCACTGGATGCACTAGCTGATTATGGCAAGAACATCTGGGGTTGACATCCGAGGGTCTGAAAAGCAATTTCCCGATTTGAAAGTAGCCATTGGGTGCCTAGCCCCTTTCTCGGACACCCCCATATATTGTGATTACCTCCACCGGGACCTTCACCCCCCATGTTCTGGCTACAGACGGTGTTCATTAATTAACCATCAGACATAGACTGGGTTGATTAAACCACCATTCTCGCCCTGTTGCAGGCAAAGCCGGCAGGAGCGATTCCGTCAGGTCGTCGAAAGTTAAGCCCTGATCCCGGATACAAATGGGGATGTAACAGTAATGTTAACCCAGGATTCCAGGATTCCCTTCCGAAAAAACAGATTAGTAAGTTTTACTTGAGGCCAACGGCGAAGGGACAAAGCTAGCTGGGAAGGTAAATGGGGAAGGAGGAAGGTGTGGTGAAGGAGCGGTATGTGAGGAATTGGGAGATAGGAAGCGGAGAGGAAGTCTGCTAATGCTGATCCAAAAAAAAGGTGGGCAGACTAAAATTACACGTGGTTGGTGATTCCAGCCCCTGCCAATACCTTGCGACGGCACGAGGGATTTCAGCTAGCAGAAGCTAGCTGGTACCTAGGTTTCGTGACTAATAGGCAGGATACCAACTTTGATGGTAATCTATCACTTTGGTGCTAATCCCCTAATTCATCAGCAGAGGCTATGTAATCTGGAGTTGACATTACATGGCCCCTCACCAAAAAAAATACTTTACTTCGAGTGATCCCCACCCTGACACTTATTTGCCATAGTTTCCGACATATCATCTGGAAATATATATATATATATATGTGTGTGTGTTATCATCATCTGACATTCTATTCTGGCATTCTATCCGGCATTCTATCTGACATTCTATTCTGGCATTCTATCGGGCATCTATTCTGACATCCTATCTGGCATTCTTTGTCGCATCTATACTGACATTTTTCTCTGGCATTCTATCTGGCATTTTTTCTGCCATATGTTCTGGCATACGTTCTGACATGCTATCTGGCATTCTATCTGGCATTCTAGTCTGACATTCTATCTGGCATCTATTTTGACATTATTTTCTGGCATTCTATCTGGTATATCTTCGGAGATTCTTTGTGGTTGAGGTCCGGCAGAGATTCTTTGTGGTGGCGGGGATCACTCTGATCCAGAGGTTGCTGTTCGGGTCCGGCGTGGAACACTGCGATCTACACTTTCCAGTTCCGGCGGAGGAAGGGGGAGGAAGGAGGAAGGAGGAAGGAGGAAGGAGGAAGGAGGAAGGAGGAAGGAGGAAGGAGGAAGGCGGGCTGGCTGACATAAAATCTAACAACCCTCACCTGACAGGTGGGGAAAACATATAATTCAGGGGTAACATGTACGAAATGGGTTGGAGCTATGCACGTAAGGGGGTTATAGTGGTTGATTTGGAAATAATGCCCCTGAAGCATGGCATTGAGCGTGACACTCAGGTCCAGCTCTGCAAGGTCACAAGAAAACTGTCAACAGCCTCCGCATGCCTCAGCCCATTTATGACCATGTTTGCACATAAACAGCACGAGATAAAATGACCTTTGTATTATATGAAGAAGAACATGATAAAGAATTTCCAACGTCTTACAAACACTTCAGGTGGTCAACCGGTTTCTTGCACACGGCCCTCAGGCCTGCGATATGCTGTGCGATAAGCTGTGCGATGAGCTGTGCGATGAGCTTGGCGATGATTGGCAGATAATGTGGCACCGCAAGGCGACTAGAAATAAATAGATGAAGCTGGTGACGGTGAAGAGAATCCAAATGCCTCAGCAAACTTCTAGTCCACGGAACTCGGAACATATCTGCCAGCCAACAATGGCCAACCAGATGAACCAAAGAAACCAAATCTATCCAAAGGGCATATACACATACAGTATAATATGCATATATATATATTGCATATGCAAGAATATATGTATATAATAAATAATTGTATTTAAATAAATCTACATCTATATATACATTTATTTCTTTATTTATCTATTCATGTATTTATTTTTTATATCTATATATCTGTGCGCATGTGCGTGTACATGGTGTTTGTATGTGTTTGTACGTTAATTCTGCAAAGCAAAGCCTATACTGCCCCTCCAAGTCAAAACTACAGTAGTGGATCATTTGGCCCTGCAATGCCTGCGAGACAAGACACATGCAACTGCACCTTCCACAAAAAGTGGCGCTAAGGTAATCTTCCCTCAGTGTCCCGCTGGTCACGACGGGGGTTGATGGAATGGTTAAGCAATTAATGCCCAATCAACGGCTTCACTGCTATCTGACGTCAAGAGTGAAACATATCCCCCAATCAGGATAAAGTGCCACTCCCTAGCCCACTGGCAATCTGGATAGGTACATGTGACGGAGGCGAATCAACATCAACACCACAGATTGCACAGAAAGAGACCTACCCATCTCAGGCTGATTTTTGTGCGAAACCAGAAGAGCGACCAGGTGCAGCGGGCCAGTGAATCCGTCCAAATTAATATGTAGTATGACCGACGTGACCAATTCGTGGAAAAGGACAACAACAACAACAACAAAGAGGTCCAGCAGGCCGTGAGTTGGTCCAAGTGTCCACCGGGATTGGCTTTCCGAAATGCTGCCAGCTCAAAGACGCACCAAAGTCCTCGGAAGTCCGGCAGTTTTGGGTGTATTTTTCTGGCTTGGGCGGTTCAACGTCTTCTCAACAATGAACTATCTTGGGATCAGCAACCCCACTGGGATGCTGATCCAAATGCACGGTTTTAGATACAGAACACCTGTTGATGGATCGATGGATATTATACATTCTATATCATTATATGATAACAATATATAATTATGTATATATATATAGAGAGAGAGAGAGATATCCCATCCCATTTCCCATCTTATTGGTCACTGCAATACCTCCTTCCCATGGCACAGAATCCTGACATCACATCCAAAGGGCTGGAAAGGTAAGGTTCACTCCACAGCACTCGCAATTCCTTCGAGACAGACAAAATTCCACCAATGCCATAGATCCCCCGCTCCATGAGACCGGCATCTGCCTGCAGGAAAACGTCGACATCATTGAGTAGGAGGCTTGTGGGTGCTCAATGAACGTGGTAGACCAAAAAAACACACACTTATATATATATATATATCGAGAGGGGGAGAGAGGAAGTCTAACTTGTTCAAGGTTCATAAAACCTCCGAATGGTAAAGGCAAACACTCCTTTAGCTGTGGAGAAGAAAGTGTGAAATCAACGTTCCTACTTCAGTTTGAGACCGCCTCGACAGAGTCCAACCCCAGCTTTCCCAGTCGCCTGGTGGATACAGGCAACGTCCACAAAGCACAGAGGAGAAAAGTGCAGGCAGTCTGGTAAGTATGCCTCGAATCAACGGCTTGGGCTGGTGGTTTGGAATAAAAACTATATATATATATAATGTCAACATGGGATTAATAAACCCACCCAAAATAAAGTACGCCAACTCCCGGAAAAGATTAATAAACCCCCCCCGTAATAAAGTACGCCAACTTTTTTTCCCGTTTTTTCAATTTTTTCCCTTTAGTATTCGTTTTCAATTAGGCAATTCATTTGGGAATACATAGGTGATTTTTTTGGGGGGGGAAGTTCCCTTATGTATTCGTTCTCAATTAGGCAATTCATTTGGGAATACATAGGTGATTTTTTTTGGGGGGGGGAAGTTCCCTTATGTGTTCGTTTTCAATTAGGCAATTCATTTGGGAATACATAGGTGATTTTTTTGGGGGGTGGAAAGTTCCCTTATGTATTTGTTTTCAATTAGGCAATTCATTTGGGAATACATAGGTCTGGAAAGAAGGTTCCCTTTAATGTCAACATTATGTATTCGTTTTCAATTAGGCAATTCATTTGGGAATACATAGGTCTGATTTTTTTAATATTAACGATAGTTGAATGTTTGGCCCTAACTTTATTCTGATGCTCTTAATGTTTGAGGGGCGGTTATTAATCCGATGTCAACAGTATTAATATATATATATATGATATGTGTATAGAAAGGGGGTTATCTCTAACTGTCGAGCCATAGGCTTGGTGTTTGATGCTTCTCCTAAGCATAGATTGGAGCCATATCAAGCTACGAAACCCGGGCGTGAAGAAACATGAAAGGGAAATTGGGTCATGTTCATCCAATTGAGGATACATATATAATGTTGACCTACGATTTATCAATGCCCCCTGAATAAAGCTAACCAAACTCCCAAAACAAATAATAAATGACCCCTAAATAAAGCTAAACTTTTTTTGCCCTAAACCCAGATTTGCCCAGATGGGGCTGATTTTTTTCCATGCTTTTTTTGAGGTGGCTTTCATGTACTATTTCATACTGCCAGCTCATTAGATCTTATCTTGGTAGCTTCAAATTTTCAAAAATATTGGATGCTCTTTCTATTCAAATCCTTTATATAAACCAATCCAAAATCAATCCCAAATCAACTCATCAAGGGTACCCCCCATGAGGTGCCTTAGCACCAATTAGAGTTTGACCCTGAATAAAGCTATTTTTTTTTGGCCCTAAACCCAGATTTGCCCAGATCCATGACATGAATACTAAATCAATACTAAATCCATGACATGAATACGAGATCAATACTAAATCCATGACATGAGCACTAGATCAATACTAAAACAATTGTTGGATTCCTTTTTTTTTGAAATTGCATTTTATGTATTCGTTTTAAATTGTGGTAATTGAAAACCTTTACATACAAACAAGTTTGATGGTGGCTTTAAGTCTATTTAGGGGAAAAGAGAGGGGGGGGGCCCTATTTATAAATCAGAGGTGGACATTATATGTGTATATACAAATCCGCCGTTTTGGGGGTGCAGGAGAATATGAGAATATGTGAAACCAATTGAAACCATAACCAACCAAACAGATCTAGTGTACGTGTTACAATCAGAAGGCGTAACACACACAAAATCACAGTAAATGGATGAACATCATGAAAATTGTCTGTCGCCGCCATCTGGGCCCACAATGGCCCACATTTTTATGCACCCATACCATAGACAGGCTCTGGCATCTGCATCCCTAGCTTCACAAAACAAATATCCGTCAACTTCGCGACCAAGATGCGCAAGCCTCGGAGAACATTCCAGCCCCTTTGTCCGGAAGATGACTCTGGCATTGCTAGAGTTCCACCGACTGCTCAACCAACCATCCATTGAAGCAGCTATTGCTATGCTCGTTCCCCCATGTCAAGATGATCGGGACTGTCTGGGGCCCAAAGCATGCAGCAAGTTACCTAGTCATCTGCTTGTATATAGTGCTCGGAAGTGGTTGTGACCAGTGGTGATCGCTTTCTCATTTAGACAGAATCCAAGTGCTGGGGGGCGTCCATCTCCAACAACCATCTACCCAGGAAAATCTGCATTGTTTCTTGATAGTGGATAGGATAAACAAAAAATGCTCGCCACTGCGCTCCAGGAAATGTATGACCTTTCAAGCCATGCCAGACAGATGCAAAACCAAGCAGCCAGAGGGGTCAAGACCGATGCTACCATGCCAAAGACCAACATCCAGCAGCCCAGGGGACATGGGTCCTGAGTTCTCACCGCAGGTGCATGTTTTTTCTGAAACCAATTCCGGGATGAAACTAATATAAGAACGAGATCAACATGGATCAACCATCTAACTGGGACCAAGGTATAACCTTCTGTTGGAATATTTTGGATGGCTTTGGCAATTTACCAGCCAATGTTAATCAATGTTATGGGTTCCTTTAAAAACCCATTCCGGAACAAAACAAAACATGGGATATCATGCGATCAAGTTGATATTTATGGAACCCCAATCACCTTGATATTTACAAGTTTTGACTCATAAAATGATGCATGCCGTGATCATCCAATGATTGGCCTCAAAGAGGCTGTGCTTAAAATTCTTGGGATGGGACCGGTTGGATGGCCAACTAAGGTCGGTGACCATCAGAAATCCACCTGGCACAATGTCGGATAGGGAGACACCATTTTCCCCACCAACCCATGGCACTTCCAGTGCAGAAATGAGTCTGCAAAGCTTTCTGAATGGGGTGAGTAAATGAAGGGCATTGGCAACCTGCGGCCATTGGCGAGTAACTGACAAAAGGATGCGTCCTCCGATGTGGATATATGCAATTTGCCGACAGAAAACAATGTGGAAAATAATGTTGAGATTGCCAACAAAGTGGATATTATGAAACAGCGCTTTCGCGGGAATAGGAGCCAACAAAGATTGGATGTTGACAGACAAAAACCCTCTCATCATTTAGCATAACTATGGAAAAAAAAACATTTCTAGATATTTCTAGTAGGTAAATTGTCAATAAATGGGCAATTTTCCATAACTATGTTAGCTTAGGCGATGGTATATGTTCATGTTCACCAGGAAGTGTGCTAACACACCCGTCCACAGTTGCAGGATGACATTACCTTCAGCAAATCCATTCTCAATGGGATGAGAAAAAACAATAATCCCCTCACACTAATAAATATCAAACACCCACAACATAAATGAACTGGTTTGGTACTGGAGCTATTCATTTAAAGGGAGGTATTTAATATTAGGATATATTTGGGGATTGTAACCCAATAAATAACAATAAATGAGTAATTATATGATTCTATAAATGGATATAAATGGGGCATGATCCTCCTGGTCATCAAACATGGACAGCTTGACGTACAACCCTGGCGCCACGGCGACTTCCCCACCAGGTCACATATCAAAGACACAGAGGCAAAGGGCACCGCAGACCGCCACAGACCAAGCGATCACGACCTTGGCAGATCCATGGATCTCTCTGCCGATCCTAATGCTTGTGGGTATTAGATGGTATTAGTACATGTGTTTTTCTATAATTAGCATTACTATACTTGTGGGTATTCTTCATGGTGCTTATTATCGTACTACTATAGCAGTAGTAGCAGTAGCAGCAGCAGCAGATGCGCCAGGTCGCTGTCAGCCAGTTGCCTTGTATGAACAGCGACAGCCTCAGCTCAGCTGTGCAAACAAAATGTGGTTCAAAAACGGTTGAGTATGGCTAAAATACCTGGAATATCAGATCTGATTAAATTTGGTTAAACCTAAAACTGGATGGGCTCAACTGTCGCAAATAGATAATGAACATATTAGATATGATATGTAATGATATATATATAACATATCTTCTAAAGCAAGTGCGATCAATGTCATTGGGTCTTGTGTATCGGCCCATGCCAAAACTAGAAATGTCAGGTATGACTCTCAAGGCTTGGCCGTCAAAACATGGATGCAAGGTGTCGAAAAGATATATATATAATATATAGTTTATATATTATATATAGGTTAAATATATTATATATAATACAAAAAAATATTATATATATATAATTAAAAATTATATATATATAATTCAAAATATATTATATATAGCATATAAAAAGATACTATATATAATGTAAAATATACTATATATAAAAAACAAAAAAACAAATAAATTATATATATATATATAATAAACATTATATATAATATAGAAAATATTATATATCATATGAAAATAAATATAATATAAAATATATATAATATAAAATATATTTTATATGATAATAAAAATTATATATATATAATATAATATGTTACTTATATATATTTTTAAAAAAATATATATATATACACATAATATACAATATAGTAAATATATATGATATAAAACATATTATATACATAGTAGAAAATATTATATATATACAATATAAAATATGTTATATATATATAATACAAAAATATATTATATATATAATATAAAAATATATTATATATAATATAAACATATATTATATATAAAATGTAAAATATAAAATATATTATATATGTAAAATAAATAAATATATATATAATGTATTATATAAAAGATAAACTATTGTATATATAATAAAAAATATATCATATATATAAAATATAATATATATATATTACATATCTAATGCAAAAAATCTTATATATATATATAATGAAAAAAATATATATAGGATATTTAAATATATATATATAATCTATGAAACATGATATATATATAATAGAAAATATATTGTATATACAATATAAAATATTATATACATAATGTACAAAAATGTTAAATATAAAATATAAAATATATTATATTGTATATATATATTAGGTCGGGGCACCAATGGACCTCCTGGACATTGAGTGATTTTTCATGATTTTTCACGTTAAAATCCCACAGTTTCCATGCATCAACTCCAGGAGTTTTGCAACAACAATTGGGACGATACCCTCCGGGAAATTGCTACAATTTGCTATGGAAGCTATGGCCCATCGAGTTCGGAAGGTCCATGATTTACCCATCAAACATGGTGATGTTCCACAGTAAACTGGGACAAATTACCAGAGGGATTCCAGAGGGTAAATGCAGTAGCCACGCCCAATTTCATGACTTGTGTTTTTCTGTTTCTCTGTTTTTCTATAACTATCTATAACTATAATTGTCCTTAGTATCCTTTGCCCAGGGCTTGTTACAACTTTTTCACACCGGCGCAACAAAGCCACACCTCACCATGGAAGCTACTGCCCTGGACCCCAAATATCCAAAATCGACAAAAATGGTAGGCGCTCAAACGTGATCGAAACAATGCAAAATCTTGGTGTGGTTCAGTCGTTTTTTGATCGCAGTCAAGGTGCGCCTTCCAATGTCCAGCTGTCTTCCAGCTATGGGAAAAGAAAATGTCCTGAAGCATCTCTCGGTGTGCAAGTTCTGGATTTCTCATGAATTTTCGTTGTCCCACAGCGTGCTTGATAACTCGGTGACTTTAAGAATAACAGGGTCGTTTTTGGGATCACGCTCGACAGCCGGACACATACAAAATCCCCATCAAAAGCCGGGAAATTGTATTTATTATCAAAGAAATTGTTTTCCCAACAGGCTTTAAGCTGCAGTGACTTGACTATCATTGCTTGCCCAGTCTCTATGCCCTTGGTGGGCACGGACTGCTGATAGAACCTGGACCCACAACTTGGCTGCGACAAACGCCCGCAATCCAAAGCGGATTGGAACTTCAAATTGCACGTGGCAGGGAAGGAAAAAACTATGAGCACGTAAACAAACAACCAACATGAACCAACTAAACAAACCAACAGACAAACACGCAAACTAGCGAACAAACAATCTAAAGCATCATAAAGCATCTGTCTTTTGTTTGAAACCACTTGTTGAGCTCCACACTTCATCCGCTTCTCTGCTTCCAACTCGTGTGGAACACACCGCCACAAACGTCCACCTGGCCACTCAGCATCGCAACTTTTTGCGAGCGACCACCCAAACACCCTGCCCGCCTCCCCTTAAGGTCCTGCTCAACGAGACTCCTCGTAGTAAATCCATGTCAACATCCTGAGAATTTGCGACGCTGAAGGTAGCCTTGTAAAATGCATGATGCTTAAAATGAAAGTTGGTCAGCACCAATCTATGGATCCGTGCCACTTGCGGCCAACCAAGCCAAAGCAAAAATTACAAGTTCAGACCATTGTTTCCCACTCGACAGGGCGCAATGGGCAATGGGGGCAAATTTCGACATTGCAGTGAGACAGTGCGAGGCGCCTGCAATCTTCAGTACCAATCAATTCGAAACAAACACGGCTGGAAAATTGTTATCCAGTCGAGGCTCCAGAACATTTCGTTTCGCCTCCGTCAAAGTATGACCTCGGGTGAGGCCAGCTCTCTGTGAACAGTTTTGAGGTGCGGCTTAAAATCGGTTCGGTCCAACCGATGTTTGCAGTTCGACGATCTACAAACAAACATGTGTTTTGGTGTTGGTTCGTTTAGGGTTGGAAGGCGGAGGTTGTGGGGGGGTTAAGGTTTAGGGGGGAATGTAAGGGTTGCAATACAGGAGTTTAGAATTGTGTGACGAGTGGTTTCACGCAAGAAACCCAAACAAAATGATCAAGCGTGATGGTTCTAACGAACATGCTTTTCTTGTGGCGTCTCAGGCTCTACATTGCTCCCCACTTTCTGGGGATAATAGCTACACCTCCTAAATTTAAACATAGAACTCCAAAAATGCGGTTTGGAAATGTTGGGAAGGTTATTTTCATGTAAAATCTAGATTTACATTTTGGGTTTGCATGTTAAATCTTGGGGGTGATGGGGGCACGTGCCTGCCCGCCAAACGGCTCAGTTACGATTAGATCATTAGCTACTAATGCTGGCCAGGTGCTGATCTTGGGACGGCGGCGGATGGAGTGCTCTGAGTCGCTTTCGCTTTCGCTTTCCTGGTAGGTGTTTGATGAATTCGGTGAATTTGATAATGGCAAGTTTGATGCTGCTTATTATCAGTATTATATATATTATATATATTGCTATTGTTCTCCTTGCTACATTTGCCATTGAAAATGACTGATGGATACTGATGGTGGGATCTTCACCTTACCAAGTCTTGGCTCAAGGCTTGCCCAGGGACTGCCACGTTGATGCTCACACTCCGTGAGGAAAGTGTCCACTTCTTAACACCTCATCCCCGCAACACTTCGAGGACTCCGGTAGCCGGTAGAGCCAAAATCTCGTTGGGGGTAACCAGTGGTAAACCATACCATCCAGCCATCCAGCCATCCAGCCATAGATATCATAGATTCCATGGACGCTTTTATGTATTCCGGCCATAGATTCCATGGATTGAAAAATCCTGGGAAACCCGGTCTGTTTCCACGGGGCGCTTTTTTTTTTAGCGCCCTGAAAAATCCCGATCCCCCGGTTGATCCCAGCCAATCCAAATCCCAGGGACCATTCCGAGCTGGGACCATACCGTCGTCCTGCAACAAGGGGACCCGGGTATACCATCGCCCAGTTTCATTGGGGGCCAAGCTACATAGCTCTAGCGCTTGCTCATATCATTGATAATACTCTTAGACTCTTAGGATATCCCGTGTTTATTGAATGTCGTTACAGAACATCATAATAATAATCATAATAATCATAATAGGTAAATATACATTCAATAATCATAAATCATGTACATCTATATATATATATATTATATATATATTCATGGGCCATTTAAACCATAGTTGTATATATGTTTAACATTGCTTAACGACCAGAGGGTAACTCACCGAAAACCCATGAGAGTGCACCATCTCTGATGACAATCCTGGTGCTATAAGGTCCAAGAGTCCAGAAATGGGACAAACATGGACAAACCCCTAACTCCATTGGCAAATCATAACATTTCTCCATTGCTTCATCTTTTTTTATGTTGTTTTTCTCTTGTCATCTCTTGTCATCTCTTGTCATCTCTTGTCATCTCTTGTCATCTCTTGTCTCTCTCTCTCTCTCTGTGTACGTTTCCATTGTTTCATCGATGTTCACTGGCCAGAAGTGGCATCTTTCTTGGCCTCCGTGTCCACATCGAGGAAAGGACTCAAGTGGCCTGGGCCTCGTCTCAACTCATCAAGGATCATCATCCATGATTGTCGAGAATGAATCGACATGAGATGATAATCCACACACATGAACAATATCAAAATATAGACATAGATGAAAAACAATATGAGGATCCATGAAATATCTACATTTGCAATGAACAGTCATTGATGGTTATCCTTGATTATGGAGAATTACTCTGGTGATAAATATATCATCTTGTTTGGATGCGTTGTTTGAGTGTGGGCGAACCCAGGGTTGGCGGGAACAAGTTCCACGGGAAGGTCCAATGGCTGTTCGTTCCTTTTGTCAGTTCCACAACTGCGCATGCTAAAAACCTGACAATCTCTGGTGTATGCAAGTCACTTTGGCTTACTTTCAACCATGTTTGGGGATGCCTGCATGTTGCAAAATGAATCATGCAAAATGAATATAAATGAATCATGCGATTCACATTCTAATTGTGGATATGTTGCGGCCCAGGCCCGGTACATGATATGTTGGTTCTAACAGAAGCCATTTTTCAAGAAAGTTTTGCAGGGGTGATGTTCAAGAAGAATCTTTGATCATTTAGCAAACAACTTCATGTACCAAAAAAGCCTTCGACATTTTTTTGCTGGTAGCCATTGGTCGTTTCAGCTAGGCCCTTTTTCCTCGCGCGAAGTTTGACCAAAGCACTGAAGGGGGGCAGTGCCGTCGTCGCCTCGATCGCAGTGGCCTCAGGGAACTATTCTGAGGAATTCTGAGGAATTCTGCCCCATCGAATCTCACTATATGATATGTAATATGTCCAATCACTATATTCTGAAGAATTCTGAGGAATTCTGAGGTCTATATATATATATATACTCTACTAATCTCTACTCTAATCACTATATGATCTATATGTCCAATCTATGATCTTTCATGATGATGATATATTTTTGTCTGTTTCTGCGCAGACTGCAGGACCCAGCCTCCACAGTCTCTGGCGGCAGTGTGTTTCCAAGCGCATCACCTGAACGAGTTGTTGTCTATTTAGTTTTACCCTCTGGTAAACTAACATAGCTATTGAAAATGGCCATTGATAGTGGATTTTCCCATTAAAAATGATGATTTTCCATAGCTATGTTAAATTACCAGAGGGTATCTGAAAATAGAGTAACATAGAGCAACATATCCTCCTCTGGAAAGCCCTTTGTTTGGTTCACACACAAATCCAAACTGTTTCCAACGTGCCAAGCCTCTCTCTTTGCAGGTCACTCAGGTCACCCTGTCCCAGCCGTGGGTATATCTCTTTATGTTTTATATGTTCACCATTAATACATTGCCATAATTTAAGGCTATAATTATCCCATGATTATCCCATATTTATCCCATTTTCAAACACACCCATTTGCTTCGGCGCCCCAGGTGGGATTTATGAAGTGGCCATTTCTGCTGCTCAAGCGGCCGCAGCAGGCGCAATCTTTGACCGGCTCCGCGGTCGCTATCTGCCCCATGGCGTCTTGGGTGACTTGCTGGATGCGTGCGCATCCGAAAGCGAAACTGCGCTCCTGGTGTTTGCTTGGATGCAATGGTAAGAGTTGGCATCTTGAAGTTTCGATGACCTATGGCACTACAGTTCGAAGCCTAAAATCAGATCATCAGATCCCACTTCTGTCGGCACAGATGGCACTTTTGTGCACCGGCCTTGAGCCAACCTGAGATCAAATGATGGCAATCATAGGAGGACACTGCCATCCGAAAATCCGACACCCTGTGCTCTGCAACTGGCGGGTTGCTAAGGATCCTGCTGATTGGGAATGGGGTCCGTGGTAGCCCTTAGAACAGAAGGAATATGCAGCAGGATGCGATTGCATCCACACACCATCCGCCAAGGTTTAGCCACAGTCCCCACAAGATCCAGAAACCAGCCAATCATGCATGATGTGACAGTTGGCGCATATGCAGAAGATTTTTACATGGGCATATAAAATCAAAAACCAAAGGACGCATACCTATATATATATATATGTGTTTGCGTGTGTGTGTGTATTGTATATAGATGCATGTCATGGACATAAAATGCACACACAATAAGCACATACATATATATATATATATTATTTGTAATATACTAAAAATTACTAAAAGTACTTGTCTACGTCATTCTGGTCACCAGTTTCCATCTTGTGCCACACGTGCCGTAGAAAACAGCCTCTCCTGCGTGCCATTGCAGGCCACGGGCTCCAATTTGGCCACATGCCCCGGACGCATGCCTGCGCACACACACACACATATGTATGCATGTATATATATATATATATAATATGTACACATGTACTGTATGTATGTAAATATATATATATATATATGGTCACCCCCCCACCAGGGCCTACCTTGAGTTTTTTGGTGGCATTTACAGCAGAAAAATATTGATTTTATTGTCCAGCTTTTTGTGTGATTTACACTTAACTTTTGTTTTCTTGCAGTTCCTCAATTGCCACCTGGTTAGGTTGCCTTCCATTCAAAGTAAAGTAGCCTTTGTAGATGAATTAGGGTGAATTAGGGTTAT
Organism: Cladocopium goreaui; assembly: GCA_947184155.2. Lineage (NCBI taxonomy): Eukaryota > Dinophyceae > Suessiales > Symbiodiniaceae > Cladocopium > Cladocopium goreaui. The sequence continues at coordinate 209,776 of CAMXCT020000463.1, read as the reverse complement.
GTTGTTCAAAAAATGGTTCACTTCTTTCACTGGGATGTAGTACTGCAACACAATCACATCGAAACACTAGAATAGTGCCTTCCCAGACTTCAAAGCAATATATTTCTGGTTGTAAATTATATAATTTTGCCACACAAAAGAAATGAAAAAAAAACTGCCTAGGAACTACATGAAGCATTCTACTGGATGCATTTTGTTTTCCAAGGTGCGTTTTCTTGTTGGATTTGGCTACATTTTGAAACCTATATCGACCATTGTCATGAAGTAATTAATCCATTTTGCACATGAAAGTTTTTTGTTTTTCTCTGGATCAGGTTTCCTCTTTGTGAACACCACATCACAATATGACCAAATAGCCCTGCCAAATTTCCAAAGGATACAGGAAGAAAACTCATAAATTCTCAAAAATGTCGTGCCCCTTGAAGTTATATTCTAGTTAATGGTGGAAGTACAAACAATGTTGAATGAACAAGACTTGCTGTTTGAGCGACAAAGCGCAGCAGTTGATCAAAGAAAATGCAGCATGTTGAGCTGAAGGCAAAACTGCAAACAATGCAATTCTTCTTTCAGCTGCTCTCACTCCCCAAAGAAGATTATATAGTTTATCAATTTTGTACCTGTGATACATTTCAAGCCAACAATGCTTTGAAGAAATGAGATTTGTAAAAGTGTAATTTTCATTGCAAAAATGCAGCATCCCCCTTGTCATTTATAAGCTGGTGGCTGCCTTTGAGCTAGCACAGTTTTTTTTCAGGAAAAAATCTCCTCATGAAGGTTGGAATCCTTTCTTGAAAAAAAATAGTCCTCTACAAAGTGTATTGTGTTTTAAAGTGCGGCATTCCTGTTTTCTTTCTTTATCATGGCAACATTCCCTCCAACAGATGCTGTTTTCTTCAAAGATTAAATACTTAATCTAAAGCTGCGATCTTGTTAAACAACGGCAACGATATTGTTTCAGAATATGCAGTGTATCCTTTAAAGATGTAGTACTCCTCTCAAAAGAAGCTCAGCTGTCCTTTACACCATTCCTTTGAACATACGCAACACTCCTTTCAAAGAAACCCAGCTGCCCTCTATATTTGGACAGGAAAACCATTTATTTGAAGGAGAGGCTTCACTCACCACAACGAGAATTGTACATTCCCAAAGGCCTCACACCTAAAAGGAAAATTGCACATCCTCAAGGAATACCTGCGCATGTTTAGCATACAATACTTGTTTGATTATGGTTTGTGAAGGATGCATCTGATAGACACATGATGCCTTAGAGGCCAGATGAATCAGATTTGGCTTGGATTAATCTGGATTATGTAATCTGGATATATTCTAGGGATCAAATCCTTGAAGAAAACCAACAAAACCAAAACAAAAACAATAAAAAAAAGAGTCTTGGGTGACCTACTTTGGGATGGGGGGAGGGGAGAAGGCTCTCCAATGCATTTGGTTTTTGTGTTTTTTGTTTTTATGTTTGTATTTGTGTTTTTTTTGGCAGATGGCAGATAGCAGATGGTTGACCTTGCAATGAAACAGTCAATGAAATACAAAAGAAGGTAGGTCCTGGTGGGGGGTGCGCATACGTATATATATATATATGTATATATCTGTGTGTGTAAATACATATGAATGATATGCATGTATCAATCCTATACATTTGAATATACATTAAAGTTCTATATTGGTATGCATGCATTTAATTTATCAATCATAATATATCGGTGCGTACACATATGAAGTGTATAATGTTGCAAAGCCAATGCACTAAACCATACCCAGTTTATCCAATCTCGTCCCAGTTGAGGGGAGTTGAGCAGTATTAAAAGCGTATAAGTTAGGTTTACCACAGTTAGATGTGCACAAAAAATGGGTAATAGTCCAAACATTGCAACTTTTTATACGGAAGATCAACCAAGAGATTTGGGGTACTTTGAACCCATCCCTAACGGGTTCGTTGGGACCCACAGCATCTACCCATAGCTTTACCAAGGACGATTGTCATACCCGTGTACCAACCAAGAGTATCCAACGATTGGATTGGGTCAAGAAGACATGTGCAGCTCTTGTAAGTTTGTATATATATATGGGTTTCCTGAAATGGGTACTGGTAAATCATCCATTTTAATAGGATTTTCCACTATGAATTATGCATCATCCATTTTTGGATACCCCCATTTTAGGACACCTACATGCAAGAATAAGGGCGCGGAAGCCTTGTTGCTACACAACAGAGTTTCACCATGCTTCACCAATTTTTGAGTGTTCTGCACCATGGGCATTCCGTATCAACTATGGGCATGCATCAAAATTGGGCGCCCAAAAATGGGGGATGGTTTACTAAGTTTACTAAGTGAACCGCTAAATATGTAGAGTATGCTGGGAAGGGTTTACTATAAGCTTCCAACTGAAGAATACCAAAGAATGATCAAGATAGGTCGTCCCCTGATCCAAACCCAAGCCTCCAGTCCCCGAGAAATACATGCTGCCTGCACGGGCCATGTGGAACCCATAGGGGCTCTGAAGAGATGACCGGGTGTCGATTTTTTGGACAAAACTTAGGATCTTTCACCATGGTCATTGGATGTCATGGGTGGGCAATAGCTATTAATTACATGGGTACCAGCTTGGACTGGCATTCTGATCATCTTGCTCGGGATGCGCCCCGGGTCCATATAGCAGAAGGACATCCACTTGCAGATCCTATGTCGATCCTGGAACTGACATACATTCCATGGTCCTCCTGCGAACTTAAGACTTTTCCTTATATTCCAGCCATCTTGTTGGGTACAAGTTGAAATCTGAGACCCTATTAATTACAAGCCAGAGTGTTTGGCCAATCACAAGCTATACCCCATTTATCCATCTGGGGTTCCCGAAAAACAAAACGACACCAATTCCCTTCCAGTTGCCAAGCTTAATCCACAAAAGTCGCAGATGGTTCAGGCCTTCCAAATCGTTGCTGGACAAACGATCCTGTGCTTCGAGAAGAAGCACGTCATAACCATTTGAGGCCATCCTGTTGGTGCATCCCGGGAGGGCCAACAGAAGAGGCCGATTTTCCAGAGGTATGATGGCAGGATCAGTCACGCTTGGTGCGGGCAAGCGTCTGAAAGCAAAGGCCCATGTTCTTTGGATGCTGATCGAACCTGGGCCCCAGGGCGTTAGCCAAATATTGTGGGATGATTGGGAGATGGGGATTTATCGATATTTATAGCTTTCGGCGGCTGTAAATCATCCAGAAGATCAATGCCTGGAAAGATATGGTGCAGATGGATGCAGATGCTGCATGACCCATCATGACCCCAAGCAACCCAACCAACAGTCATCATGTCTGGCTTGTTTTCCATATGTTCACCGCTTGAAACCATGGTTGCCACCCAGTCCCAGTCGGATCTAGTGGCATCTCGGGATAAGAGCCCTCAACTCCATCCAGCGTCAGGATGGGGATGAACAAACGCCTCAACCCCCCAGCGACCTCACCGGTCAAACCCCAGGCAGGCACGGGCAAGCGCAGGCAAGCGCATGCAATCCAACAATCTAAAATACCACAACAGACTACGTGTATATCAGTATATCATGATATATCATGTATGCATATAATGATGATACATATATATGTATATATGTATGTATATATTTATATATATGTGTGTGTGTATCAACAGAACCGTACATCATATACAGTACAGTCTGTATGTGCAAGGCTGGCCTGATCCCGATCACTTCGCTCCATAAGTCATCCCAAAACGGTGGGACCTTCACCGACGGGACCTTTCCGCACCAAGACACTCCAGGTCAGAGCTCTTCAATCGCCAACACAGGCGCTCGCAGCCTGGGAAAAATGGACACAGAATTTTCGATACATCAGCCATCAGCCATTCTCAGCCATACAGAATCTCTTGATCCGAAAAATAGGTAAATCATGGTAAATCACAGCTCCCCCTGTGGCACCTTTCCAGGACCTTCTTCCACTGCGTTCTTCGGTCAGCATGTAGATGGTGTGGAAGCTGGAAATTTCCTGCACTTGCTGCCAGGAGTGGGTTCCCAGGGGCTTCCCACAAGTTCAGCAGCAAATGATCGTAAAGTGTCGACATGTTCATGGGGATATAATCATTCTGAAAATTTAAGATATAAAATCATATCTAACCATATCTAACCATATCTAATCAACTATTCCCTCAAAAGTTGAATTATCATGAATTATCTGTAATGTGGGTAAAACACTAACAAACCATCCCCCGAATCACCATAAATATCCATAAATAGATGGTATGGTTTACCATCCTCAGTCATGGGTGGTTTATCATTGTTTCAACCACATTAGTATGAACTATCCGATAACTATCCTCATAGTAGTATATAACGCTATACAAAAATGTCCAGCTGCCACACCGACCTGGTAGCGGTGCTTCCTCAGGAACTCCTCCTGAGTTAGACATCCACCATATTTTTCCCAATTTTTATGGCGCACAGAAGTTGGATTTTTTTGGTACTGGTTGGATCTGGTTGGATCATTGGTTGGATCATTTTCTACACAATGATCAAATTGTACATTGTACAAAAGTGGTATACCAAAATTGTGAATGTACCAATGATACCTAATAGATCACAGCACCAAATTCTTTTTATACCACATTCGCAAGGCTGGTTTTTTACCTGGCAAAGTTGGGCTGCCACATCTGTCACCTGAGGACCTGGCTGCCACATGAATTGTGTCAAACTAACTGGAACCACTTAAAATCCCGGCTGGTCCAAAGAACCGCTGGGCAACCAAGAGGGGTATAAATATACCTAAATAATATTAGTACAGGTATGTACAGGTATATAGATATATAACAGTTAGGCGGAAACACCATTGAACTTGAAATGAATTGGGAAAGTCATTGGGACCATTTTGAGTCAAAGCCACATGTTACCAGCAATGTTGGCCAAGCTTCGATTGAGGGGCGACAAGCTGATACGCCCTTGGACTTGTTGAGGAGGGACCTGATTTCCATTGGTTTCCACCACTGGCCATTGCTTCTTGAAGTCAAACGGAAAATATATGATATTATGATAGCTATGTGAAATTCTATGAGAATATGGATTGGAAAAATTGCTCAGTTGCTTCTCCAAGGCCATTTTGAGCTCCATGTTGACTTCCTGGTTATCACGAGTAGCAGTTGTTGGGTGTATTGGTCCTTTTCCATGCGGGCCTGACTATACCATGATTGCAAGGTCTGCAATTCCAAGTGTCAAAGTGGGAGCTGTGGCTAGCAAATCGTGGTAAAATCACAACCGCTTATGTGAATATGCATATATATATATATATACATGTATATATATATACACGTATATATATATATGTGTATATATATATATATATATGCGCATGTGTGTGTGTGTGCGTGTGTGCAAATACTATACATCGAGAGAGAGGGAGAGAAACAGACAAAGAAAGAAAGAAAGAAAGCAAGCAAGGAAGGAAGAAAGAGACAAAGCTACCAACCACAAGGTATACGGTATACAGTACCCGCAATAACGAAGTCGAAACTGGCCAATTCTACCCATTTGCACCGCAGAATTATACTGTATTACCAGATATTACCAGTGTATTCAATAACCCCAGATTGTGTTGGGTTCCAGTGGGTTCCATGTGGATTTTCAGACCGGCTACCCCATCAGCATCCAAACAACGACCGAGCGGCTTTTCCACTTCGGCGGCGGAAGTCAAATCCTGGCAGAAAATCCAAATCTGGGAGTGGCACATGAGGCCATGTGCAGGGGCGCGGGGTGTAGTACAACTAGGGCGTACCAAACCCAGTGACATCACTGGGAAAGTTGGCTTTCTGGGATTGAATCAGAATTCTTGGAACTCAATCAGGGGCAATGGTTAGCGGGGAGGCGCTTCCAAACATTGAGGGCCTGCAAGTCTGAAAGGCTGGGTCAAAAGATGCTGGCCTTTCCTACTGCAGTCTGGAGGGGAATTCTTAACAACTGTTAGTTTCCAGCGATATATGACTAGCATAAGGCCACTAGGCGATGGTGCCCATGGCTCTTCCCCAGCCACCCCCGGGGGTCGTCTCAGCCGCCTCCAGAAAGACCTTTGCCATGTCTGTCCTACAGCTGTGATTAGCCACGCATCCCGTTGCCTTTCCGGACTGTGATCATCCAAAAGAAATAGCAGCTGACCTTCTCCAACACTTTCCTGGTTAGATCCCATTAAACCATATTGAACATCTAATCCCATTAAACCATATTAAACCATATTAAACCTACAGATATTTTGCCTGGTGACATCCCTCCATCCCCGCCTCAACACCGCTTTGGCACAGGCCCTGAAGGCAGCCGATGCGATGCCATCGGCATCCAGGTCATAAGCCCCGAGCACCGCAAAGTCCACATCCTCCGCCAGCGGCACCCGGCTGGGAAGGGCCGAACGCCATAAGGCCTGCAAGGCAGCGCTGGCGACTTCCGGAAAGCCACCAATTTTAGGGGATGAAATTTCATCAGCCAACGAAGTTGGTAGAACCGACTCAACTCACAGGCAATCCACCTCGGAAAAAAAACGCATCGGTTTGCTGCAGTTGGTGCTTAAATGCCCATGTTCAGCTGCAAAATCCACTAGTTTTAGTGTGGGTAAATGGGGGTTTATTTGGGTTTGTCTGAAAATAGTCCCCAAGAATTGATGCTAAATCATGATGTTGAATATGAAACACATTGAAACACTCTTAATCCTGACAAATCCCCCGTTCTTTGGACCCAACTCTGATTTTTCTTGGACCTGCCGCTGGTCCGCGGTGGGGTGATCAAAGAGAACCAGGAACTTGGTGAGCCGAGCAAACTCCTGGCAGCGAACTTATATCACAACTGTTTAAAGCTGGGAAGATCGGCAAAAATATCGGGCTTTTCGCATGTTTTTTAATACATTCCTGTAATTTGTTACTCATCATTTACCTGTGAAATATATCTAAGTATGGTGGTTTTCTATAGCTATATCAAATTTCCATTTTGGGCAAAATGTTTCAACCAGCAAAAATGGAGGTCTAAGAAGCCCAAATTGGGGCAATAATGGACAGTGTCACCCACTGTATCTGGTGTATTTGGGGACATGGGGGCTGTGTAAATCATATAATCGCTCAAGAAGAAAACTGGGGATGCAAGATGCAATTGAATGTAATCAACGCAAACAGAGGCAAATAATAGTGTTTTGAAGTTTTAAGCATTGGGAATGTAAGAAACGCAAAATGAAATTGCGGAGCGGTTACGATCTGTACAGCCTAACACCAACACACAAAACTGAGGATGCAAGTTTAGAAACTGATGTTGTAAGTGTTTTAATCATTCAACATGGTGGATTTTGGTAATGCCAGCAATTTGCTGGCGTTTGACCACCAGCAAATAGAAAAATGCTGGATTTGACCACCACAAACTAGGTCCAGGGCTGTGGCCACCAAACATTGTATATGAAAGCATCATCAAAGCATATAAAAAATACCAAAACACAGTAAAACACACAGGGAGGTATTGGTGGGGATGGTTTGTATCCCATATTATCCGATTGTTCTCGTGGAATCCTGGTTTTGGTTTTATGTTGCCTTCCTGCAATCAAACATCGCTAGCTGGGAAATCCAAACACCAAATGGAGGTTTCAATGGGAAAAGCATCGAACTAGCTGGGGATTTCCCAGCAAATTGATTAGCGGAGGGTAATGACAGTGCTGATGTATGTCAGGCACATTGACGCACCCTGCCCCACAAAAATATCTCGCGTTTGGGTCTCAAGGTAATTTGGTGACCTCTCTGCAAAATTGAGAATTCACATGACTTTACAGAAGGGTTCCTGCGTGATTACCAGCTTGCAAAGTGAATTTCAATTTTTCATGGAAAACATTGGGAAACCGGCATTCCATCATTCCATCCCATGGTTTCAGCTAAAAGTTCACCATAAATTGCGGGATCTTCCCCACTGCACCTGAGGAAGCAGCTGCATCCGGAAGACATCGTCGGAGGTCACCAGCAGCAGCACCACACCGCTAAAGCGTTCGATGTGAAAAGCCAACCTTTTTGGATCTGGGTCAAGGAAGATAAAGAGATATGGAATCGAGGAGATTTAGACACATCCATGTAACAATGTATGCATGTTCATGCGTATATATATATATATTTTTTTTCATACATGTGTGTATATGTATAATATATATATATGTTTATACATATATATATATATTCATACATGTGTGTATATGTATAATATATATATATATATGTTTATACATATATATATATATACATATATATCATTATATATCCATCTATCTATCTATCTATCTATCTATCCATCTATCTATCTATCTATCTCTATCTTTCTATCTATCTATCTATCTATCTATCTATCTCTGTCTATCTATCTCTGTCTATCTATCTCTGTCTATAGATAGATAGATAGATAGATAGACAGATAGATAGATAGATAGATAGATACAGCGTACTGGCATGGCCGGTTCAAAGCGGCCGGCGCCGATAAGCCGATAAAGGACAGAGTCTGCCCTTTATCGGTTTATCGGGTGTGGCCGGCGCCGATAAGCCGATAAGCCGATAAAGGACAGAGTCTGCCCTTTATCGGTCTATCGGGTGGCCGGCGCCGATAAGCCGATAAGCCGATAAAGGACAGAGCCTGCCGATATACTGGATGTTGATGATTGTTGATCAACGTTCCCAGAAAGTGATGACCAGCCTCCAAAGAAGACCGGAGGTGAGGTAGCATTAAGCGCCAACCGCGTTTGAATGCTGTGGCTTGCATCCAATCGCTGATCGTGGCGGCCTTACACTGAGTCCAGCAGGACTAGATTTTCCAATTTCAACAACCTCCGTGGGCGGTCTGCCTCTGTCAATGAAAGTGGGGTTTTAATTAAATTTACTAAAAAACGACGAACGCCCATCCAACTTGCCACCAAAATACACTCACCAGGCCATCTTCACCGCTGTGAGAAAAAGCCAGTGTGAGCAGAGCGCCGCCGACATCCTCAGCCAAATTTTGTCCATTCATGAAGCGCTGAAAGAAAAAGCAAGGAAGCAGAAGTGCTGGGGAAAAGGTTCTGCGTTCGTGATTCGAAGATGACACGCCGAAACAATGGCAGATCAACTTTGAAAACAGTTCTATGTATTTTATCATAGTTTGATCCAAAGCCAATCAAATTTCTACTTCCCAGAGCTCCCAAACCGAGGTTTGCACAGAGATCGTGTAGGCCCTCTGATCGGTATTCGGCAAAGCTCTTTCTCCATTCCTCCAAACAACCCCGCAGGCCGAACACGTCTGCAATTTTGGAGCTTGAAAATCGGGTCAAATTCTTAGGTTTATCTTATCTGTCATAAACTTTCCCATCCATGTATCTTTTCGACCTCAATTTATCCGCCCAATTACTTTTCCAGAAATGGTTTCTCGTCCCTTCGCATGCTTTGTCTAAATAATTACTCTCTAAAATTCCCTAAATCTATTTCTCATCCCACTCCTGCCTCATTCTCTTGTCCGGGATGAAAGACCGCTTCCCATGGCTCGTCTGCCACTCGCCTGTCCACAACAAAGGGTGGACCAAACGCGCCTAGATGTTGTCCTATCTACGCAAAAGGAGGGTTCGGAATACACCAGTTGCAATGTGCAACTATCTAACAGACTTTTTTATATCCGACGGCAAAATGCAGTAGCAATCGAATCACTAGCAGTAGTCATTGAAATCAAAAACCTGTCTATTGAAAGGGAAACAAGACCCTTCTTTCACGATCCATGGGCCTAGAACGTCCAGGACCGTACCAACGGTGATCTGATCGGTCTTCTGCAGCAGGTGCTCCACCGTCCAATCGCCTCAGCTCAAAAACGTTTTCCATTGTCCATTGCCATTTCGGCCCACATGTTTAAAAATAAAATCTTAGAATGCCCACACAAGAGCCTGAACTGATGATGCAACCTTTCAGCAAATGACAAAAATCGCAGCATTCTCAAGGTCAAGACACACAGCAGCTTGGAGCGGCAGAACAGAAGCACGCAGCACGTGCAGGTGTAGAACCATCGGCTTGCCCAATTCAAGCCCGAGGCCCTTTTGAGTGACAGAACCAGCAGGGGGTCAGTGCTGGATTGATGATCACTTGCAACCCAATAGCACCGAGGCAAACATAATGCCAAGCCATGAGTTTTGTTCCGTGAGTTATCTACAATCTGGATGTAACATATTCCTCCGGGAACCGCATGAAGTTTTATCTTGTCGGCAGGGTCACTGCCCGTCCGGTTGCGGAGGCTTTCATATTTGCTTAGATCTGGTATTATGATGTATTATGTTTTTCCACCTGTATGGTATCTGTGTGGGCTGCCAGTTTCTTGGATGAAAAAAACTATATAGATGCATCCCAGCATCTTTTGACCAATTCATGTATTTCTGACCCGAAGACAGCTGCTGGCACGTCGTACACCCCATTGTCGAGGCTGAGGAAAGGGTTTTGCACCTTTGTCACCGTGTGTGGTGGACTTAGGTCTGGGACTGGTTTCACATTGTTATATTATTTTGCGCTGGTTGTCGAAGCAACCCCTTGCAACGGCAAACTATGCGTTTTTTGGTTCCGAAGGTGCCTTGAGGCACTCCAAGGTTTCGATTCTCCGTGCTTCCTCTGGCTGAACCTTGGCAAAGATAGCTGCCAAAGCCGCCAAAGCTCGTATAATCGTTTGATGTCGGATGTCGGAAGAACAAAACCGTAATCAAACCCACATGGCATTGATCTGTGCTCTCGGAGAAATGTTCGGTTTGAATTCGCCATTCTTTGCCGGCAGATTCTTGCTTGTATCAACAATCAACCCAAATCATATATTTACAAGCCCAAGAACCTTGAAGTGCCTCAGCCAAAACACTTCTGCAGCCAACCTGCACGACAGTATCGTGGAGCTGTGGAAACACCCGATAGAACAACAAACGTTTTCATGTCTGGAACTCACTCCCTTGCAGCACTTCTCACAAGGCCACTGAGCATGACACAATTGTTTTCCTAAAAACTTGGCAAATTTGTCGGGGTAGTTTGCTGAGCACATTGGTGTGTTCATTTTTTCCCCATTGGTTGTAATGGACACCTCAAATCACTGAAAAAAATTATATAGGCCTCAATACATTTCAACCCCTACAAATCCCTGTGGGTTTTCTGTGCGTGACGTCGTGACCCTCATTTTGTAAGATCCATGCAACCTGACCAAGAGGGCTCTCGGGTCTGATGGGGAATGCCGCATCAAGCCACCATTGCCGGAAGGACAGCTGCTTGCCCACAAGGCCGGACGACCAGGCAAGGCACCGGCGTATGCGCCGCCAGGTGGAGCTTCGTCGCCCCGCTTGGAGCTTCGTAGCCCCGCTTCCTTCTAGTTAGCATTGTTCAAGATGAAACATGTGGACCGCTGGTTTCAATGAAAAAACATATCAACTGCCCCCGTCAAACAATATTCACGGTCCCCAAGCGATTTGTCTGCTGATGACAATGCAATTTTGAGCTGATACAAAGTTACTTCGGCCAGACCATCTGCTTCCACCCAACTGCTCGCTGCATGCCAGGTTGGCGGAAAGCTGCAAATATGCATTGCCAAGCGTCACCACGTTTTTCTTGAGGTTCACCATCCTTTGGAATGGTGCTATAATTCCATGGCCACTATCGACTACTGGTCACTATCGTAGTACATGGTTTCATGTCAAGAAAAAATCAAAAGGACAAGTAACGTGCTCCATGTCGATTAGGGAAACAAGCATTTGATGTTTTCACGGGGATGATTCTGCATATAATACCAGTAGTACCGCACAAGGCGGCGGCGGAAGTTTCAGAAATAGTAAACCTATAGGCTATAGGAGAGATTGGTTGTTGTGAGTCACGGATGGCAGAGCGAAGCCACTGATGGACCGAAAGGTGCTTGGGGTCTCCACTCTATCTATCTATCTATCTATCTATCTATATCTATCTACCTACCTACCTATCTACCTATCTACCTATCTACCTATCGATCTATCTATCTATCTAGCTGTCTATCTACCTATCAATCTATCAATCTATCAATCTATCAATCTATCAATCTATCAATCTATCAATCTATCAATCTATCTATCAATCTATCTATCTATCTATCTATCTATCTATCTATCTATCTATCTAGCTGTCTATCTGTCTATCTATCTATCTATCTATCTAGCTAGCTAGCTAGCTAGCTGTCTATCTATCCATCTATCTATCTATCGATCTATCTATCTATCTAGCTGTCTATCTATCTATCTATCTATCCATCTATCTACCTATCAATCAATCTATCTTTCTATCTATCTATCTAATTATCTACCTGCATTGAAAACGAAGCTATTCTGCGAGATTTCCTCATTTTTTGAAGTTGACCACATCAAAAACAAAGCAATTCTGCGAGACCTCCTCCTTTTTTAAAGTTGACCACATCAAAAACGAAACAATTCTGCGAGACTTCCTCAATTTCTGAACTTAACAACATCAAAAACAAAGCAATTCTGCGAGACTTCTTCATTTTTCACACTTGACAACATCAAAAACGAAGCAATTCTGCGAGACTTCCTTCAAAAATGGAAAGTTGACTGCAGAGCTGACGGCCTCGTACCAATGCGTTTTGAAATTTTTCCACTCCATCTGTCTAAAGCACCGCGCCTGCCATGAAAAAGTGACGCCAGGTCGTACGAAGTGCTGCACCTGTGACGCAAAATCATCTTAGCAAACCTACAGATCTGATGCTCCAAAATGCAACCACTCTCAGGAAATCAGCGCCCTGACCTCCTAACATCTCTGATGAACATGTCTTTTTTACTGCATTTGCCGAGGAAAGTGCATCTTTGCAGATCCTCTTCAAATGTCCCACGCCTGCCATCCTTTTTGGAAATGCTACAAAACCCTCACGTTTTGCTCACCTTTGAGAAGGTGCACAATCCCTTGCGCCTGCCACGCGAAACGAGCTCTGAACGTCCAAAAGTGGTCCGAACGTGGTGTGTTTTGTACATTTTGACTTCGAAATGTGCTTCGCGCCACAACGGCGTGCACTTTTTCGACGTCGCAACTTCTAAGAATGGTCCGACCCTGATGTGTTTTGTACATTTTGACTTCGAAAAGTGCTTCGCGCCACAACGGCGTGCACTTTTTTTGACATCTCAACTTCCAAAGTGGTCCGAACATGTGGTGCTTTGTACATTTTGACTTCGAAATGTGCTTCGCGCCACAACGGCGTGCAAATTTTCATCTCTCATCTGGCCAGATGGCTCCGCACCCGCCGCTTTAGCGGGCCTACTTTTCGACCCTCCGGAGCCACAAATCACTGGAAAAACACAGTGTTTTGCGACTTTCCTACCTTTTCGCGCACCTGCATCTTCTTTCTTCTGACTCTTTCTCTTCTCTGATCTTCTCTCTTCTGCTCTTATCTTCTCTCTGACTCTTCCCATCTCTGCTTTTCATCTGTCCATATTGTCGGAAGTTTGACTTCTAAATTTCCTTCGACAATATACTAATTTGATATGTTGTCCATTGACAAAACATATGGTTGCATCCCCCGCGCAAGATGATACCCTGGGAAAGTCTTTAGCCTCGACAGTATGCATAAAGTCCCTCGATACGCTGCAATGAAAATTGAAAAACAACCCCTAGATTTCTTTATTTTGTGCGCTCGCCTTTTTTTGGTCAAACCATCTTGTTGAACAATTGTACTTGCCGAATTCACGCCAAGTTTGATGATTTGTTTTCCCTGTACGTCGCTGGCAAAGGCTTAACTGCACCAAACAGTTTGCATCCGGCACAGCAACGTCTAGCGGCTAGCTCTCCTACCTTGCATCGCAACCGAATATTATTTTGGTGGCTAGGGTTTCTTTGGTTGATATTGGTTTGGAACCTGTCTCGTGCAAGTCCATCCCTTTAAGTTATTTTAAGTTGGTATGTTGCACTCATTCGCACGCGGTTTGGCAACATGTTTTGCCGGAAGTTCCTGCAACAACCTAGTCAAACTAGTTTTTCGCAGGATTGTTTTGCTGACAGTTGTTCGCAACTCCGCGCACGGTTCAAGGAACCATTCTGGGTGAACACAGTGGCGGGGGAAGTCGTTGCTCTTCAGCTTTCAAAAACCAAAAGTTGTTCTGTGAGCACGTCCGAAGAACCAGCTTGTTTAAAAACATGAAGATTTAAAATAAATTCACTGAAATCAACGAACCTCGTCCTAATGCACAGCTGGCGACGAGTCTTGTTGAACTAGTTCTTTGTTCCCACAGCTTGTGGAATATATCATTTGGTTTTTTTCTTGTGCACACACTTTTTCTACCCTGGAAAAGATGTTGCGGATTACAAATAATACTTAGTACTCTGCGCACAAACCCCCTCTACCTTGTAGGAAACCATGTTGGACTCTGTCGAAAAATATTTTCTAATTTGCACAAAAACTTTTGTGTACTTTGTATAAAAACATTTTGGACTTTGTACACGAAACATTTTGTACCCTGCACAACACTATTCTGTACCCTGTACAAAAAACATTCTGTATTCTTTACAAAACACTTTTTGTACTTTGTACACACAAAAACATTTTGTACTCTGCAAAAGAACGTTTTGTACTCTGCACAAAAACTTTATGTACTTTGTACAACACTATTTATTTTGTACCCTGTGCAAAAACATTTTGTAGTCTTCACAAAAAACTTTTTGTACTTTGTACAAAAACATTTTGCACTCTGCAAAAGAACATTTTATACTCTGCACAGAAACTTTTTTGTACTTTGTACAAAATAGGGCCGACCCATCCCCGAGGGGTGGGTCGTCCTGGTCGGCGAGGCTTCGGGCCTTCGCCGCACGCAAGTCCGCCTGCAGTGGCATGGTCAGATTCGTGACCGCGCACGGTATCCGTTTCTGCATATGACGCGTGATCCGTGATGAATTCGGCTGCGTACTGTCTGCTTTGGCATGAACCCAAGACTTAATGTGTAAAAATGCTTCCGTCTGTAATTAGGGTATGTTGCGCAAGCCTGTTCTTGCCGTTCTAGACGCTCGAACTCCGCATTGTTGGCTGCGTATACGCAGATCGCTTGGCAGCTGTTTGTGTGTCTGTGCCGGGGTCTGTTTTCGTCTCTTTCTTTCTCTCTTTCTCTCTCTCTCTCTCTCTCTCTCTCTCCCTCTCTACTTGTCTCTCTCTTTCCAGTATTCTGTTGCTAAGCCCGATACAGTCAGTTCGGCGTCCACCTCCTCGTCCTCGGGATATGCGACGTGTTGCTAGTGCTATCCATCGCGTGATGCTTCCGTGTCAGCAACCTGTCCATGTTGTTTTTTTTGTTGTTTTCCTTGTTCTCCGTCGGCCTGTCGTTGAAGTCTGCCTGACTGAGGAGAAGACGGTGGGCAACGGCCGGGGCGGCGGAGCCGGCGCCTGCCAGAACACGACCAATCAGCCGAAGGCAAGGAGTGATTGGGGGCCTCTGCCTCTGGGAAAGCTTCTTGTTCTTCTGCGGCTTTTTTGCTTTTCTCCGCCTTGGTGATGCCGTGCCTACTGTATGTAGTTCGTCAAGCTCTCGCCCAACTTTTCTTTTTTCGTGTTTCCTTTGCTTTCTTGCTTTCTTTCTTTCTTTCTTCCTTCCTTTCTTTCGTTCTTTCTTTCTTTCTCTCTCTCTTGGGGGCGCAGCTGAGCTCTGGGCTTTCCTTTTTCGGTCTTTTTCGAGAGCCGCGACCCGGGCCAGGCAGACCTCGCGTTTGCGTCGGGGACGCGTCGTGCGTCTCGAGTTCTCCCGATTTTCCTGCGCGCCTGCGGGTCGTTGCTCTCTTTTTCCTCTTGTCGTTTTTGGCGCCTTTTCTTGTTTCTTTCCTTCTGTGCCTCTTCCTTTTTTTTGCGCTCCGCCTGCCGCGGCGTCGTGCTGGCTGGCTGCGCTCACGACAGGACAGTTTCTGCCGCGGGCCGAGCCTCGGCCTTTTTCTCTTCATCAAGGCGCTTTTTCTGCGCCTTTTTTTCGGCCCGCTCCCAGACCGACCCGGACAAAACCGGTAGGGTCACAAGGTATGTCCGATCCAAGCTAGACCGAATGGCGTGTGCAAACAGTTTGTTAAACAGTCCAGCCGCTGGCTTGCCACTCCGGCCCCTCCCACTCCGCATCATAGCTCGCACGACTTCTGACGCCATTGGTCTCCCACTCATGGTTCCCAACTTCCCAAAAGGCCCGCGAAGTTCTGAAGACAGGCGACCGCTCCTCCAAAAGTCCATCCACCTCCCGACCTTCCCACGCCACATACCACGTTTGCCCGTCCAGCGATTCTTCCGTAATCCACATCAAATCACCATGAAAAGTGGTGCCGGCGCCGATAAGCCGATAAGCCGATAAAGGACAGGGTCTGCCCTTTATCGGTTATCGGTTTATCGGCTGAAGCGCGAAATTTGAACCGGCGTTGCCAGTGCAATGGATAGATAGATAGATAGATAGATAGATAGATAGGATAGGATAGGATAGGACAGGACCGGATAGGATAGGATAGGATAGGGTAGGGTAGGATAGGATAGGATAGGATAGATTGGATAGATTGGATAGATTGGATAGATTGGATAGATTGGATAGATTAGATGGATTAGATGGGTTAGATAGATTAGATAGATTAGATAGATTAGATAGATTAGATAGATTAGATAGATTAGATAGATTAGATAGATTAGATGGATTAGATAGATTAGATAGATTAGATAGATTAGATAGGTAAGATAGATAAGATAGAATAGATAGAATAGATAGAATAGAATAGAATAGATAGAATAGATAGAATAGAATAGAATAGAATAGAATAGAATAGAATAGAATAGAGTAGAGTAGAGTAGAGTAGGATAGGATAGGATAGGATGATAGATAGCATACGTCTAAATATATGTGCGCATATACCTAAAACTTATGTATACAAATAAACATCGATATTGCTCATTCTGTTGGTGTCTTCAGGCAGGTGTTGAAACTGCCGATTCAAAATTTCTGCCGCGCAGCTGTTGAAATGCGCTATCCAGTCCGACGTCGGACTCATCGAGAAAGCTTTCCTTAGGGACGGCAAAGCTCCGGTGCTGGTTCCTGGAATTGCTGGAGACCCTGCAGTAATTTGTTGCAGTTTGCTATGTAAAATGGGCCATCTAAAAATGTTTTACCTCTAAAAAATGGGATTTGGTAATTTCACATAGCTGCAAGTAGCTAGGAAATCCCCGAACTAATTGGATGTTTTAATGGGAAAACCTTCGAACTAACTAACTGGTTGGATTTGTCCTAGAAATGTTAGTTTACTGAAGGGGAAGTGAAACAAATGGTAAAGATCGGGGGAGAAAAAATGGTGAAAAATCTCCAGTTGCTTCAATAGACTGGCACCGTCCATTTCAAAATGAATTTCAGGTGTGTCTTTCCATTTTGCCAATATCCCATATCCTTTACATGTCTGCATGCATTTATCTAGTGCTATTCATTTATATATATATATATATTATATAGAGATATGTATTTATGTTTATTTAAGCATGTGTTGATCCATATCTATATCATAATTATAGAGACACAAATGCTATTTATATATATATATATATTGGTTCATCTATATTGTGATTATATATAATTAGATGTACATATGTTTTGTTTATCTTCATCATTTTGGTGTGTGCCCAAGATGGCAACCACCATTCCCAAGTGGCAAACCCCAACCGCGCCAAAGCGCTGGGCGAATGCCTTCAATGACCAGCACTGCGTCGGCCGCCTTTGCCTCCTGAACCATCTCTAAACGGATACATAGCGATAGATATATGCAAAGAGTGATGGACATCTATATGCATATGTCTATAAATAAAGCATATATTTGTATACATTATAATCATACATACATATGGATATATTGATTCAACTGATATGTGCAATATGTATATATATATATGTGTGTGTGTAGATACGTATACGTATGACTATATACGTAGAGATAGATTCGCAGAGATACAAAAGATACAAAGAATTACAGAGATATGAAACACTGAAATTGCATGTAATGGCGTAAGCACTTGGAAGTTCCAAAGCGAATGGGCCCTTGATACCTGTGCAGTCTGTACCTCGTTTTTTTCTATGTATTCAGGCAAGCTGTTCATGATCAGCCCGACCTTCACGGGCCAAGCATCTTCCGAAAGAAGGGATGGTTCACTGGTAAAACATGGTAAAACATGGCAAAACTATCTAAAAATGACGAGGACTTGACATCTGATCCTCCGCCGTTGTCCCTGGCCTCAAAGGTGGTTTCCAAGGAGCCACCATTGGACTTGGCAGTCCTCATCTCCGTACTGACCTGTCCAGCGGAAACTCAGGTTTTTATCAAGGAAAAAATGGAGATTCATGCGGCAAACAAATAACGGAACGATTCACTGTGGGGGAAAGATGGCATGGAAAGTTCTTTAGATAGATGGACAAGCATTCTACTGACTGAAGACTTTAGCACACACTGCGCATACGCATCACTATGCATGGCGAAAAGACGCAAGATTGCTCCCCCTGCGGGTTGGAAGCTAGCGAAGGCCTGGTTTTAGCTTTGAAGTGTGAACACACTCCGCAGCCAAGGACATCTACTGAGATCCTCTCCCCCCGCAGCAAAAGCCTCTGGGAAGTTGACGACTTTCAGTGCCTGAGCTGACACCAAGCATGATTTAAACAAGAGGAACTTCCCAAAAAAAGGCTCTCCTCATCTCTCCTCCATGTCTGGCATCGTAGGGCACCCCAACCATAACTTCAACCTCTCTGTTTGATGCTTCTAAAGTTCTAAGGCCCAGCCCCAGACCCCCAAAATCCTCAGCCTGGGCCCCCGCAAGGCCACCTGCTGCTGCGGCACCCGTCCAAATTCAAAGCCCAATGCCTCAGCTGCTGCGCTTTTGCCGGTGCCCGGCGCTCCCCAGAAGAGCGCCACGGTGACGATGGGCCGCGCCGGGCCGTCCGGGCGGGAGGCCGCGCCGTCGTTGCGGCCATCGCCTCGAGTGAATTTAGACTGAGAGAGAGGGAAAAAAAAAGAGTAGATGCGAAACCCAAGAAAGCAAGAAAGAAGAATATGGGGTATTAATCTTGGAAATAGAGAGCCAAACGTACCAGTAAATCTATATTGTATTATTATATTATATATATATATATCTTTTTAAAAATAAACGAAATTTCACGAATACACAATATATAGTGATATGTGTGTTTGTGTTTATATATGTTGACCACCTGTTGAGGCCCCCAGATCCAAACACCAGGCCACCAGCATCTCCAAAACCCCAGGTCTCCAAGAGCAAAGGCCGCGCTTTTTCAAAGGCCACGATGTCCAACAGCTTCCTGAGATCCAGGCGAAGCAAAGGGATGGAACTCCTGAAGTTACGGGCGAAATCAGCGAAATCATGGGGATTTTTCTAAGCATAGAACACCTATCCACTAAAAATGGACAGAAAATAAGATAAATAAGCCATAGAGATGGATGAAAATCATTTTCGGATTGATTAACC
The DNA here is from genome assembly GCA_947184155.2 of Cladocopium goreaui. Taxonomy (NCBI): domain Eukaryota; class Dinophyceae; order Suessiales; family Symbiodiniaceae; genus Cladocopium; species Cladocopium goreaui. The sequence continues at coordinate 190,288 of CAMXCT020000463.1, read as the reverse complement.
ACCAAAAACATTACAACTCGTGGAAACACATGTGAGTTTGGTCATGTATGAGAGAAGAGCATAGGTCCTCCAAATACTGGAAAGGACTGGCACAAAGGAGTACCCAAGCGTGGCCATTTGTTTTGTGCTTGCCCTCAATGATTTTGTCAATATTCAACCCCTGGACCGTCTGGTTTCCCCACATCTTATTGGTGAAAGTCTCCATATTGGGTACTTGATCTGCCCTCCATCAATCTTCATCAGAGTTTGCACCAGTTGGTTTCCGGCATTTTCTGTCGAGATATGATGACACCACCCAGTTCGGCCAGTTTGTTCATGTTTTCATGGCTGATAGACCCTTCACCAACCAGTTGGTTTCACATGACATTCTCTTGGAGAAATCAAGCCGGGGAAAAAAGTTACTGTAAAACTAATGCATTTCTCGGTGAAACCCTAAATCCATCTAAATCCAACAGATATGTTTGGTGCAACATTGTGAACCTTAGATGTATATTTGATAATATATATATAGTAATAATTGTTGAGAACTGCCAGATGCATCCCAGTATTTGTGGTTGACAGAATATACTCTTTACCAACCCCATGCTCTTAGATGTCTCACAATTGTCTTGGCAAAACCTTGAACATCCTAAGCCATCCTAAATACACTGGTTGGTGGTTTTAACCCTGCTGACAAAATATTAGTCATAAGGGATCATCATCCCAAATTAGCTTGAAAAAGGACATGTTTGAAACCAACAACCAGCTACAGTAGTCATTGGCTATGCAATTCTATACCCATTATATTCCCGTGATGCCACGAATTTTGGGATTTTAGGTCAAAAATTAAAATTGGAACCACCTACCGAAACATGCTGGTTATATATTATATTCCATTATATCCCTATCCCCATTATAGATATTATAGTTGCTTAAATCTCCATTGTTAGTTCATGAAGTCCCCATTTAAAACCATCAAAATCCATGAACAGTCCGTGAAAATTGCCAAGAACATCTCATCATTTCTGGTGTTGCTTGACAACTTTGATTGCTTTTCTTGGTCATAGATTCTCCCCATCTTCGCCCAACAATGTCAACCCTGGATTAATAAACCATGGTCTATTAATTAGGAGGGTACTCCCCAAATAGATATACACACACATACAATATATATATATGTGTGATACTTCAATGGTACCCCACATTAAACAGCCTAGGGGTTATTAATCCAGGACATTCTCCATATTTATCCCATATCTATCCCATATTCTCAATACATACAATGGATAATTTAGTATGGGATAAGTCATATACAATACATATAATATGGGATAGATATGGGATAAATACATACAATGTAATTTAGTATCCAGGATAAGTCATATACAATACATATAGTACATAATGGGTGTTAATATGGGATCATGTTGAGCATTATTAAGCCTAGAATGGTTTATACCACCCATTTGGGAATGGTAACCATACCACCTATAAAAATGGCGATGATATAATGTTTCTGGCACTGTTTTATCCCATATATTAGATTAAACATGGAGAATATGGGGTAAATATGGGATAAATATGAAGAATGTCCTGGATAAATATTATCATAGTATGATGCCATATTTTTTGAATCACCATATCACCAATATTTATCCATATATTATATATCCCATATTCCTTTGGGTGCTTTGGTCTTCCACCGCTTCCCGCGGTTCCGAGAACGCGCCGTGGCTCTGCTTCAGTTCGGGTGCCAGTACCAAGGCGTCCAGCCCCGCGCGCGGCACCAGGCGCTTGGCGAAGCTTTGCATCTGCAGGGAGCCGCGGACCTCCGGGTGAAATCGGCGATTCAATGGGGATCGACATGGGAATAAAGCCCCGGGTGATTTGTTACAGTTTGCTATGGAAAATGGATGAAAATGGTCCATAAAAATAGGATTTACTGGATTTGCCCTCCAGCAAACTAACAGTTTGCTATGGAAAATCACCATAGGTAAATCAACTATTTCTATGGGTCATTTTCAATAGCTATGCAACAAATTACCAGAGGGTATCCATATTTATCCAACAAAAAATTGGGATCTGAATGGGAATTACCATGAACTACCCTCTACTTATTTTGTTACATATATGGAAGATTTGGTCCATTTATAGATGATTTATGATGATCTCCCTATTAAGAATCGTAATTTAATGGCTATATAAAATGAATTGAAGTTAGTGGTATGCAGGTATAACACCAAATTGGAAATTGCTCATAACGGTAATTAGGAGTTGCCCCGGGGATATGTTTTCAATTGGTCACAATATGTCACAATAATTCATTGGCTCAAAGAATGATGAATTTACCGTGAGGGCCACTGGCTTTCAGCCATGCATGCCTAAAATATTACGATGGAAAGTGTTCGGGGGGCAGCTAGCAAATGCTTAGCATATGCTTTGCAGATCCTGAAGCATTCAGCATGTCCGTCATCACTGCCTGCATTATGCATCCGCCCGTGATATCCTCCTCTGTCACTCGGGGCTCGACATTGTTTCCTCAAAGGCTCAAGACGCCAAACGACTTGCACGATGATTTTGGATCAAGAAGTAATGATATCCCTGTGAAAGTGTTCTCAAAAAAGCATCCTAGAGAATTCCTATCGACGCAAAGGCATGTGTGAGGCAAGGGCCTTCCCAAAATTGGATGGCTCGCACATGCTCGCACTGCCATCATCTACCACGTCCCCTGGTTACTCTTTGACTCGTAGAAAGACTCAACCCACAAGCTTTCCCACATTCAACCAAGACTCTGGAGATGGCCAGCAGCAACGCGCTCACAATGGCATTCCTTTCAGCTGGTGTTGCCATTTTTGGGGCGGAGGTTCCCCAGTTCCCCGGAAGCCGAGGTGCTTGATGTAACCACCAGTGAGGGCGAATTTCATGGCGATCTTCTCCCAATCGATGTCCGGCGCCAACGGCACGCCTGTCCTGCCAACTTTCCCGGTGAATACAGCGGAGATCTTAAAATGAATCATGTGAGGAAAGCAATAGGATCCAACATCCCCAAGTTTTACGTATTTTTAGCCATGCTTATGGCATAATGGATGGATGTGGATGGTATCAACCATCAAAATATGGTTGCTGTGTTCAATTGCTTTACATTCTTGGTGGAACTCTGCACCGCACCAAACCACGCCAGGTTTCTGGGTGTAGAGTTTCCATATTTCAAGCCGTTGCAGGTGGTCCGGCTTGCCTTGGCGAATCCAAGGTGAAACCTCTGGAAACGGGCATTCAAATTCATTAGCGGCAAAGTACAACCCCTTCAAATAGTTGTTCGAGACCTTTAACCAATTACCATCCAATTACCACCTAATCACTCCCACCTTCACATACCTTCACCATCCCCAGTTTCATCCAGCGCACTGAAGGTGAAGACTGAGGTGATCCGTCGATACATGGCTTCATCCAGGTCGAAGGGTCGGTTGGTCGCCAGGAAAATGATCCCCTCGTAGCCTCGGCAAAACGATACGGCTTGATGGCGATGTTGAGGGGATCCCCACCCGGCAATGTTGAGGTAGTCCCCATCCTTGGGCAAACATCCCAAAGCCACACATGAAAAAAAATCTTAGCCATGATGCATCCATGATATTCGAAAAGTCACAAGTCATACATCCCATATCATATGCGTCCCATTATTGTGATTTTGTATCATACCCCATCTGACCCCATCGTATAAAAAACTGCATATGCCCACCATACCCCCATAAAATTGCTTGTTTTTATCCCATTGTTTTTATCCCACTATACTGTATCCCCAGTATAATATGCGTGTCCACGTTGTTCACAACAATTTCCGCCAGATTCCGCCGACATTGGCTAAATGTTTAAGGGATGCTTCCCCATATGTATATTGCACTGCATATAATCAGATGTGTATATATATATACGTATATATACTCCAAAATGTTGGTTGATTGGATCTTATTGGATAAGGATTACTGTACCTATAAGAATCCACCGTAATTCACCAACCTTACAGCTTCATAACTCGGGGAAGCCATCGAGCAACGCTCCATGGCGGTCAGCAACGCGGTGAGTTCGGAGGATCCTCCACTGGCACGTTGGCTGAAGAGGGATTCACACCTCGGCGGCGATGCCATGGGATGCCCAACATATCTATCTTTTAACCACAACAACGGTCATGTAGCAGCAAGCCATCTAAGTCTACTTCATTCATGGACAGTCGGACAGTCCATGTCATGTCCCCAAAAATTCAGGGAACTCCCGTAGACCAAGAACCTCGTGGCTGACTAACTCAACGGAATGGCGCTGTGGGTTGGTCAGTACGTGTTTAGTGAACCCATGCCTTGAAGGGCGAAGTGATCAGAACTTGAACGCATCAAGTGGATGTTTTCCAAATGGTATCAAGGGAGTTCTGTTTGTCGCTAATTGATGTTTCGCCCTGACCCTGACAGCCCTGAACTGGAAGATGCTTACCCCAGCATAGTTCTGGGGCCCTGAATTGTAAGGAAAACACCAACCCAACGGTGGTAACCCGATATGGGTTTGTCTGAAAGTAGGCTACCCCCCACTTTGATGATGAATCATGATCTTTCCTACAAACAACAAACAATGTTGTTACCAGTACCCTGGTCTACCCCATTTTCAAACATGAGATAAACAACCACGGAACTCGTCGAAGAAAAGCACTGCGTCGCTCATTTCCTTGGTATAGTATATCCACTGCGCAGCGCAGCCAGCATTTGCACAATTTCAGCATGTGCACATACATATACAACCATGCACGCATACAATGAAGATCAAGAAAAAAGAAACAGTGGCCGATGATGCATCAATGACAAGATAATAACAATAAAAAAACAAGAGGAAGGTGGTGGTGGCGGTGGCGGTGGCGGCGGCGGCGGCGGTGGTGGTGGTGATGGTGGTGGTGGTGATGATGATGATCATGATGTGATGATGATGATGATGATGCTGGTGGTGGTGGTGGGGTGGTGGGTGGGGGTGGGGTGGGGGGTGGGGTGGTGGTTGATGATGATAGTAGTGGTGGTCATTCCAAAACGATACCAGTCCTCCAGTCATCTTGGTGCTCCTGGTGGATATGATGGAAATGGAACATGGGTTGCTGGCAGCGAATGCATCAAAACATGCCAACGCGTAAAGGCTGGATGAGTGCAGGCAAACAAACGCAACGTCCCGCAAAAGGTCCACCACACATACTGGTAATCTAAGTTTCCCATTTGCCCTTGATCAATTTGGACGCAGAAAGATGCAAGGATGCAGCAGCACTGACCAGCGACCGGGATATGATCACCCTTTGGGAGGTGACGTTGGTCCTGGACCTCGAATGAATCCGGAATATTGTGTTGGAACATGCTGCGCCACTTTCTGGGGAGGTTGAAAAATATATGTGGTATATAGTGAATATATGTGAATATATATATATATAGTTATATACACATATATTATCCGCGTCTGGATGTAATTATGTCATCTTACGCACCTAGGTAGGTAGGTAGGTAGGTAGGTAGGTAGGGTGGGTGGGTCGGTCGGTCGGTAGGTAGGTGTCAAATGGCGCGATGGCGCAAGTACCGTAAAACGAAAGCAGACAGAGTCAGACATAGATGATGGTTCGGGTTTGGGGGCTAAAACTCTTGACCACAGTGACACATCGGATTCCTTGCAGCCTCGTCATGCCACCAAGCAACGGCCTCCCGAAAGAGTTTCAACACATTGGAGCCGTCCTCCTCATGGATCCCAGTGTCGCTGTGATGGCTGTAGAGCGTTTTGAAGTTCACCTAGCGCTGATCCACGTCCACGGCCACGGCCACGGGAGAAAGGGGCAAACAACACCATCCCCAAAACCCCCAGATCCACCATCCCAGGACCATCCCAGCAGCCGAGGAACCAGCAGCACGCGTTTTTCCAGGTGCGCAGCGAGGGCGTTGACCATCAAGGTCTTTCCAGTGCCACTGGGGCCACAAAACATCAGCACCAAACCTGACCTCGACATCTGGAGAAATCTGGAGTCATCAATATGTGTGGTGGACCTTTTTTCCAGATATGATTTGGGAAATGTTTGAAACCATGTTTTTCCATTGGAGTCAGCCCCCGCAAGACTTGGGATTATTTTTCGGTGAGGAAAAAGAGGCCAGTGAATCTCAAGTGCCATCTGCGGATGGTAAAAATATGTAAAAATCCTCTGCCACTTTTGCTGGGGTGCCAGATTCTGAGTCAGTTTTTTGATGTTTTTTGGGTATAGCCTGAACTTTTTGGAACATCAAGCAAAGATGTCAAGTGCCAATATTTGTTGCCTCACAAATCAATCTCCCAGACATTGTTGAGTGACTGGAACCCACCCTGGAAAGCCACCCCAAAGTTGGACCAAATCAAGCCGCCCATGCGCAATGACATCATCTAAACCTGAAGACTTGCGGTACTTGCAGAACCTCAGGCACTGTAAGAGGCTTGCTGGGTCTTGGGGTGAAAGAAATAAAAGAAAGCGTTCAAACTTCAAACCGCCGCTTGAAACCCGAAAGCTGAAAGATCTGAAAGCCGGAACTAGTTTACCAACAAACAATCAGAAAGTCTTTGGCCATGCAGCTGCTCAAAGTTGTCCACCAAAGCCAGGATTCCTTGCTTCATGTCCTGGTGGCATCTGGTGACCAGTTGAACCATGGGCCATTCAAAACCTAGAAAACACATGAAAAAATTGTTTTCTTAAAGACTTAGCAGTCAGAAACCCCAGAAACCCAATTCTTTCGGGAGGCCGAACGCTCCAAAACCATCCGCATCCCACGCCAAAAAAAGGTGAAAAGGTGGAGAACCATCAGTGTTTCTAGGTTCCTCAGGCAGCACCAGCTGCTCCAGGGTAGCGGAAGGTTTGTAGAGATTGCTGCCCTCGACCACCTCATTGATCTCCTGGCAAGGGATGTTTTCCATTGAGATGATGTTAATGGGACGAAGCGAAAGTTGACACAAGCCCCACCACGAAGAACTGCATCTAGAACGCGCAGTGATGTTTTTTTTCATGGAAATGAGCGAAACAAAAGGCTATCCTGCAAAAGTGTACTGTCTGTATGAAAATAAAATCCAAAAAATACCGGAACAAACAATCCTCAAGGATTTTCTCGACTTGCGTTGATGTCCCCCCTTCATTGAACACCACCTGGACACAAGTCCAGCTTTCCTTCCTAAATCTGCCTAACTCTTTTCAAAAAAAGATAAACAATGACAAAAAATCAAATTTGCACCATGGATATATATATATATATACAATTATATATGTAACTAAACCTCACTATCTGGACCCCCCCGCGTTTTCCCCGGCGCCGTGTCGAGACCCACCACGAAGTCCAAAATCCGGCGGTCAATGTGCACCGTGTGTCCAGTCAAGTCCTAATGGCTGTCTTTACAACATGGAAACGGGCCTGTAATCTCAATCAGCTCCACTATGATGCATATGCATGCATGTAGCTCTATGTATGTGTATATATATATAACGTCTGTACACAATTGTACACACATATACATACCTTAAGATCTGAAGCCTCAAGAGGCAGCAAAATGTAGAGATGGACACAGAAAAGAGGGCTTGACCCCTTGCAGCCATGGCGCTCCGCTTCGAGCACCCGCTCCGATGCGAATGATGCCACTACCTGGGGTCGCTGGACCGGAAGGATGGTGAAATATGTGAAATCCTTTAAAAGTACAAGACCACTTCCAAGTGCTGTTCATGTCGGCATCAGCTGATATCAGCCGTTCAACTAGCAGAACAACATCTGGCAAATGAAAGTTGGCGACTGTGGCTTTTAACCAGGCATGGTCACTTGGTCTCACATGTAGCGAGTTTTCGATCACCACGGGAAACTATACACCCAGGGGAAGACCATACTCAGTGCGCTTTGGTTGAACCACTTCCGGTGCTGAACAAGTGGCTAGCGAGGCGACTGGACTTGTAGAAATACACTCCTAAGTTGAAGATTCGGCATTGTCGCCTTTCAAATTTTCTGCCAACCATCGGTCTGTCCAAAATACTCGGTGGGCCACGCGCAAAGGTATATCTATAATTATATTGTATGAAAGCCAAATGTAGACAGGTCTATATGCAAATAATCTGTATATGTACATATTTGTGGGCATCGGTGCGCCCAGTACTCTGCTTTTATATAGACATTTGTATGCAAACAAACGAGGAAGCATATAGACACGCACATATTTTAAAGTGTAAATACATATGCATACATATGTGTACATATATATATATATATATATTGCTTATTTATATATATATATCTCTCTCTCTCTCTGGCCACATATGTATATATTATATATATATATATCACTCCACCGCCATCTCAGGGAGATCAGCTGTCACGCTGAAGGCGAGCTGTATATATTTATATACATACACGCATTTACAGTATGTACTTATTTACTTGTTTAGTTTTGTTATCTACATTTATCTACTAATTACTTATTTTTTTAATGCATTGTCTACAAGGATATATAAGGATATGCAAACATGATCACAATCATACGCAAACGTCATCACATATCCACAGAACCAGCACCAGCATCACTGGCTGCGGCACAGGCGTCGCTTTTGGACCTCCTCTTTAAAGTCCCGGCAGAAGGTCTCCAGAATGACTCGTACCTGGACCATGTTCTCCATGGGCCAAAAACAAATGGCGTGGACATCCAGGATTCCCTTGGATGTTGGGATCCAGAATTGGAATTCTTTCGTCACACAAGTCTCATTTTCTTTTCAAAAGCTCATTCAACCACCGCAAAGCCAGGAACAATTGGATCCAGATGAGAGGTCCATGTCATTTTTCCGCAGACTCCACTCTCCCCCTCCGTTACCAACGTTTCACCGCGGCCTGCAGTGGAACGTTCACACAGAAGCGTCGCTCGCCCACATTCAGCGTGGCCTGGATCTTGGGGGACAAAGTGTTGCCCACCAGCATCACCACCTGACATCGCTGGGCGAAGCGATCAAGCGGTCGATGAATGAAGGTTGAAGAAATGGTGATTCCAACATATTCCAACCCTATCCGAATGTTAATGTTTGACAGATTAAGGACGTGCTCACGTGTTATCCCATTTAGGGGATGGTACTCTTCCCCTGTTAAACATAGACCGTGAAGCATCGATTTTGGAAAATAAACATAGACTCTGGGGAGGCTTCTGGGTGTTTCTGGGTCTATCTTTTCTTGTAAAACCTACCTGCAAATCCAACAATGGGGATCACACAGACCCTGGGGATACAATGGATGATGATTGAAACCTACACAAAGGAAAAACTGCCAGGCAATTCTTTCAAAGAAGGGTGACAGAAAAAATTATGTCCATTGTCTGGAACAAGCGGGAGGATGGCCAGGGGCAAACATGGTCAAACGATGCGGTGGAAGCTCAAGACAAGCTGCCACACTCTTCTCGAAATCATCTAACCTCAGAACCAAAAAAGAACCAAGCAGCAAAATGCTATCAAGTACCAGTAACCATCATCAATTTACTAGTCTGGAAGGAAACTATATGGGAGAACCAAGGAGGTCGCCCAAATCTTCCCCTTTAAATGAAACAACATTTTTTTTCCGCAGCAGACCCTGGCGTCAAAAGAGGAACATCGGTGAAATGAAAGAGAACCTGAAACCAAGAAGAGACTCAAATAAAGTCAAAAAGCAGCACAAACACGAACCCCCAAACGCTGAAACATGATGAAACTTCACCTCAAACGCTTTACCAGTGACAGTCCCACGTATTCATTGGCTACATCACGTTTTCTGACACTTCTATCACTTCCATCCCCGACATTTACTGTAAGTTGCTTCATGTTGTTTCCATCATCTTCCCCCCTACCCACTTGTGCATCCCAGCTAGCACCAAGGGCTTCACAAAATGCCGAAAAACAGAGTTAAATATAGAATCCCCGCAGTTATGTATGGCAATTTTAGGCAACAATATATGTATGTATGAATGTATATTAATGTATGTTAATGTATATCAATGTATATTAATGTATATTAATGTATATTAATGCATATTAATGTATATTCATGTATGTTAGTACTATATATTAATGTATATTAATGTATATTAATGTATCTTAATGTATATTAATGTATATTAATGTATATTAATGTATACCAATGTATATTAATGTATATTAATGTATATTAATGTATCTTAATGTATCTTAATGTATATTAATGTATATTAATGCATATTAATGTATATTCATGTATGTTAGTACTATATATATATATGTATATTAATGTATCTTAATGTATCTTAATGTATATTAATGTATATTAATGTATATTAATGTATATTAATGTATATTAATGTGTATTAATGTATAGTAGTAATATATATTAATGTATATTAATGTATATTAATGTATATTAATGTATATTAATGTATATTAATGTATATTAATGTATATTAATGTATATCAATGTATATTAATGTTTATTAATGCATATCAATGTATATTCATGTATGTTAGTACTATATATTAATGTATATTAATGTATATTAATGTATATTAATGTATATTAATGTATATTAATGTATATTAATGTATATTAATGTATATTAATGTATATTAATGTATATCAATATATATTAATGTATATTAATGTATATTATGTAATATATATTAATGTATATTACATGTAATGTTAATGTATATTAACGTATATTAGTGTAAATTAATGTAAATTAACGCATATTAACGTATGTTAATGTATCTTAATGCATATTAATGTACTTAATGTATGTTAATGTATATTTGTATATTCTTTGTATATTTGGATGTATATTAATGTAATGTTGTACTAAATATTAATTTATATTAATGTATATTAATATATACTAATGTATGTTAATGTATTTTACTGGCTATATGAATGTATATTAATGTATATTATTTAATGTATATTAATGTATAATAATGTATGTTAATGTATGTTAATGTATGTTAATGTATGTTAATGGCTATATGAATGTATATCAATGTATATTAATGTGTGATAATGTATATTCATGTATATTCATGTAAATGAATGTAAATGAATGTATATCATTGTATATCAATGTATATTAATGTATATTAATGTCTATTAATGTATATCAATGTATATTAATGTAAATCAATGTATATCAATGTATATTTATGTATTTCAATGTATATTCATGTAAATGAATGTAAATGAACGTATATTAATGTATATTAATGTATGTTAATGTATATTAGTGTATATTAATGCATATTAATGTATATTTGTGTACATTAATGTATATTAATGTATATTAATGTAAATCAATGTATATTAATGTATATTAATGTATATTAATGTATATTAATGTATATCAATGTATAGTAGTAATATATATTATGTATATTAATGTATATTATGTATATTAATGTATATTAATGTATATTAATGTATATCAATGTATATTAATGTATATTAATGCATATTAATGTATATTTATGTATGTTAGTACTATATATTAATGTATATTAATGTATACTAATGTATATTAATGTATATTAATGTATCTTAATGTATGTTAACGTATATTAATGTATCTTGATGTATGTTAATGTATGTCAATGTATATTAATGTTTATTAATGTATATCAATGTATATCAATGTATATCAATGTATATCAATGTATATCAATGTATATTAATGTATATTAATGGAAATGAATGTATATCATTGTATATCAATGTATATTAATGCATATTAATGTATATCAATGTATATTAATGTAAATCAATGTATATCAATGTATATTTATGTATTTCAATGTATATTCATGTAAATGAATGTAGATGAATGTATATTAATGTATATTAATGCATATTAATGTATATTAGTGTATATTAATGTATATTAATGTATATTTGTGTACATTAATGTATATTAATGTATATTAATGTATCTTAATGTATATTAATGTATCTTAATGTATGTTAATTAATGTATGTTAATGAATGTTAATGTATATTAATGCATATTAATGTATATTCATGTATCTTAATGTATGTTAATTAATGTATGTTAATGTATGTTAATGTATATTAATGCATATTAATGTATATTAATGTGTATTAATATATATTAATGTATATTGGTGTAAATTAGTGTAAATTAACGCATATTAATCAATATTAATCAATTCTAATGTATATTCATGTATATTAATGTATATTAATGTATATTAATGTATATTAATTTATATTAATGTATATTAATGTATATTAATGTATCTTGATCTATGTTAATGTATGTTAATGTATATTAATGTTTATTAATGTTTATTCATGTATATCAATGTATATCAATGTATATCAATGTATATGAATGTATATTAATGTATATTAATGGAAATGAATGTATATTATTGTATTTTATTGTATATTAATGTATATTAATGTATATCACTGTATTGTAATGTATATTAATGTATGTGTATGTCTTTATACATATATATATGTGTGTGTGTGGGCTATAAGATGTTTTAAATGCTCTAAGCCACCGAACTCCCGGAGGGCTAAGTCGAGGCGCTTGGTCTTCTGCAGCAACACCTCCAGCCTGGGCACCTCCAAACCGGCCTCTTTCGTCAACTTCAGGCGATGGTGGATCCGGGCCAGGGCCAACTTACCTGAAAACCCTCAATGGGCTGGAGAATCTTAACCGGAAACCATCGATTTACCCATGAAATATGGCTGCTTTTTGTGATTTTTCCCGTGAAACCAATCCGATTGACTACGTGGGATTTTTTCACAGTTTGCTATGGAAAATAGATGAAAATGGCTAGTTAAATGTCCATTTGCTTCAATGATTACCTGTGATTGGTGATTTTGAAAAATAGCCGTGTTCAATTACCAAAGGGTATGTTGGGCTGATGATGGAGGACGTACTTTTTAAACAAATGGATGCATCAATGATAGATCAGCATACCCAGAAAACGTTCATTTACATCAATGTATGTTTTCATCTGGTCACATGCCTATGTCGATGTATCGGTATATGGCCTATGATGCATGCTTATACATATGTATATATATATACATATGCATTCATACATGTATGTATATACATATATATGTATATATGTAGATATATATATATATATACATAGTTACAGTTATATGTGGTCATACATATATATATATATATGTGTGTGTGGTCATATATATATACATATCATATACATATATAATTATATATTACATACGTGCACACACACACACAGAGTACACAATATCCATAATTAATGTACATCAATGTCTATGTCATTATATCTCTATCTTCAATTAAAAGAATGGTCAAACTTCCTGAGACCTTCACCTTATGGGCGGCCCAGCTACGCTTGGCTTCGTGCTCGAAGACGTTGATCTTGCGAGATCGCAGAAGGAATGGCTCCTGCCAGTTTTGCCCCGAATTTCTCCGGGTCCCCGTCGGGGAAGTTACCCTCCAACATAAGGTAGGCAATATAGGACCACCGAGAAAAAGATAGAAAAGAACTGGAAACCTGAAAATTACAATTGTATATACAGTGTATATATATATATTACATGAAATTATGGTGAAAAATGGTGAAAACATCATCGAACTACCAGCCTGGAAATACGGTTCTATCTTTTTACGGGTTACTATATAGGGGTTTGATAAATCCCCTTCTTTCATAGGTTGATGATGGTGCATAACTCTATCCATACGGGACCGCGCCACGTCCATTGCTCTTGGCGTCGTATCCCCGTCTCCCTGGCGGCTCTGCCCACTCCTCAACGCCAACATCCTCCTTGGTGCTTTGCCGTCGATGTTCCGCGATGCGAATTTCACATTCCAGCAAGCTAAACCTGAGCCATGGATGTGTTCACTGGGGGGAAGGTGGTCGGTGATTGATGTCCTCACCTTGCTGAAACGCCAAGATTATCCAAGCCAAGTAGCTGATCGTTGAGGTAGTCCAAAGAATCTTTGTAAGGCCTCCGGTACTGATTCATCATACGTGCAGAATGTAGTAAAACAATAGATATTCAATATGATTTTGGTCCCGCACATCCACAAAAATCAACCACATACTATGCATACACACATATATATATATATTCATATATTCAGTGCACCCAAGAAGAAAAAACCCTTATGCAAATCATTCATGCGTTTATATGTATATGCATATATGCGCATATATATATATTGATATATATATATATATGTATGTATGTATGTATGTATGCATGTATGTATGTAATATGTATATGTATATGTATATGTTTATAAGAATACATGTGTATATGCACACAAATAATCATACATATATTATATACACATATGTATGCGTGTACGATTATGATCTTATATATGCATGCATCTGTGCAAATCTACATGGCTAGGCCATGCTGTGCGTGTACATTTTGTGATGTTTCCAAGCGGCTGCTGGAACTCAGATTCATCCTCCACACTCCTGGGAGGGTGGGAGAAATGTCCTGATGAAAACCCTCGGGTTTTTGAATCTCCAAACAGAGGACATTTATACCGCCCTACAGTTTGGTAATGTTGGATTGATAAATGGGATATTTGTGTTGGTTGAGATTATGTCGTCTAATTATGTGGTGAATGTCCTAACAAGGGTTGGTAGTTGTCACCCAACTATAGGGGATAGAATTGACATCATCTCCATCAAAAACACCCGAAACCCGACATTTACCAACCCCTGTGGGATGTTGCTAAACTCGGTCTATTGATAGGGGGGCACTAATTTGAATTGTAATGCCATGTAATGTGATGTATCATCACTATTTTGTGGGTCTTTCCCACCCAAGGATAGTCAAGGTATGTCAAAGGGCTATTAATCCAGGGTTTGCATTCATGTGTTCGTGGGGATATGACGTGACAACACACCACAAGAAGAGTGAGACTTGCACGATTTGGAGACATCAACAACTTATTATAATGATAAAAAATGGGGATGCGATTCTGGAAACACCAACAGAATATTCAGCAACTATCTCACCCTCCCACCAAAAAAAAAAGATTCCGTGTTGGGTTGCAGCCGCTAAAACCGTCAAAATTATGTGGCGTAGACTGGTAGAAGCCCACAGTCGATTCTGCACTCCACTTCGATTGCTGGGGAAGGCCCTACTCCATCTGCCCATATCGGATCTTCAAATGCAACAAAGTCGATGTGTTTAAATGCATGAGATGGACTGCGCGAGGGTTTCTTAACCTAAAATCATCGAAAATTGCATACTCTACATCAGGGGTGTTGTACGGGGATGGTTACAGATGTTAATATGGGGGGTTCCTAAAATGGTGTTACCCCTAAATCATCCATTTTGTTTCGGATGTTCCAAAGTCACCATGGGTTTCATCCCAAGTCCAAGGGGCTCGGAAGCGACCGACTCCTGGCGCAACGGCGGATTTCATCCGTTTCAAACCGGGGATGGGGATGGAAACCCTATATTTCAACCTATTGGATCACCCAACTTGGGATATAATGAATATTTATGTATATATATGTGTGTGTGTGTGCGTGTGCGTGTGCGTGTGCGTGTGTGTGTGTGTGTGGGGTATGAAATTCAGATCGAATGTGAGCTGGGAATGGTTTTTTCAACCTCTGGGATCATCATTTGTTTTCACGTCAGCATTTCTGCGCCTGTCCAAACAGCATTTCTGCAGCATCCTGGACAAAGAAACCCCATGTCTCCGACCCAAGCCATGGCAGAAATCTGCCTGTTGGCCCTCTGTGGTGGTCTCTGGCATCTCTGGGGCCTGGCCGGTGGTCGTTGAATCCCTATACTACAATGGGTCCATTAATATTTTTTTGATTTGAAATTTGGATTTGAGTTCATGCGTCATACCAATAATTTATTGATCAAACACATGACTATTTTTCCAATAGTAAGGCTAATAGCAATAGTTTGAAAAGTCTCAAGCATCCGGATTTCTCCTGGGGATTCCGTGGTTCCTTTGAGTCTCAACTATATAGTGAAGTTTGGAGAATCAACCGTTTTGATCCACATCCATATATCGGGTTTCAAGGCTTTGGAGTTCATGCGCAAGCTTAATTACCCTCTTGTGATTTGACATCGCCATGGAAGACCACCACTTTAAATGGGTAAACGATGAAACTACGTTGGCATATTGTCTATACTATATACATGCTTTAAACTACCAGAGGCGAAATCCCATTAAATCCAATGTTTTGTGAGCTAAATCCCCATAAATCACAAAAACAAGATGCAGCCCACGTGACAACATCAAGATGTATCAAGAGCGTCTTGGAAACTTACGTGAAAACATCAAGAGCGTAGTATCAAGAGTGTCTTGGAAATTTATTTGAAAACATCAAGACCGTAGCATCAAGAGTGTCTTGGAAATTTACTTGAAAATATCAAGACCGTAGCATCAAGAGTGTCTTGGAAATTTACTTGAAAAAGTCAAGAGCGTAGCATCAAGAGCGTCTTGGAAGCTTACGTGAAGACATCAAGAGCGTAGCATCAAGAGCGTTTTGGAAACTTTCTTCAGGAAGGCAACAGCATTGCATCAAGAGCGTCTGGAAACACAGGCGAAAGAAGCCCCCCAACCCCCTCAACCCCCCCATCCAACACAACCATATGGCCTGACAATCATCATGGTGCAAGACAAAAACAGGGACCGTTCCCGTGTACTGAGAGTACGTGACACCAAAAACATATGGAATAGATGCAATTTTTATCAAATTTGTGTTGTCATGTATTCAAAATTATTTCCATGTTTTTCTCATATAAATCCAAATGCATTCCAAATGCATCCAAATGCATGCCTAGTCAGGTTATTTAACCCCAAAATGGTTCCAAGTCAAATCCCTACGCCCTTATCTGTTCCTTCCATCTTGCTGCTCAAAGCCTGCGGTTGGCCAGGTGGAACGCCCGAAACCTTCATACCCTCGGCTTGGTAGGGTTGCCCATGACTTACAGTAATATGCAGCAATGCCAGGATCAACTGCTGCAACCTTCAAACTTCTTCAAAACAGCTTGTGAAGATTTGTGAAGTCACGGAGAAGTCTTGGAAGACTTCCCGAGGCGCCATTTTGCTCCTTTGGCACCGAGTCTGTCGACGTCGGAAAGCCGATATACCAAATCGGGCAGGGACTGCAGCCATTCGGCTGCCAAATCTGAGCCACAACGATCAGAGCTCACAAATCGCAAATTCTGAAAATTAGATAGAATATGATACAATAACTCATAGGACCTATAAAACCATGTAAAACAATGTAAAACATGCTAGTGTTTGTTAGTGTGTTTTAGGGCTGCTTTCAATGATTTCCCCAACTAAGCAGCACCTGTTGTGGTGTGGTCCCTACCGCAGCAGGGAGGTCAAAGCGCGAAGCACTGGACATGGACCCGGCTTTCCAAGGGGTGGTGTAATATTTGGAAGGGATCAAAGATCAAAGATCCATTAAAATCATTAAAGTTTTTTCTGTATGGCAGATTCTACAGACATCTACAGACACTATCAGAACTATCACATGCTTTGGCTGACTTCACCCACTCAGAATCCATGACTTTCACTGCGGCAGGGGCCTCAGCCAGTGTCCTTGGCAGGCCCAACGATGAGATTGCGATGCTGCTCCACCATGACATAAGGGACATAAGGGACTGGAGATGTCTGGAGTATCTCAAAAAAAATGATGAAAATCCAGTTTCGAAAAACCTTTAAGTCTTTTTGCTTGTTTTGATGCTATCTTTTAGTCAAACATTGGTTGCAACCCACGTGGTTTCCCGCAGATCCCTCCTCAGACTCTGACACCTCCTGCCACCTGGGGTGCTGAGCGTTGCCATACTGCTTCAGACGGTTTGACACCACCAGCTACCTTCAATCAGCACCCAACTATTGTTGGCCCTGGAGTGGTTTGAGTTCAAGGAACCCATTCCCAACATCGATAAGTTGAAAATTCTTGCCATGTCCCATCGGCGTAAAGCTGCGGCACCTCTTTCGACAGAAGCTGAATGAGATCTGGGTTGGAGAAGAGGTCCATCAACTCCTCCAGGCGCATGGCCACGCCATGTCACACCAACTCCAGGATCCGGCAGGATCCGGCAAGGCCATGCTGGGCCAAGTGCCTCATGGCCTAAAAGGCCCCCTGTCCTTGCTAGACATGCCATCACCTTCTTGTGGCTCGGGCGCGTCAGCCTCGAAAGCTGCGCAGCTTCAAGTGTTGCAGTTTCGAATGCGACAACCGGCTGGCCCTCAAGCGGCCTTTGAAGGTAGGAAAAAAGGCGTTAATTATCAATAATTCTGCATGTATATACATAAATATATATATGTGTGTGTGTGTGCAATCATAATCATAAAAAATAATAATAATATACATATATTTACATATATTCATATACATATGGAATATGTATATATATATATGTGTGTGTGTGCGTGTGTGTGCATGTGTGTGTGTGTCTTTGTGTGTATATGTGTGTGTGTGCGCTATTATTTATTTATTTATATATATATGTGTGTGTGTGTGTAATGCGTGTAATGTCATTATTAATTATCCTTGCGTGTACAGTAATGTCGATAGACTTTGTCATGTCCTCGTATCATGTCCCATCCACTGCTCAATTTCCTCAGGAGGCAGCAACCTCCGGAGCTTCCCCGCCTCAGGCGCTGGTTCCTCCTTCTTTTCTGGCGGCTTCTCTTCCTGTTCCAGGACAGGGTCCCTAGTGACTCTATGGCTAGGCAGCCATGTTTCGTCTTGACTCTTGCGTGCTATGTGTCCTGAATCCAAACAAAGCATGAAAGAAATCAAGATGAGATATGATATCAGTGGAATGAATCATCTTGAAATTCTCAAATAAGACTGGAAAGGGGGAAAAAAACATCCCACAAAAGCCTTCTCCTTCGGCTTCTCCTCTGCCTCCTGCGAAGGGGTCTCTCAGAATACATGGGTCAATTTTTTGGGGCATCAATGTGCCCACAAAATCCCACATTTCAAATAATCCATACACCATATTCGGGGTTGACGATGTTGGCCTTATACCCAGCAATTTTTATACAGCAAGCCAAATTCCGCTTGTAAGCATCCAAGTGTCAGGTTGCAGCTTCCAAAATTGCCCCTGGCCACCCTGTGCGGATCTTTTTGAACTACAGCACTGTCATCAGAACATTCCGACACCTAGGAACTTCAACATGGAACCATAATGTGAACCCCCGGATTCCCCGGATTGGCAATCCCCCAGTACCAGTTCGGGGCTGACATTCTCACATGATTCTGAAACTCTCAGGAAAACGGTGGGAAACTAAACAGGGTGCCACGTTGCACACCCTAGAACCAGGCTCCAGGTTGAAATTCCAGCTGTCTGCCAATATGCGGGATCCACTGCCGTATTCACGAACAATGGCCATATAATATCAATTTTTACAGGGCCAATGGATTGATAGGGTTTCTTGCTCAAGATAGGCCAAGATAGGCGTATTTTGTGGGGCAATCCAATCCCAAATGGTTCATGGCCTCAAGATGGCTACCCAAATGGGGTCTCTAGTGATCTGGCAATCCCAACCCCCGATTCCCCAAGGGTAATCCCAAGCTGCCTTAACCTTTGTTGGGCGCTGATTTCATAGGGGCATGGGATCAACATGGATGAAACCAAACCGGTTTGTGCAGTGTGCAGGTCTCTGCAGGGAACTGTCAACCATGGTGTGGCAGTGAATCGTTCGCTTCCAGCACCGAACAACGTGGCTAGCTATGCCAAGCAAAATAAACACTTTAAAAACTTCGTCGGAGGTGGCGTCGTGAACCATTGTCAAGACTGTAATCTCCAACTAGCCATTTGGGACCCTGATTTCACGACCCATCCATGAAGTTAAGGCATTTCAATCGGAGTCCGAATTTTCAAGTTCCCAAACTGTTCTGATTCCACCCCTTTTCGGTCGGGAGGCAGTGGTCAAAACCCTTATACAAGCGCTGTCTTTTCTGGCTGGTGAACGGGGAGTTGCTCGTCCATAAACCTTTATGTGAGTCTTGTGCCATGTGTCTTTCATTATGAAACCCCAGGAAACCATGATCTCTTCGAGTGGGCCCCTTTCTAGAATAGGTTCCTTTCTGTTTTGTAGGTATACCACCAGCTCTTGGGTTGTTCTGAGTTCTGACCACACTTCCCGGTTGTAGAATAGTAGTTGTACTAGTTGTATTGAGTCACAGGGTGTCGCATCTTCCGACTCGCAGGCATCTCGAGCCATACTTCTCTTGCTGTTGCAGTGCGCCCCCTGGTTCGGAGCCACGCGCCACCATCTTCACCATGATC